>JAWNNU010002264.1:0-177144 GCA_035044585.1 Scaptomyza polygonia
TTTTCATACACAAATTCTTCCGTGCCAGGGGTGAACAAGCTCAGCTTAAGCGTCAGCCCCAAACAATTATAACACAATAGAATATGTTTACCCCAATTCTGAAATTTGCGTGCAAGTTTTCGAAATCATGTTTTATTGTTTGTGTTGCACATTTAATTATGCTTTTGCACCAAAACAATAAATATGCCCGTGCAAAAATATCATATAAACTATCGTGAGTTAAACTATCGATAATTCGTCTTTACGGTGGCAGCCCTGATTTTCGCATCTTGTGAACAGTTACTGTGAATTAAGTTAATTTAATTTAATTTAAATGAATATTAAACAATGCCGCCTGTAAAAAGAAACGTAGCTTCGATGCGTAACAGAGTGAATATTTTTTCTGCTTTGATGAAATATTCTCACCTCACTGCACTAATAGACAAGAATTTCACAGTTGACACCGAGGTGGACATGCTCATCGTAGGTGATTTTAATTTAGAAATGACAAATGATTGTTCATTTGCAGAATTTATGGATGAAAAATTCAAATTAAAGTATATTAAAAATGCAGCAACCACCTTAGCTCTAACCAATATAGATTTAGTATTTGCTAGAAATTTAAGTGTATCATTAATGAATTACATATCATACTTTTCCTTTCACAAACCTGTCATATCAAAAGTCACATTTCAAACATAAAAAAAAAATACAATTTTAGATTCAATTATGCACAAATTTTGATGTAATAAATTATGTAAATATATATTTCTATTTCAAGTCAATGTTTGCTAAATTTATATCAGAGATGCTAACCAGTATTGCAGTAAAAAGGAAAAAATTAGCCAAATGACAACAAACACAATTAAAAATAAAATATAACATCTATGTGGTTGTTGTTATTAGGCTACCGCTTCATAATTTTTGTTGCACAAGGACAGACGTATTCTACGGCTAACCTATGCGCCCGTGTGATCTGACACAGGCTGTCAATTTTTATATCGATACCGAAGGTAAAGAGTATATTGGGTTTGTGCAATGTCCGTCATGGTGTCTGTCCGTCCGTCCGTCTTACCGTCTGTCCGTCTGTATGTTCGCAACTTTTTTCCACACCCTTCAAGTTAGAGACTTCAAACTTTGCAAACCCCTTTATCTATGGCATAGTAAATTAAAGTGTCAAGATTGGAGTTCTACGATAACTAGGGGGCTGGCAAATCGATAAACTCGATAACGCAAAATCGATAGATCCAGCTATTTCGCAAGCCCTTACAGCTAGAACTACCAAATTTGGGGAGAAAATAGCTACTAACAATCCCCAAAAAGCTGCATCAAAAATTTTTGAGCCACGCCCACCCATTCAGCCCCCAGCCCCCCGCAGTTTAACACTAAAAATGCCTATATCTTCTACAGTTTTTGAGCTAGACCCACCAAATTTGGTGCCAAGATAGGTGTTGACGATCTCCAACCAAATTCATAAAAACTTTGGATGCCACGCCCATCTATACTGCCCTATCCGCCCTCAACCACCCCAACGCTTCGCTAAAAACGGTAGTGCGTGTATCTTCCATAGTGTTTGAGCTAGAGTCACAAAATTTGGTAGGTAGATAACTGGTAACGATCCCCCAAAAACTGCATCAAAGTTTTGGAGCCCCACCCACCCATTCCGCCCCCAGCACCCCCGCAGTTAAAAAACAGAAATGCTTATATCTATTACAGTTTTTAAGCTAGAACCACCAAATTTGGTGCCAAGATAGGTGATTACAACCCCCAAAAAAATTCATAAAAACTTTGGATACCACGCCAATCCATACTGCCCAAGCTGCCCCAAACCGCCCCAATGCTTCACTAAAAACGGGAATGCGTGTATTTTCCAAAGCGTTAAGGCTAGAGTCACCAAATTTTGGTAGGAAAATAGCTATTAACGATCGTCAAAAAACTGCATCAAAGTTTTGGAGCCACGCCCCCTCTTTCCCCAGCCCCCCTGCATTTTGAAATCAAAAACGCCTATATTTTCCACATTTGTTGAGCTAGAGACGCCAAATTTGATGCCAAGGTTGGTGATGAAGAAACCCAAAAATTTTGGATGGCGGCCCCCACCCATACCGCCCCCAGCCCACCCTTCACCATATTCTACTAACTTTGAGCTAGAGTCACCAAATTTGGTATGAAGATAGCAATTAACATCATAAATAGATCTACAGCAAAACTTTGGACGCCACGCCCCCCATACCAGCCCCCAGCCCCCCTCCCACCATATTCTACTAACTTTGAGCTAGAGTCACCAAATTTGGTATGAGGATAGCAATTAACATCATAAATAGATCTGCAGCTAAACTTTGGACGCCACGCCCCCAATACCAGCCCCCAATACCAACCCCCTGACCCCAGCCCCCCTTCCACCATATTCTACTAAGTTTGAGATAAAGTCTCCAAATTCGGTTTGAGGATAGCTATTGACATGATACATAGATCTGTAGCAAAAATTTTGATGCCACGCCCCCATACCGCCCCAGCCCCTACCTTTAACAAACTTTGAGCTAGAGTCACCAAATTTGGAAGGAAGATAGCTTTTTGGCATCCCCATCTGCACCAGACAATCTTTGAGGCAGCGTACACCCCTGCCGTATCCACACACCATTGCAATCAGCTCTCTTTTAATCTGTTTTACTACTGGTATCGAGTATACCGCAGTCGGGTGAGTCCGACTGCAACGTTTCTACTTGTTTTTTATTAACGTTTGGTGCTTGATTTCCATTTGTCAATTGTTTTTATATCCACTGCATTTCTTTTGTGGGCTGGTGTGTGAGATGTTGTAGGTGTGAGCACTGGAATAGAAATCAGGAGACATAAAGGCGGTGGAGAGTAAAACAAAACTTTCAGATGGTTACATGCAAGCCATACTTAATCTAGGTATGAGTTACTTATGCGTGTATGAGTGATGGTCCAGGTGATGTAGTTATCGCATTATGGCCTCAGTGTAAAGCCTGAGGATAGTTTAGCCGTGGGGCCAAATGATGCGTCGAGTCTGTGAGTCTTAAACGAATGTGAGTGTGTTTGGTTTGGAGGACGCCAGGTTGTTGCAAACAGCGATAGTACGTCGTAAGGGTGTAAAGCGAAAGTTTCGGGAATGAAAACATTTGACACATCTGTGTCTTTAAACGTCCGTTTTGATTATGCTTTATTCAATTGTTTCTTATTCTAACAATGCCTTGCTGCTTCGACAGAGAAGTCAGCAGAGGAGCATAAAGTATATAAGAATTATATGTATTGCTTAGGAGTATGTGTTATACATATATATCTCTGCACGCGCGGTCAAAGCGTGAGAACGCTGACGCTGCAGTGCTGTATCCGCTCGCCACATTCATGTGTGGTCATATTTCATATGCACTTGAATGTGCTGGGTTATTGACTTGTTTATGCAACGACAAAGTGTCGTTGGTTTGTTTACGTTAATACAGCAACTAATTGTTGCTGTTCAATATATATGTGTGGATACAGAGTATAATGTATTCCTGATATATGTGTATACTACATCTCCCTCCTTTTGAAAAATAACGTAATATATGTAGTTATTTTCAATGTTATATTGTATAATAATTAATAATTAACATGTCCTAAGTATATTTATGAAGTTTTTTTTTTATTTTATTTTTGTTTTTGAAAATTATTAATTTGTAATATAACTAAAATTGTTATTTTTACTTAATTTGAGTTGATTTTACAATATGTAATTAAGTATAGAAAATATAAGAGATTGTTATTATTACTTTTGTATTTATTGTAGAAGGAAAATTTTTCGTTTATTTTCATACATTTTGATTGTATTATTATTTGATATTATAATGTAGGTTGATCAGACCCGTTTTTTCATGAAAAAAAAATTTTTTTTTTTTTTTTTTAACTATGATATATTTTAAGTCTATCCTTATGAACTTTTTGTGTTTTATTTTTACTATCTTGAATTAAAATATTGTCATTATCCTTAATTTCTGTTACTGTATAAGGTCCTAAATATACTGAATCTAACTTATGACCTGCTTCGTTTCTTAATAAAACGTTGTCTCCTATTTTTAGATTAAAATCTGATATACTCTTATCGTAAATTATTTTCCTATAAGCCTTGGCTTTTTCTAACATAGTTCTAGCTCTTTTATATGCTATTTCTAATCTAAATCTTATTTCTTTAGAGTAATCATCTATGTTATATAAAGGTTCTATTCTATTTTCGTTGGTGAAATTCTTAAACTGTCTTGGTAACCTTTCAAAGACTAGTTCGTATGGACAATAATTATGCATAACTGATGGTGTGGTGTTGAAACAATAAGTGAAATATTGTATCCAAACATCCCAATCTGTTTTGTCTGCAGAAATGTAAGAACGAATGTACTCATTGAATGTTCTATGGCTTCGCTCTATTGTCCCTAAAGTTTGGTGATGATATGCTGTGGATGTAAGATTATTGATCTTCATGTACTTACACATATCTGTTATAATCTGGTTTTTATACTCTGTTCCCATGTCTGAAATGAACGTCTTCATTGGACCGTACTTGAGTATGAAATTTTCGAATATAGCTTTTGCGACTGTATTTGCACTTTTGTTGGCAATTGGTATGGCTACTAGATATTTTGTCAAATCACAAATTAGTGTGACTATGTATTCATTGCCGTATACCGATTTAGGTAGCGGACCCACTGTATCCACTATCACTATGTCGAAAGCATTTATTGGTATTTGGGTATTAGTCATTGGGGTCTTTGTATGTGTCGTGGTTTTTGACACTTGGCATTTGTGACATCTACGTACGTACTCTTTGATATGACGAGTCATATTTTTCCAGTAATAGTGTCTTTTGATCTCCGCTAGCGTTCTTGTAATGCCTGTATGACCTCCTTGAATTGGATCGTCATGAAGTGTAGACAGTATTTCTTGTATCTCTTTTTCATTTTGTATGATGGTCACCGGCTGGAGTAGCGCTACTCTTAATGATTTTAATATTTTATTGCCCGTTGTTTTGAAATTATCTAATGAAATTAATTCAAAGATTTTTTCGCTCGGTGCCAATTTGAGTTGGCTGATTTCTAGTATACCGGCTTCTGTTTCAAGCCTTTGGAAGAACTGACCTAAGTCGAGGATTCCATTGGTGTACAAATCGCTAACATCAATTCTTGCGATAACTTTATTTCCATGTTTTAAGAGACATTTTGAATCGGTTATTCGCAAGGTCACTACATTTCGTACCTCGTCATTTGTGATGACTTCGTGTACTTTGGGCTTGGATACATTTTCAAGACTTTGCCTTGGCAAAAGTTCATTGTTATTTACTGTACAGTTTTTTTCTTGTCTACTTTGTTGCCTGGTAGTGACTTTCAGGACTTTATTTTGTAAGTCTTTTAATTCTGATATTGTTATCCTTGATAGGGCATCTGCCACAAAATTGTCTTTTCCCTTGAGATATTCTACAGTAAAGTCGTACTCTTCTAAGTCAAGTCTCATTCTTGTTAGTTTTGAACTTGGGTTGACCATTGAAAACAAATATGTCAATGGTCTATGATCTGTTTTTATATTGAAGTGTTGGCCATATATGTATGGTCGAAAGTGGGTTATTGCCCAGTGAATTGCTGCCAATTCTTGTTCTGTTGTATTCTTGTTGCTTTCGCCTTTTGTGAATGAGCGAGAAGCATATGCTACGGGCAATTGTTTATCTCCATATGTTTGGGTTAAAACTGCTCCGCAGGCTAATTTACTGGCATCTGTTATGATGCAGAATTCTTTGCTAAAATCTGGGTATTTTAGCAAGGTAGGTTTAATGAGAGCTTTTTTTAAATAGTCGAATGCTTCTTGGCATTCATCGGACCATTCAAACTTTACATTCTTCTTACATAATCTCGTTATGTGACGTGAGTAATCTGCAAAGTTTTTTATAAAACGTCTGTAATAATTGCAAAACGCAACAAATCTTCTAGCGCTATCTGCGTCTGTAGGGGCTGGGTATTTCTCAATGACGTCATATTTTTTGTCATCTGGCAAAATACCTTGATCAGTACATTTGTGACCTAGGAAAGTCACTTCATGCATGAAAAATGAGCATTTTTCTGGATGTAGTTTTAAGTTGTGTTTCCTACACAAATCAAAAACATTTGTTAAGTTTTTGATCATGTGATTTTCGGAACAACCGATGACTATTAAGTCATCCATATATAGGAATGCTTGTGAAGGGTCTAATCCAGTAAAAGCTAATGTCATCATTCTTTGAAAAGAATTTTTAAACCATAAGGTAATCGTGTAAAACGATAAGAGCCATTGCTCGTTGAAAAAGACGTTAAATTTCTAGAGTCTTCTTTTAACTCTATTTGGTGGAATCCGGACATTAAATCCAGACACGAAAAATACTTAGCTCTGCCTAGTTGATCAAGAATGTCATCTATTCTTGGAAGCGGAAATTTATCGGACAGTAATTTTTTATTTATTTGACGATAGTCTATTACTAATCGCCATCTTTTTGTATCAGAACCTGGTAAACCTTTTTTTGGTACTAGTAAGATTGGACTGTTATATTCAGAAACAGATGGTTCTACTATTTTGTCTGAAATGAGTTTTTCAACTTGTTTATTGACTTCTTCTTTGTGAGTATGAGGAATTCTGTAATTTTTTATGTACACTGGCTCAGTATCTTTCAACCTTAATTCTTGTTGATAAAAATGATTGGTTGTTATAGATTCGGTTTCTAGTCCGAATATGTCTGTATATTTGGTGCAGAGGTTTTTTAATTGTTTTTTGAATAATTGGGGAAAGTTTTTATTCAGTTTTTGCATCACCATTTCTTGGCGATGTGGGCTGATATCTTGGACTGTATCATAGTCGCTTAGCTTTTCTATTTTAATGTCTTTTAGACTTATTATTTTTAATGAATTTGTGGTATTCAATATTCGGACAAATGTTTCTTTATTATTGGAAATTGTGTTCCCGACAAAAATTCCTTTATCAATTTCTTGATTTGGAATGAAAATGTTTTTTTCGGAGGTTGAAATTTTAATTTGACGGACTACTTCAGATCGAGCTGGGAGTATTGTGGCATTGTTGTCACAAGTGTGAGTTATTGGTAAATAGATAGGGTAATTTAAATTGTTTGGCCGAAGTATTAGAGAATCACTCGCTTGGGTGAAATCTAATTGGCAATTATATTTTTTGAAGAAATCTATACCAATAATGCCGTCGCTAGGTATTGGAAAATTTTTTTCGACTAAATGAAAGTCGTGTGGAATTACATATTTTCCTGTAGATAATTCTACGAATGCTAAACCTTTTGAAAAAATTGAACCTTGTCCAATTCCTGATATTTGAGTTGAAACTTTTGTATTGACATTTTGGAATGTGTCAATATTTTCTTTTAATAATGATATATCTGCACCAGTATCCAGTAACAGTGTAAATGATTTACCTGTATTTTCATTTTTTATTTTTATAAAGATACTGAGGTTTAAATTTATCGTGTGTACTTTGTTGTTTATTGAATATCTGAAGGGTTCTGGGAGTTTTCCGAGTTACTTTGAGTAACCCTGACGTTATTATTATTGTTTTGTCCACTATTTTGGTAATTTCCTCGGTTAGAATTGAATCTACCTCGGTTATAACCTCGGGTGTTTCCACTGGAACGTCCTCTATTGTTATTACGGTAACCATTATTTTGATAACTACCTCTGCCGCGATAATTACCCCGGTTACCTCGATTATTATTGGAGTTGTACTGTTTATAGTACAGAACAGTGTTGGACTGTCCAGTAGCATCAGTACAACTGTTAACAAACTTTGAAACGGCATCATTCATATTATTAAATGTGCCTGCCTGCATGATAAGTTTAACTTTATCAATTGTGCAGTTCTTTGTCATGGCCTTGACAGCCATTGTTGTGCTATACTTGTTTGCTAATTCCGGGGATAAACCATCATGAATGTAGGCACCCTCAAGTGACTTTGTCAAATTTTCCACCTCTTGGGTGTACTGATTTGCTGTCTTTAGTTTTTGCTGCAAGTTTAATAGTTTGGCTGATATCACTTCTACGGATTCGCCTTTAATTTTGTGAGACAATGTTGTAATGATGGCAGCTATAGTTTGCTCATCACTTATTAAGGTTCTGGCTGTTCCTTTTAGTTTGGTTTTAATTAGGGTGACAGCTATAGCTTCATGTGTTTCTTTAAGTGAATCTATAAGACTCAAAGCATCTTTGAAGCTTTGTAGGTTTTCTGCCTTACCATCAAACTCTGGCAAGAGTGATGAGGCTAATTTTAAAAAACTTACAGCTGTTTGTGTCATGTTTATTTCCTCAACGTTATCTTGGTCTGTGTTTGGTTCTATTTTAATGGTAGTTGGCATTGGTTGTAAAAGTTCGTCGTAAGACGCTGGAGTGTCTAATGCACTCGAAATAACTATTGGTATACTATGTCTTGCTGAAATTTTTTGTATAGATTCTCTTAGCCTTGTTAAAAGATCAAGTGTCTGATTCAGATGCTGGTCTGTAAGCCGTATAGCATTGTTGCATATGACTTGTCGGCTTTTGTTGTAAGAGTCTATAATAACTTTAATATGTTTTAATTTCGTTTCGTTTGAAATTGGTGCACTCTTGTTGAGGCACTTGAATGATTTGTCGAATTCTACTCGTTGTTCTTTAAGAATGGTAACTATTTTTATCCATTCCATGTGTTTTTCAGAACTAATGTTATTTAATCAATTATTTGGACGTCTGAATCGTCGCTTTCGGAACTTAAAGGCTCTTTTTTAATTATTTTGCTGATAAATAAGTCGTGAAATGACTTTGGCATACGAACGTTTGTGCGTAGCAAATTTTTATATTTTAAAGTTAGTATACGTTCTATTTGTCTATACATATGCAATTTCACGGATTTATTGGTAATTATCAAGTTATGGGTAATTTTTAATTATGGTGTGTGGGGCCGTTTTCCACCACAAATGGTAAGAACGGAATGTATCTCGATAAGAGATTGAGAGCAACCATTTTTTTTTTTTATTAGATTTGCTCTAAACCATTGGCAACACTAGTGCCAAATTTTTTCTTCATGCACCTTTGGTGCATTTTGTAGAGGCTAACAACTGATTTAATGACCATAATTATGGCAATTATCAGAACTAAAATAAGCATGTATAGCAAATCGGGTGGAGTTACGTCAACTTTATTAATTACGTTGGCGGTTGAATCCACCGTCTTTACGTCTACTAAACCCATTTTTTGTCGTATTATATTTTTCCTACCGTGTGTGTAGTTTGTTAATCTATATTTTATTTGATAAAAATGTTCCCGCATGTAGCTAAAAAAATTTTTTTTTTGAAAAAATTGATCGATTTGTTTATTTTACATTATTTAATAATTTTGTTTTTTAATTGAATACCATTGGCATGTAATAAATGAATATTTTTAGAATAATTTTCTTTCTACTGTATACCTTAATTTTTTTTTTTTGATGTTTTGGGGCGAAAGTTGTTGTTAGGGGACATGTAACTGACTGACAATTTTTATTTATATAATTAAATGCCAGTTACATGGGTTAGTAAAAGCCTAACAGAATTAGTGTTTTTTCAACAAGCACCGAAGTGCAGCTGGTTGAATTAGAAGTTAAAATTAATGGCAAAAAGGCTTAGCATTTAGCAGCCCTTTTGCGTTACTGCGCTCTTTGGCGAAGTTGTTTTTCCAGTGTCTCTATACGCTCTTTGCAGCGTTGCCGGTCCTCCTCCGTTGTGTATGTCTTTAAAAGGTCCTTTTCCAGGTGTCTCTGGCGTGCGATCTTGGTCTTTTTTCCTCCTCGTTTTGTTTTTGGTTTTGTCTTCTTTGGTGCGTTTCTTGCCCTGTACTCAGCTATTGTGAGTGGGTGTGGTCCATCGTTTGGGCACACCTCAAGCGCCTCTTTCAGCGTTGGTGCGTCCCTTTGCTCAATAGGAGCAGCGTTGATGAATGAGGGTTCCTCACTCATTTATTTTCCTTGTATTGTTTTGTGCATCTCTTGTCAATTTTTTTTTTTTGTTTTATCCCTCGTTGGTGTAGAGGACTAGCCGACCGCTGTCTTCCACATTTATTTTACGTTCGATGATGTTGTTATACTTTATATTTTGTTGTTCATTTCACAATAAAGTTTTTTTTTTTTTGGATCATTTTTCTTTTAAGTTTTTAATTTTGTTAAATATACACATATACATTATTTAAAAATTTTTGTGTTGAGCTGATGTCCATATTATTTGTGGTTGTTTTTAGAACTTGTTTTGTTTAACTTATTTCTTGTACATTTTAACTATGCGTACTTTTCACAAAACCACAAAACTAAACATTTTAATTCAGCGTGTTTCTTTTTATAACTGCTTAATTTTTTTTTATCACTTATCACGGTCGCCATGTAAAGCGAAAGTTTCGGGAATGAAAACATTTGACACATCTGTGTCTTTAAACGTCCGTTTTGATTATGCTTTATTCAATTGTTTCTTATTCTAACAATGCCTTGCTGCTTCGACAGAGAAGTCAGCAGAGGAGCATAAAGTATATAAGAATTATATGTATTGCTTAGGAGTATGTGTTATACATATATATCTCTGCACGCGCGGTCAAAGCGTGAGAACGCTGACGCTGCAGTGCTGTATCCGCTCGCCACATTCATGTGTGGTCATATTTCATATGCACTTGAATGTGCTGGGTTATTGACTTGTTTATGCAACGACAAAGTGTCGTTGGTTTGTTTACGTTAATACAGCAACTAATTGTTGCTGTTCAATATATATGTGTGGATACAGAGTATAATGTATTCCTGATATATGTGTATACTACAATAGAATTGAATCCGTGCAGAGGAAATTTCTTCTGTTTGCGCTTAGATGTTTTAACTGGGTTCCTGGAATAGACCTACCCCCCTATTCAAGTAGACTTCTTTTAATTAATCTTCCTTCTCTGTTGAACCGTAGAATTATGCATGGTGTAGTATTTATCACTAATCTACTTAATGGTGAAATCGACTCATCAGTTCTTCTAATTCGAATAAAATTAAATGTTCCCATTAGAATCTAATGATTAGATCCACACGTAATTTTTTACCCCTTAGCCTCGATCGTTGCTCAAGCAACTATTTAATTCATGAACCATTTCGCGTATTATGTTCTGACTACAACAAGCTTTATTCTCTTGTCTCTCTGGAGACCTCGACTCCAGTACTAAAACGATCTATCCTTTCTGCCTTATCTAATCGTAATAATTAATCACTAATCTACCACTGGTCTGATTGGGTTTTTCTGTGTTTTTCCCAATCCACACAACAAATGTTGGGCCACTTATTTTCTTGTTGAATTCCCCAGAGCTTTAACGTTAACTTTATAATTATTTCAACCATAATTTACTTTCAGAACTACATATAATTTTAAATTTTACTTTAAACTTAATTATTTTTATTATAATTACTTTAAATTATTTTTATTTTCATGAATTCAACGTATTGCTCTCTCGATTACGACTCAACTTCTTTTCTAAGTTCAGTAATCTATTTAGCGATATTCTATAGGTGTGCCCCAACTCTCTAGTTGAGTCTTTAAAGGGTAGGGCCATCAGATGTCCTGATTCCGTATGACTGATGCTGGAAAGAAATCTGAGCTCAGTTTCTTTTTCTTCTTCTGAGCAGTTTTGGAATGAGTGCAACACTTCTTCGCGTCTCCGAAATTTCTGCACTAGCTCTTGCAATTGGTCTGGCTCTTTCTGCCCTACTTCGGTAGTCAACAAAGCTAAGTTAGAAGCAGAAGCGAATTCGCCTACAACTACCCAACCTAAAAGCGACTTCTGTAGAGTTGTTATATTAATACCTTTAATTTGGCCAGCTACTATTAATTTAAAAAAGAGTGCGACTCCTAAACGCATAAAATTTTGTTTGCTGAGTCGAAATAAGGATCCGTTAGTGTGACCCCTTTGGGCGGCTGCTAAATTGAGCTCAGCCCTGAGCTTCCAGGATTGTAATGAGTGATTTCCGTTAACACACTGAAGTGATCAGTTACAGAGAATCGTGTAACTTTAGATTTAATGGTAGCATTTACTTCACCATGTATCTACGACTCTGCATTTCCTATGCCACTAAGTGCGCCTTATGGATAAATGCTGATGAATTCATATAATAGAGCGTTCAAATGCAAAATTCTGATATAGAGTTGGGAAGTCGTTTAGCAGCTACCACGCTCTCAGAGAGAAATATCGCAGGCTAGTTTTACTTAAGTCGTGAGCCTCGAGCATATCGCGTCAGTCTGCTTGCTGGTTTCGCAGAGACATGAGCCGTACTGTATGTGTGCGCATAGCTTGTTTGTTTCTCTTTCTGTCTCCCTTTTCTTTGTATACCTGCTTGCGTATCGCTTTTGCCGCTATCCCTAGAGCAGCAACGCACTAGTGCGTTTACCCAAATTACATATTCATAAAAATATATATTTCACAATTTTAGAAAATTTTGTGACAACAACAAGAGAAATGAAGTGCGGCAACAATATTGGGTCGTCCGCATAGCACACCATAGACTCATAATGTAAACATAACAGCCATCATCCACGAATTGTGCCGCACTTCATTTCTCTTGTTGTTGTCACAAAATTTTCTAAAATTGTGAAACTGGCTATTTTAGACATTTACTTGAATATACCTGCTGCTTCCCATAATGGAAGGGTGGTATCGACTTATATGAACCTTGTGCAACTCTATAGCTAAACGTGAGAAACTTCATTGACAATTATTGAATATTGGTACAGAGGGTATTTTTTCATACAACAGCGTGAGCGTCTCAGTAACGAGAAGCCAGCAGGTTGTTGTTTTGTTTCAGTTGCGCTTTGCGTTCAGCGGCCAGTCGATTAAAGGAGTGGCGAAGGGTCAGCGGAAAGCATGAACGTTTAGAAGTTTGTTAGTATTTGTATTTGAATACACTTTCGTAAGTTGTGTACATCTTTGCATAATTGTATGGCAAGGGTTGTTAGAAAGTGTCATAGGGTAAAAATTGGGAAGAGTATGAATGATCAGCAGCAGCAGAACTGATATTTGACTGCCTTCGAAGTCAAAGTCTTGTGTTTGTTTTTACCCAAGCGCGTTAATGAGGGATGAAAAAGAGTTTTGAGGAACAAGTGTTTGCCACAAGGCTGGGCTTTTTTTTCTTCAAATAAATATGGTTCTTAGATATGAATGAAAGTTTGCCTGCCTAAAGTATTTTGTGACCTTTTGATACCTGTCCCACCCCACAAAACACTTGCACTAGCAATTGTTATGCACCTTGCCAACCAAGTTTCTTGAGCTAAATGTGAGAGGACGAATCAATTGTACAATATTGAAATTGAATTAAAATACGTATATTTTATTAGTGTAGAAACATAATTGCTTTTAATTAAATTGTCCTCATTCATGACGATCGCAGCAGGTCAATGAATGACAATGCCAATGCTACGCATACAATTATACATGCATATGTATTCACAAAAGGACACACAGACATGCTTATGAAACCTAGTCGAAATGAAATAACAAAAATCATTTCAAAGCCCAAGTCCACCAAAACTGCAAACAAAACAAACGCACATTTGCACACACAAATATATATGTATATGTAGATGTAATTTGGGTAAACGCACTAGTGCGTTGCTGCTCTAGGGATAGCGGCAAAAGCGATACGCAAGCAGGTATACAAAGAAAAGGGACACAAGGAGAGAAACAAACAAGCTATGCGCACACATACAGTATGGCTCATGTCTCTGCGAAACCAGCAAGCAGACTGACGCGATATGCTCGAGGCTCACGACTTAACTAAAACTAGCCTGCGATATTTCTCTCTGAGAGCGTGGTAGCTGCTAAACGACTTCCCAACTCTATATCAGAATTTTTGCATTTGAACGCTCTATTATATGAATTCTTGTTGGTCCAAGTCTTCTTTTTATATCTAAAGAGAATCGAACTTTTCTTCAATATCGATAAAAAATAATTTTGAACATTTAGTACGTTTTTCACTGATTCATAAAAATACTAAATTTGCACTCGTGTTCGCTAACAACAATGTTCGTTAGTTTGGCGCGAACAATTAATATTTAATATAATGGCGCGAACAGAAATGTTTTCCTTAGAAATTGGCCGAGTTTTATATGACAATCTCTTCGAAAAATGCAAAAATAGTCGAAGAATCGTAAATAAGAGTGCAATGGTGACAAGCCAAATTCAAAGCAGGTCTTATTAACATTGTTTTGCAAGAACTTTCCTATATAATTCATATCTGTTGGCTGTGCTTGACAAACGTAAGAGTATGCTGCAAATTTGTCGCTTAAGGAATGACATATTTGCTCATCTCCCAAGGTCAACTGCAAGTTATGTTTAATTTCGAATCTTTTCTTGCCGACATCACATATAGTACGCTTTAACTGAACAATTTGTTCCTTGAAATGTCGTTCTTCGTTTAAAGCAAATTAAGTAGTTTCTTTCTTGAATTGGAACTTCATCGGTGTGCAAGAGCGTGTAGATGAAGGTTTGGGATTTTTCCAAATTATTTTATGGTCTTTGGAACCACTTGAGTTGGTTAAAAGCTGCAACGGTTCGTTTGACGTTACAAATAAAGTAGAGTCGTTCAAATTATAGTAATGCGCTGTTTGTATTCAAAATGTCCGTACATCAAATGCTGATATCGAATTGATTATCTCACGAATGAACATATATTGGTGCGTTGATAAATTTTTTTCTACAAAAAGTGACAAAACTTCATCAATTGTTGCTTGGAAATGCTTTGTTCCCTGGCACAACTTCGATCATTTATTTTTTTTAATTTTTTTGCATTAAAGAAGGGCCTAAAAAGCTAAATCCAAGACCATGAGTCAAGAAATTTGTTATGAGGATAGCAATTGACATCATACACAGATCTGCATCCAAAATTTTGGAGCCACGCCCACCCATTCCGCCGCCAGCCCCCCGCAGTTCAAAGACATAAATGCCTATATCTTCCACAGTTTTTGAGCTAGAGCCACCAATTAGGTATTGACGACCCTCAACCGATATCATAAAAACTTTGGATGCCACGCCTATCCATTCCGCCCTAGCCACCCCCAACCGCCATGACGCTTCGCTAAAAACAGTATTTTGTGTACCTTCCAAAGTGTTTGAGTTAGAGTCATTAAATTTAATAGGAAAATAACTTGTAACGACCCCCAAAACTGCATCAAAGTTTTGGAGCCACGCTCCCCCGTTCCCTACCCCACCGCAGTTGAAAAATAGAAATGCCCATATCTTCCTTAGCTTTTGACCTAGAGCCAGCAAATTTGTTGCCAAAATTGGTAATGAAGAAACCCAAAAAATTTGGATGTTACGCCCCCCATACCGCCCCCAGCCCCACTTCCACCATATCTTACTAACTTTGAGCTAGAGCTAGCTATATTTTATTAACTTTGAGCTAGAGTCAACAAATTTGGAAGGAAGACAGCTTTTTGGCATCCACTTCTATATCAGACAATTTCTAAGGCTGCGTACACCCCTGCCCTATCCGCACTCCATTGTAATCAGGTGTCTTTTTATTGGTTTTTTTTACTGGTATCGAGTAAACCGCAGTCGGTTGCGTACGACTGCAACGTTTCTTCTTGTTTTATCTATGGCCGGGGCAGATAATGTGTCAAGATTGGCGTTCGACGATAACTGGGCACCAATTTTCGAAAACTCAAAATCGTAAATCCATTTATATCGCACATCCTAACAGCTTGAACTACCAAATTTGCTAAGAAGGTAGCTACTAGCAACCCCCAAAGAGCACATTATTAATTTCGGAGTCAAAACTTCACAACTACTGTTTGAAATGTGAATTATAAAAAAATTTTACTATTTCATGATTAAAATTTATTTTGAAAATTAATATGTTATTATATCAAAATTCTAGTGCTCTTTTTATTTGCTTATTACCAATTCCTTAATTAGCCCCGATATAGCAAACGCCATTCCATGCCGACTGCTTTGTCGGTAAGGCATATATCTTCTACAGTTTTAATGCAAGAGTTCCCAAATTTCGTGGCAAAGTAGCTCTCGATGTCCTGCAAGATTTTAATCAGACTATCTTTGAACGCAGCGCCCACCCCTGCACACTGGTTGGGCTTGTCAAGAGCCGCGGCCAAAAATACTTCCCGTTGAGATATCGATATGAAATTTTTGCCAAAAATCTAGAGAAATATTTTAAATAAATTGTTAAAAAAATTCTCACTTCGGCCAACTATGTCCTACAGCTCCTATAGAAACGATATATTGAGAGAGCTGCCAAAAATAATTCCAGTTAAGGTAGGAATTTGAAACTTTGCACATTTTATTATTTTCATAGAAAATAATGTTAAAAAATCATATAAAAAAGCTGCCATTTAAACCATCTGTAAGAAAACGATTAATTGTATCTAATAACCAGGGCAACTTTAATCGAAATCAAGAAACAATATAATATAAGCTGCCATAGCAACAATTGCAACAAAAAGATTTTTAGCAAATACAAAAAATTCAAATATTGATTATTTTATTCTAACATTTACCTGGATAATAAGATAAGGAATCATAGCAAAAGTGGCGTGGGAATAATTAATCAGACTTCTAAAAACACCAATGCTGACTTCATTAAGTTGGGATTGTATATGCATGGCAATTTCATAAGTCCCGTAATAAAAGGATTGTTTGTTGAAATTCGAGAAGTCTTTCTGGTATGCTGATTTCTGAATAGTTTTATGTATTTATTTCGCAAATCCGCAGCTTTCGTTAATTCTCCAAATAAAACAAGTGCAAAATTAATTAACAATTTAAAAGCCAGTTTTTACAGCTGACAATTCAAAAAAAATGCCTTGCGGTATTTCCATCATTTGAATTCCCGCTTCCGGAAATTCTCGGTCCACTATAAACTCCATTTATGCCTTGAAATCTTTTTTGATTATGGTTTTTCTAGAAGAAATGTTTTCCTTAGAAATTGGCCAAGTTTTGTGTTCCAATCTCTTCGAAAAATGCAAAAATAGTCGAAGAATCGTAAATAAGAGTGCAATGGTGACAAGCCCAATTCAAAGCAGGTCTTATTAACATTGTTTTGCAAGAACTTTCCGATATAATTCATATCTTTTATTGCTGCCATCACATATAGTACGCTTTAACTGAGCAATTTGTTCCTTGAAATGTCGTTCTTCGTTTAAAGCCAATTAAGTAGTTTCTTTCTCGAATTGGAACTTCCTCGGATTTTTCCAAATTATTTTATGGTTTTTGGAACCACTTGAGTTGGTTAAAAGCTGCAACGGTTCGTTTGACTTTACAAATAAAGTAGAGTCGTTCAAATTACAGTAATGCGCTGTTTGTATTCAGAATGTCCGTACATCAAAAGCTTATATCGAATTGATTATCTCACGAATGAGCATATATTGGTGCATTGATAAATTTATCTCTAAAAAAAGTGACAAAACTTCATCAATTGTTGCTTGGAAATGCTTTGTTCCCTGGCACAACTTTTTTTTTTAAATTTTTTTGCATTGCTTTTAAAGAAGGGCCTAAAAAGCAAAATCCAAGACCAATACATAAATTTGAATTACAAAATAAAAAATGTTGCTAAGCATATAAACACACGTAAGGCGAAGACATAGCGCAACAGCACAATAATCAAACGTCTGACGGCGTCAGTATACTTAGGATTCTATACACATCTGCAAAATTTTCCAGCTAATTTTAACACTTGCATTGATATATTACCTTAAGAAACAGACAATTACCAAGACATGGAACCCAATCGTGGTATTTTGTGAGATCACAACTAAAACTCTAACTAAACATGGCATATGACATTCACAAAATACACATAAAATATTAAATCGATTTTGTTAATTTCACTTAGAAAGTTTGAGGATTAATTCAATTCTTAATGATTTATTTAAAGTAAATACCTTTAACATCAAAATGCATTTTAAATGAGTAAAATCGGATCAATATAGCAAAAGTTTGACCACTTTGAAGAGCAATTTTGTTTTGTGATAAGGCTTGCTGAACGCAGCTGCGCTGCAGAAATGTTCGCGTGATCACGCATTGCATTCTTTAATAAGAACCGTTAGATTTCTAGACAAAACCGGTTTGCCATTAAAAATGGTTTGGACATTTAAAATACAATTTGTATACATTGTATCCAAATATTTTGTGATCGAATTTTTATACTCGATACCGAAAGTAAAGGGTATATTGGGTTTGTGCAATGTCCGTCTTGGTGTCCGTCCGTCTGTATGAACGCAACTTTTTTCGACACCCTTCAAGTTAGAGACTTGAAATTTTGCAAATATCTTTATCTATGGCATAGTAAAAAAAAATGTCAAGATTGGGGTTCTACGATAACTGGCGGCTGGCAAATCGATAAATTCGACATCTCAAAATCGATTTATCCTCCTATTTCGTACACCCTTACAGCTAGAAGAACAAAATTGGGGAGAAGATAGTTACTAACAACCCCCAATATATTGCATGAACAATTTTGGAGCCACGCCCACCCATTCCGCCCCCAGCCAACCCGCAGTTTAACGCTAAAAATGCCCATATCTTCTACAGTTTTTTAGCTAGTGCCATCAAATTTGGTGCAAAGATAGGTGTTGACAATCCTCAACCATAAGAACTTTGGCTGCCACGCCTATCCATTCTGCCCAGGCCACCCCCAACCGCCCTAACGCTTCGCTAAAAACAGTAATTCGTGTATCTTCCAAAGTGTTTGAGTTAGAGTCATTCAATTAAGTAGGAAAATAACTGGCAATGACCCCTAAAAACTGTATCAAAGTTTTGGAGCCCCATTCACCCAATCCGCCCCAACCCCCACCGGTTTAAAACCAAAAATGCCTATATCTTCTACAGTTTTTGAGCTATAACCACCAAATTTAATGCCAAGATAGAAGATGACAACCCCCAAACAAACGCAAACAATTTTGGATGCCACGCGTATCAATACTGCCCTAGCCGCCCCCAACCACCCCAACGCTTCACTAAAAACGGGAATGCGTGTATCTTCCAAAGTGTTTGAGCTAGAGTTGCCAAACTTAGTAGGAAGATAACTGTTAGCGACCTCAAAAAAACTGCATCTAATTTGGAGCCACGGTCCCCCGTTCCCCAACCACCCCGCAGTTGAAAAACAGAAACGCCTATATCTTCCACAGCTCTCGACCTAGAGCCAGAAAACTTGGTGCCAAGATTGGTGATGAAAAAACCCAAAAAATTTGGATGCCACGGCCCCCATACCGCCCCCAGCCCCCTATCCGCCATAATTTACTATTTTTTAGCTAGAGTTACTAAATTTGGTAAGAGGATAGCAATTGAAATCATACATAGATCTGCAGCAAAAATTTTGATGCCACGCCAGACAATCTTTAAGGCAGCGTACACCACTGGGCACCAATTTTCGAAAACTCAAAATCATAAATCCATTTATATCGCACATCCTTTCAGCTTGAACTACCAAATTTTGTGAGAACATAGCTACTAGCAGCCCTCAAAAAAATACATTATTAATTTCGGAGTCAAAACTACACAACTACTATTTGAAATGTGAATTATAAAATATTTTTACTATTTCATGATTAAAATTGATTTTAAAAATTAATATTCTATTCTAGTGCCCTTTTTATTGGCTAATTACCAATTCCTTAATTAGCCCCGAAATAGCAAACGCCCATCCATGCCGCCCGCTTTTTCGGTAAGGCCCATATTGCCGCCATCATATATAGTACGCTTTAACTGAGCAATTTGTTCCTTGAAATGTCGTTCTTCGTTTAAAGCCAATTAAGAAGTTTCTTTCTCGAATTGGAACTTCATTGGTGTGCAAGAGCGTGTAGATGAAGGTCTGGGATTTTTCCAAATTATTTAATGGTCTTTGGAACCACTTCAGTTGGTTAAAAGCTGCAACGGTTCGTTTGACGTTACAAATAAAGTAGAGTCGTTCAAATTATAGTAATTTTTTATTTATATATTTATTGGCAGCTATGAGCAGTTGACATGAAAATAAAATTAATTTTAAATAATTATAACAAAAATAATTAAATTTATAGTTAAAATTAAAATTATATGTAGTTCTGAAACTAACTTAAGGTTGAAATATTTATAAAGTTAACGTTCAAGCTCTGGGAAATCCAACAAGAAAATAAGTGGTGCAACATTTGTTGCGTGGATTGGGAAAAACCCAGAAAAACCCAATCAGACCAGTGGTAGATTAGTGATTAGTTGTTACGATTAGATAAGGCAGAAAGGATAGATTGGCAAAAACCCAGAAAAACCCAATCAGACCAGTGGTAGATTAGTGATTAGTTGTTACGATTAGATAAGGCAGAAAGGATAGATTGTTTTAGTACTGGACTCCAGGTCTCCATAGAGACAAGAGAAAAAAGCTCGTTATAGTCAGAACATAATACACGCTGGTTGTATTCAGAATGTCCGTACATCAAATGCTAATATCGAATTGATTATCTCACGAATGAGCATATATTGGTGCGTTGATAAATTTTTCTTTACAAAAAGTGACAAAACTTCATCAATAGTTGCTTGGAAATGCTTTGTTCCCTGGCACAACTTTTTTTTTTAAATTTTTTTGCATTGCTTTTAAAGAAGGGCCTAAAAAGCAAAACCCAAGACCATAACAAAAATTTGAATTTGTAAATAAAAAATGTTGCTAAGCATATAAACACACGTGAGGCGAAGACATAGCGCAACAGCACAATAATCAAACGTCTGACGGCGTCAGTATACTTAGGATTCTATACACATCTGCAAAATTGTCCAGCTAATTTTAACACTTACATTGATATATTACCTTAAGAAACAGACAATTACAAAGACATGGAACCCAACTGTGGTATTTTGTGAGATCACAACTAAAACTCCAACTAAACATGGCATATGACATTCACAAAATACACATAAAATATTAAATCGATTTTGTTAATTTCACTTAGAAAGTTTGAGGATTAATTCAATTCTTAATGATTTATTTAAATTAAATACCTTTAACATCAAAATGCATTTTAAATAAGTAAAATCGGATCAAAATAGCAAAAGTTTGACCACTTTGAAGAGCAATTGTGTTTTGTGAAAATTCTTGCTGAACGCAGCTGCGCTGTAGAAATGTTCGCGTGATCACGCTTTGCATTCTATTTTAAGAAAGTCCCGTTAGATTTCTAGACAAAACCGGTTTGCCATTAAAAATAGTTTGGACATTTAAAACACAATTTGTATACATTGTATCCAAATATTGTGTGATCGAATTTTTATACTCGATACCGAAGGTAAAGAGTATATTGGGTTTGTGCTATGTCCGTCATGGTGTCTGTCCGTCCGTCCGTCTGTCCGTCCACCCTTCAAGCTAGAGACTTGAAACTGCATTGCAAATAAAGAAGAGTCGTTCAAATTATAGTAATTTTTTATTTATGTATTTATTGGCAGCTATGAGCAGCTGACATGAAAATAAAATTAATTTAAAATAATTATAATAAAAATAATTAAGTTTATAGTAAAAATTAGAATTATATGTACCAATCGTGGTATTTTGTGAGATCACAACTAAAACTCTAACTAAACATGGCATATGACATTCACAAAATACACATAAAATATTAAATCGATTTTGTTAATTTCACTTAGAAAGTTTGAGGATTAATTCAATTCTTAATGATTTATTTAAAGTAAATACCTTTAACATCAAAATGCATTTTAAATAAGTAAAATCGGATCAAAATAGCAAAAGTTTGACCACTTTGAAGAGCAATTTTGTTTTGTGAAAATTCTTGCTGAACGCAGCTGCGCTGCAGAAATGTTCGCGTGATCACGATTTGCATTCTATTATAAGAACCGTTCTTTTCGAGTTAGGGAGAGGGGACAAAGACTTAACATTTTTTCTGTTGCCCGCTCTCCATTTTTGAGTATCCAATAGTCTTCGGGCAGCCTCGCTTAGAGATTTCGCTGCCATTTCGGGACATGTCAAGGTGGGTTTTTCCTGGTTAGTGATGCTTATTGCTGCTTATTGAGGCATTTGCCATTGTGTATGTGGTGCTGCTGGTGGCACTAGTAAATGTTGCAGTTGTTGTGGTGGAGCTAATGCTTTGAGTCCCTTTGCATGCAATGCGTTGAATTTGCGATCGGCACTCATCCCTAATCTCATAAGGTAATTTTTGTGCATAGAGAACATTTTTGCATGATCAATTTGCTTATTTGTAAGCTGAGAGTCTCCCAAACTATTCTCATCCATTGCATTAATTAATTATGAATAACTTTTAATATGCCCAGATTTCACAGCCCGCCTAAATGTATGCATTTAATTTTTCAAGATCCTTAAGAGTGTTGGAGTGTTGGCTCAAAGCTTCTAGCTAGCACTTGAACCAGACTGATGGTGACCTTTTAGTCCGTTGAGCTTTGAGACCGCTGAATTCCTTACTCAAGCGAACACGTGCCCGCGGGGCACATTAAATCGATTTTCCCAAAAACGTCTGTTTTGAAGTTTGTGAACATCAGAACTCAAAATCTACTGAACCGATCCTTTTGAAAATTTGAATATTACTTCTTCACATAAATCAACGGGTAATCAGCAAGATTTTTTTTTTTTCATCTTTTTCTATTTTTTAATAACAAATTAACCGCGATTTTTTTTTAACTAAAATCGCGTTTTTCACTTCGAAGTGCTGTAAAAAATAGAAAAAGAATAAAAATAAATAAAAAAACTCTTGCTGATTACCTCGAGAAATACATCACCTTTAAAATGTATATCAATTTTTTTGTTTTAGATAATCCGGTAACGAGTTATAATGTACACCGCAAAACCAAAACTTTTTTTCAAGGCACCTCTGGAGATTCACCGTCACCGACTTATTTATTAATATTTTTCTTTGAACATTTTTTGTGACATACTTCAAAAGTTGTACAATAATATGTAATAAAATTTAATAAAATTATATTGTTGATTTCGCCGAAAAAAAATCTTAAAAATATTCGTTTTTCTCGCCTTTAAAACCCTGCCCCGGCCTTAATTAATGCTATTATAGCTTCGCATTCACTTTATATAACTAACAGCGACTTTATAGGGTTACTGTTCACAGTTTGTGCCACATTTGTGGGCTTGTCTTTAATAATTAAGGGCTAGAATTAATTTTTAACTCTGCGTGCTTCTCAGCCGAACATCAGACAAAAACTATCACTATTTCATGATTAAAATTGATTTTAAAAATTAATATGTTATTATATCAAAATTCTGGTACCCTTTTTATTTGCTAATTACCAATTCCTTAATTAGCCCCGATATAGTAAACGCTCATTCATGCCGCCCGCTTTCTCGGTAAGGCCCATATCTGCAACAGGTTTTAAGCAAGAATTCCCAAATTTCGTGGCAAAGTAGCTGTCGATTCCTGCAAGATTTTAATCAGACTATCTTTGAACGCAGTGCCCACCCCTGCACAGTGGTTGGACGTGTAAACGGCCGCTGCCAAAAATACTGTCACATCGGACAACTATGTCCTACAGCTTCTATAGAAACGATATATAGAGAGAGCTGCCAAAAATAGTTCCCGTTAAGGTAGGAATTTGAAACTTTGCACTTTTTCTAATTTTCATAGAAAACTATGTTAAACAAGTAAGAATACTCTAGTCGGGAGAGCCCGACTAGAAGATACCCTGAACCCAGTTGCAAAAAATTATACTCCATGCGCACTAAAAGTATGCTTCAAATAATAATCAATTTGAACAACACTAATAACTTTATTTTTATTTTTTTTTTATTAAAATATATTGAAATATTTACATTACATGTGTCCTGCTTCCTTTTAGGGCAACTTAAACTAATCAGAAGTTAAACTAAATACAAAAACAAAATTATTTATCATAATGACATACGAAATGTAGTAACTTAATAATTTTATACGATGAGATGGGTGGGCTTTTAAAGTATTTTGGGATAAGCTTAAAATTGCGGGGTCATTATGTCAAGAGCCGGTCCAAGAGGTTTTGAGGGTAGTGACGCATTAATCTTCTCGTTGCTCTATGGCATACAGCATTAAGGCGTCTGGCTAGAATGTTAGGATGCGCTCTCAGCCTCTCCGCGTATTGTTTGGCAATCACTTGGATCCTGTCACGTATTTTGGGCACCTTAAGGTCGCGCTCAATGTTACTGCTCCTTATGAACCATTGTGCTCCAGATAATGTTCTAAGTGTCTTAGCTTGAAGTACGCGAATCTTGTTGAGGTTTGACTTGGCTGCGGTACTATACACCTGTATGGCATAGAAGAGGCTAGGCTCTAGTATGCACTTATAAATCCTGAACTTGTTTTCAAGCGAAAGCTTATTTTTAGAAGTAAGTACCCATGACATCTTTTTCACTTTGGCTCTATACGACTGCTGCAGTGAAGAGATATGTTTTTTGAAAGTCAGCCTTCTATCCAGATATACACCTAAATATTTATGCGCTATTGAGTGATTTAGCACTTTACCATTGAGTGCCACCACAGGGCAGCTCAGCCCTCAATTTGTAAATGTCACATTGGCACATTTACTTTCATTTATGCCTACATTCCAGATCTTTGCCCATTCCTGGAAGGCGTCTAAATATTCTTGAAGTGCATCTCTGGTTAGGATCACACAACTACTTTTTGTTAGCACAGCAGTATCATCAGCGTAAGTCGCGACAAGGGTATCCTCTTCGTTAACGGATGTGATTGCGGTGTGACTTGGCATATCCGCACAGAACATGGAGTACAGTATGGGTCCCAGCACACTGCCTTGGGGAACGCCTGCTTTGATATGTTTAGAGGAGGACAGACACCCATCTGCACTCACTCTGAATGTACGTCCTTCCAAAAAACTCTTAATGATCTGGAACAGTTGGGTTGATAAAAGGCTCTTGCCTTTATATAGTAGACCAGAGTGCCAAACCCTCTCGGAAGCTTGTTGAATGTCCAGAAAGGCACCAACCGCGTACTCTTTTCTCTCCAGGGCCTCTAGCACAAAGCAACTGTTCTGGAGTGCCGTGCTGCCTCCGAAATCCAAACTGGAATTTGGGTATCGCACGAGTAACACTCTCAACATTCTGTTAAGGATAAGTCTCTCCAAGGTTTTGCCAAGTGAGGGGAGGATGCTGATCGGCCTATATGAGTCCACATCAGTTGGTGGCTTGCCAGGCTTTAGAATCATTATTATGCTGGCCGACTTCCAGGCTCTTTTAAAGTATCCCACACGTAAAACGCTGTTAAAGATTAGCACTAAAAACAGCAGAGCTTGATCTGGTAGGAGTTTTATGGTTTTTATTTATTTATTTATTTATTTATTGATTTATTGTCAGCTATGAGCAGCTGAAATGATAATAAAATTTATTTAAATTAATTATAATAAAAATAATTAAGTTTAAAATAAAATTTAAAATTATATGTAGTTCTGAAAGTAAATTAAGGTTGAAAAAATAATAAAGTTAACGGTAAAGCTCTGGGAAATTCAACAAGAAAATAAGTGGCCCAACATTTGTTGCGTGGATTGGGAAAAACCCAGAAAAACCCAATTAGACCAGTGGTAGGTTAGTGGTTAGTGGTTACGATTAGATAAGGCAAAAAGGATAGATATTTTTAGTACTGGAGTCGAGGTCTCTAGAGAGACAAGAGAATAAAGCTTGTTATAGTCAGAACATAATTCACGAAATGGTTCATGAATTAAATAGTTGCTCGAGCAACGATCGAGGCTGAGGGGTAAAAAGTTACGTGTGGATCTAATGGGAACATTTAATTTTATTCGACTTAGAAGAACTGATGAGTCGATTTCACCATTAAGTAGATTAGTGATAAATACTACACCATGCATAATTCTACGGTTCAACAGAGAAGGAAGATTAATTAAAATAAGTCTACTTGAATAGGGGGGTAGGTCTATTCCAGGAACCCAGTTAAAACATCTGAGCGCAAACAGAAGAAATTTCCTCTGCACAGATTCAATTATATCCTGGTGAATCCCGTATTGCGGGGACCACACCCAAGATCCATACTCCAGAATGGGACGTACTAGGGATGTATATAGCGTTTTGGTGGTGCAGGGATCATCAAACTCTTTTGACCACCGCTTGATGAAGCCAAGAATGTTTATGGCCTTATTGACCATCGACGATATGTGAGAATCAAATTTTAATTTGCTATCAAGAATGATGTCTAAATCTTTAATTTCAAAAACGCGGACAAGTGGTGAAGCATCAAGCATGTAGTGAGCAGTATGAGGGGTACTTCTACAAAAAGTCATGTTTTTACATTTTGAACAATTTAAATTAAGTAAGTTATAACGGCACCAAGCCGACAGTGCTCCCAAGTCCGACTGTAGTAAGTTACTAAGAGAATCATCATTATAGGTGAAACATATCTTTACATCATCAGCAAACATGAAAACACGAGTATCAGTAATAACAGAAGGAAGATCGTTAATAAAGAGATTAAATAGCAATGGTCCTAAGTGACTCCCCTGAGGGACACCAGAGGTAACAAAAATAGATTTGGATACAGAAGATTTAAAAACTACTTTTTGTGTTCGGCCACACAAGTACTCAGAAAGCCACGACAGGAGTTTTGCTGGAAATCCAATAATATTTAATTTTTGAAGCAACAAAGAATGACTAACAGAATCAAATGCCTTACTTAAATCTGTGTAAACGACGTCAGTTTGCATTTTGTCCTGAAACCCTTTGATAACTAGTGAGGTAAACTCAAGAAGGTTGGTGGTAGTAGATCTTCGCCTAACAAAACCGTGTTGATAAGGGGATAAAATGGATCTACATAAGTGCTGCAATTGAGAGCTTATAATTTTTTCAAAGACTTTCGGAATGGCAGACAACTTTGATATACCCCTATAGTTTTTAACGTTACTCTTAGAACAACTTTTATGAAGTGGAGTAATAAAAGATTCCTTCCATATTCCAGGAAACACAGCTGAGTCAACCGATAAGTTAAACAATTTATGTAAAGGTTTACAAAGTGAATCCGCACAGTATCTAAGTATGCAACCGGGCACTCCATCTGGACCGGGCAAGAAGCCTGGTTTGATAGAGTTAAGCTCACTTAGCAGCGTACACTCAGTTATAACTGGGACATATATACAATTTGAGGTTTGCACTTGAAAAGGATAGGAATTATTGCTACTATACAAGCTCGATGAGTATACTGATCGAAAATACTCCGCAAATAGATCAGCCACTGCTTGATCGGAGCTTGCTTTTGTATTATTAAGGTAAACCGAGGATGGCAAGCATGAAGATTTACGTTTAGAGTTTACAAATTTATAAAACTGTTTCGGATCGCGGGAAAAGTTTGATCAGCAACGATTGAGATAATTGTTATAACAAAAAGTGTTTACAGAAATAAAATTAGACTTTGCAATTATACGAGGATAAATCTAAAGTATTTCCAGATTTTTTAAATTTTTTATATGATATTGTTTTCGCGTTTTTTAATTTTGAAAGTTCCCTCGTAAACCTAGGTGGTTTATTTTCACTTGATGGAACAGTGAGGGGAACACAGTTATCCAAATGCGAATTCAAAATCCTGTAAAAAATGGTAATGGCAGTTTCTATATCACTACAAGAATACAGTTGAGACCAATTAGTATGTTGAAGCAAATCATTCTATTTAGTAAAGTCAGTTTAACGGAAGCAACGTGTCTTTAAAGAATTGTTAGATGCTGGTCTAAGGTTAATAATTTCAAAGGAAAGTTCTAATGTTGGATGGTAGGTATCTTCGGGAAGCACTAGAGGGTGTACTCTACTAACGTTAAAACAATCTGAATCAGAAACAAATATCAAATCTAACATTTTATCACAACTGTTACGCACTCCGTTAACTTGTGATAGGCCTAACTCTAAAAGGCCATCGATAAAATCATCTGAAGTGGCCGGTAATTGCGCTGAAGATGTGTCATTCAACGACCATACAACATGTGGCAAATTAAAATCACCAACCCCTATAAGTTGATCCATATCCGTCAACAACGACGACACAAGCTGCAGGGCACCCAGATGTGATGTGTAAATGTTATTATCAGAATTTGGAGGGATATAAGAGCAAGTAATATATAGTGAGCGGCCTCTAAATAATATTGTAACACTTTTGAACTCAATATCTGGATGATCATGGGAGTGAATCTGTTCAGAGGAAAAACAAGAATCAACGGCAATGAGCACCCCGCCCCCCTTTCGGGAGGTGCGATCGCATCTGTACAAGTTATACTTATTAGGCAAAACGGAATAATCAGATATATAAGGTTTTAACCAGGTTTCTGTGAATGCAACTATCTGTGAATCAAAAGATAAGCTGTTTACATAAAGATTAGAAAGTTTAGTGTTAAGGCCTTGAACATTTTGATAGGCCAAGCTAACTACTTTTATTAGTTTTTTGCCGCCGTAGTTGCGGCAACAGGATGGATAACCGGCGGTGCACTACTGATTCTTACGCCATTATTAACATTGTTTCGCCTGTTAACATACTCATTTACCACGAGCTTTGGTGGCCAGAACTTTTCAGAACAAATTGTTGTGAATAATTCGGGTGGAACCCCTAACTTGAAAGAAGATATGCTTCGGGCGTGTTTAAATTTAAACTTTTTCACAGTAATACGTGGGGAATCAATTTTACTTTTAACGTAGGCATTTAAATCCTCCAATGAAGTATCGGAGGCTAGCCTTGACACGAATATGAACTTATTACCGGGTACAACAACAAGTGGCTTGTGGACCCGTGCTGTACCTAAGGTAGAATCAGTCGGCACACAGGCTGCTGAAACAGAAAGATCGGGAGTTATGTTGATAGATTGACCGTAAGAGTCTAGATTTTTAATAGGCGAGTTAAACAACATAAGCGGGCTAGCTGAAATACCCGCTGGGGGATTAATGCTAGGCACTAGAAGGGATTTAGTGGGCGGAACATTTGGGACAGCAAGTGGGTTAGGACCCGAAGTCTCTTTTCGCTTCGGAGATTCGGTTATCACCTTGCCATTTTTGAAGTTAGACTCTAGGTCTTTAAATGACATATGCAGGTTGTTAAATGCAACATGCATAGCCTTAAAACCGGCATGAGTCTGCCTCATAAATTGGGAAGTTTCCTTCACCACCTCGTTGCATGGCTCACAGTACCATTTCAGGCCTGTGTCAGCCAGCAATCAGTCCCTAATTTTGGCTGTGAAGCCAGCACATTTCATGTGTATCATGTTATCACACAATCTACACAAAATGATATCTTGGTTGTTTGTTCCAACCAACTTGCAATTAGTACTGCAGCAAACCAGCATTATGAATTTAACCAATAGAAAAATAAAAATAAAATTAATTATTTAAAACAATTGATATGCAATATCAAAACTAGGTAATGTGCAAATTTAAGAGTAAGACAGTTTCGAGGCAATGAGCGCGACAAAACGGTAAAAAGTCAAGCGAGAGAGCGTGAGCGCGTAGGCAAATGCAACGGCAAGTACACCGGTTAAGAGCGGACGAAAGCTGCAGCAGACTGAATGCTGGGGAGCGAGAGCAAGAAAAATTAGCAAGCTGTTTGTTGTTGGTGGACGAATACACAGATTAGACAAGAGCAGAAAAACGAATGTATATATGTACGTATGTTTTCTTTATTTTAAAGCAATGCAGCGTCAGTTCAGCTGCAAATTGAAATGACTATTAAGTTTGCAATATTTTCTTATTCACACGTCAACATATACAAAGTATATCTGCGATCACTGCTAGTATTTATTACCAAATAAAGCCGAAATACACACCGTAAACAACACAGGAAAATAATAAATTACTGAGAGCACTCAAAAACACAACCGTCACCAACAAAAGACAAACGATTTTTTTTGTTGTCAAGTAAGTCCTCGCCAGGAGCTTTCTTGGGTTTCAGCTTAGACACCAGTTGCTTCATTTCATCCAAAGTAACGGTATCAGTGGGCAAAGCCATTTGGAATGGGGCCTCCAGCGACTCCGCAATCATTCTACAATGACTCTCTGGCGCAAAGTCGTGTGGACTGAAACGTTGCTCCAGATTATTTGCAAATACTTCTGTTTTTTCGAGACTAGTGCGGCACCATCCTCCTGCAGGATCCCTAATAGCCGATTTCGGAGCGACCAGCGTCTTGTACCTTTTGATAATTTTCCATAGAGAATAATAAGTAGAGGCATCGGGTCCCAAGTTTTCTAACAGGTTGTCAATTTGAAGCTTCTTCCTGCTGGCCAGCACTTTATGTAGGCGATTGGTCAACCTATTGGGAATCTGTTGGATTCGGGCATCGCCTGTTCTGGCATACTCTACTCTGACTTTTCGCTTGAGGCGGAGAAGCTCAGCGATTACGAACGGAAGCTGAGACGGTTTAGGTTATTCCAGATACGGCTGATTCCTCGGAGCAGCACTTGATGCAGCTTGTTTAAGCTTTTTCATCAAAACATTGATGGCAATATCGATATCTTCAGCGTCTTGGATTTCCATATTAAGGTCAATCTGCTGCTCCAGATAAGTCTTAAAAATTTCTACATGAGAGCCACTAGAGAGTAGACAAGATCGTTTTGGCATGCTCAGTGGCGTGGCGTGCGAATCCGCCAGCAGAGGAGTGTGATCCGAAGAAAGTTCATTAAGCGTTCTCACATTGAGTCTGCTCATGTTGTAACCATTAATAACAAAGAAGTCGATCGCTGATGGTGATACTGGGGAGTTGGATGAGTAGAAAGTAGGCTCTCCTGTTGCTAGGATTTGATACTGGCCATTCGTTTCGACTTCCTGTAGCAGTTTGCCTCTGGAACAAGCTCTATAGTTGTCCCACCATGCGTGCTTAGCATTATAATCACCACCTGCAATAAATTTGTTGTCTAGGACTGCAAATAGCGATTCAAATTCCGCTTAGGTCCAAATTTCTCTGGGTGGGAGATACAAAGATACGAGTGTGACGACCCCATCCAATGTCTGCAAATTCACTCTCGCTATCTGCCTGTTGTTTATTTCGATGGGAGGCTGAGGGCTGTGGCTCAACGTTGAGCGCACAATAAGTGTGGCGCCACCTCTGCAGTTACCGCTGGGGTGGAAGGCATGGTGGGTGGTATATCCTGGCAGAAAGACACGCTGTCCTTCTCTCATGAGTGTCTCAGTGGCAGACATGACGTCTTTATTATGCGCACTGAGAAAAAGCCGCAGCTCTCCAGAGGCCTTAAGTAGACCCTGAGCGTTCCACAATCCGATTTTTATGATTGGTTGCATTATTGCAAGATGCGTGAGACGAGAATCAATTCTCGGAAGGCCTTGTTCGCCTCCATACTTTCTTGAACCAACTTGAAAAACTGGTCCATTCTGGAGTTGATCTCTTTAATAGAGTTCTCCAACGCAAGGAACTTCTTATCAGGCAGAGGGTTTGTTTCTCGCTGGGAATGCCTATCGGCACTTGGCCTAAATTCGGTCCTGTTGGGACGAGCATATTGCACCTGATAGTCTCAGCCGGTATGAAGGCACGTTGGGGGCCGTGGTTGTATATTGTTCTAACAGTGTTGCCAGTAATAGGGAGTCTTGGGCTCGGTTTCAATTTCCTGATTTTTTCTTTCTGGACTGGGCAGTCTTTATCTGTCGAAACGTAAAAATAGTTTTCACTGGTGCAAAGTAGAGAGCCTGTCATATGAGACCCAGCGCATTTACCACAGACTGGATCCTGTTTGCAATACTTCTTTTCTACGAGGAGCGCGCTCCACAGATACTCTGTACCTGCCGAGTTGAGTTATTTTCAATGCGTCAGAGACATTTGGCTTTTGCTTGAGATTGACAAAAAATAGATTTTGCCGTGTCTTGTAATTGATTGTCACTTCATCATTATCCTCATTAACCTGAGCGTTACGCCAATCTGCCTTTCTTGGCAAGTATACATTATTGGCTTAAAAACCATGCCATGGGGACAAAGACTTAACATTTTTTCTTTTGCCCGCTCTCCATTTTTGAGTATCCAATAGTCTTCGGGCAGCCTCGCTTAGAGATTTCGCTGCCATTTCGGGACATGTCAAGGTGGGTTTTTCCTGGTTAGTGATGCTTATTGCTGCTTATTGAGGCATTTGCCATTGTGTATGTGGTGCTGCTGGTGGCACTAGTAAATGTTGCAGTTGTTGTGGTGGAGCTAATGCTTTGAGCCCCTTTGCATGCAATGCGTTGAATTTGCGATCGGCACTCATCCCTAATCTCATCAGGTAATTTTTGTGCATAGAGAACATTTTTGCATGATCAATTTGCTTATTTGTAAGCTGAGAGTCTCCCAAACTATTCTCATCCATTGCATTAATTAATTATGAATAACTTTTAATAGGCGAGTTAAACAACATAAGCGGGCTAGCAGAAATACCCGCTAGTAGTAGGGAATTGCCGGTTCTAACTCAGATAAGGACCTTATGATTTATGACTTTTTTCATATACGATTTCGATTTGACACTGTCAACTATACAGGCAACATCGGAATATTTTTCAAAAAAGTTTTTACAAAAAATATAATTTTCGTTAATAAACAGAAACTATTACTGTGCTACATTGAGCAGTGTCGGCTAAAACAATTCATCTGCTATAATTAGGAATTAAGCGTTGTATAACTTTACTTAGCCCGTTGGGCTCATTGGGCGCCCTGCCGCTGTATTGTCAAGTAGCGTCAGTAGCTACAGAAGTTCAAGCCTTGGCTAGGACCTTAGCGATTTAGATGCACACTTCTAAGCATGCTATTACCTCCGGACTTGCTCCAAATCAGCAGATTAAGCCGGGAGCCATAAACAAAATTAAAGAGACTCTTGGCGATGCACTCAGAAGAGTCGTCAGCGAACCATCATCCAGTATGACGTATGAGGCAGCCGAATGTGCTGCGGCAGCTGTGACACCGGCGACGGCCCCAGTACCAGTGCTGCGGCTCGTGCTGCGGCTCGTTCTGCTGCTCGTGATGCTCTTAGATCTAACTCATTTGCGATGCTTTCAAGCGATGACGACGATGACTGCGATGACGAGATCGTTGAAGTCACTGACGAAGCCCCTGAACGACAGCCACTACCCTGTTCCAAGACCATCAAGCCTCCGCCAATTTTTATCCCGGAAGTTAAGAACATTAACGCCCTAATCAAGTCAATCCACTCACTTGTAGGTAATAAAGACTTTTCTTACAAGGCAGGAAAAGACGGCAGCGTAAGAGTGATGATGGCTACTAAGGCAAATTTCACGGCTCTCAAAAATCACTTAAACGCACATGGTAAAAGATACCACACCTTCCAGCCCCGTGACGAGAGAGCTTACAGAATTGTGGTTAAGGGTCTGCATCACTCGACAGACAAGGAGAGTATCAAGGAGGCAATGTCAGCGCAAGGCCATGCTGTTAGAGATTTGCACTATGCCATGAACCGCTTTAGCAAAACGCCTATGTCGATATTTTTCATTAACCTGGAGCCAGCTAGCAATAACAAAGAGGCTTTCAAAATTAAGCGGCTCTGCAGCTCTAAAGTAACTGTTGAGCCGCCCATCAAGTTTAACGACGTTGTGCAATGCTTCCGCTGCCAAGGGTACGGGCATACCCAGAGATATTGCCAACTAGGCCACAGATGCGTCAAATGCGGAGGTACGCACAGCTCAGTGGACTGTAAGAAAAGCAAAGACGAGCCTGCCTCTTGTCTACACTGCAATGGCAACCACGCCCCATCTTATAGGGGGTGTATTGTGTACAAGAAAGCTAAAGCCCTAGCCGCTCCTAAACGCAACCAACCTGATGATTTGAAGAAGAGACCACCGCCAACAGCCACTTTTCCCTCTGTTGACACAACCTTTAGCTACGCCTCAATAGTCAAAGGTGGTTTTAGCGCTCAGAACCAGGCCCCCGATCCTGCTCCCATGCAACCTGGCAACCAAATTGAAGCCATGATGACTCGCATGGAAAACATGATGGAAAGGTTCATGGAGAAGATGTTCGGCCAGATGACTCAAATGTTCGCCACGCTTGTCAGCAAGCTATGCAAGTAAAGCTTCATATAACTATATGGAACGCGAACGGCCTGTGCAAAAGCAGGCCAGAGGTCGAGCACTTTGTCAAGACCAACCAAATCGATATCCTCCTCCTGTCCGAAACACACTTTCCCGTCGTATTTTTGTCTCAATGGATATGATTTAATCTTAGTCAACCATCCCAACGGTAGGGCTCATGGCGGTGCAGCTATTCTTGTAAAAAGCGGCATCAAGTATGTTGAGCTGTCTGGCTTACAAGAAGACTGGGTGCAATGCGCGCAGATTAGATTGATCAGCACTCTAGGAGACCTCACAATTGCTGCAGCGTATGTCCCTCCCAGACACAACGTCAAAGATGACGATTTCGGCCAAATCCTGGATGGCCTCGGAGCCAAGTTCATCATCGGCGGTGATTTCAACGCAAAGCGTTCCTGGTGGGGCTCCAGACGCACCAACTCCAAAGGGAAAGAGTTGCTTAAATGCGTACTTGCCACTCCTCGGGCGAACCCACCTACTGGCCAACTGATCCACTCAGGAACCCTGACACCCTGGATATTGCCATATCCAAGGGCATAAGCCCCCGCAAAATTGTCTGCATTGCCAACTCGGACCTCCTCTCTGATCACAGCGCTATTTCTTTGCACCTGAACACCCCCGTGGAGAGGAAATCTGCTCGCAGAAGGCTTACCCAGAGTAACACGGACCCTGCGATGTACAAATCCTGGCTGCTACACGCAATCAACCCACACGCCGCGCTCATATCTTCTGAGGACATTGACTCCACAATTGAGCATCTTACGCAGGAAATGCATAATGCTGCTGCATTCGCAACAGCTCGGCGTAGAAGCACCCAGACACCTACTCCATCTAGAGACTTGCACCTTTGGACCCCGGATGTTGCTGCCCTGGTCACTGAAAAGAGACGTCTCAGGCGTATTTGGTTTGCGTCACGCAGTCCCTTTGATAAAAACCGGCTTAACAGAGCATCCAAACAACTTAAAGAGCTGTTGCTGCTCCTAAGAATAAGCGTGCTTGACGAATTTCTGGAGAACGTTGAGCCTGGTGACCCTCAGCACAATCTCTGGCAAGTTACGCGGCATATTAGTAGGCCTGTCAAGAGAGCTGTGCCAGTTAAAAATGCAAGCGGTGAATGGTGCCGGTCCAACAGCGAACGTGCCGAGGCTTTTGCGGACCACCTCTATAACGCCTTCTCGCCCTTCGAGAGATGCTGAGCTGAGGACACCGAGGTCACTAGGAGATTTCTTGAATCCACAAGGCCCTGCGACTCGTCAATCCCTCCAGCTTTTTATGTGGAAATTGAGCACGACATCGCCTCGCTCAAATGCAGCAAGTCACCTGGCTTTGATGGTATCGACGCCTTGGCGCTTAAAATGCTCCCACCTTCCTGCACTCAGCTGTAATGCAGAACATTAAATCGATGTATGGAAATTGGGCACTTCCCTGCGCAATGGAAATGTGCGGAAGTGATTCTGATACCCAAGCCAGGCAAGCCTGAAGCAAACCTCGCCTCCTATCGTCCAATTAGTTTACTGGCAATTCTTTCCAAATTACATGAACGAGTGTTTCTGCGCAGAATTTTGCCAGTTATTGACGAGGCTGGTTTGATCCCCGATCACCAGTTTGTCTTCAGGCGCTCGCATGGTACCCCCGAACAATGCCATAGACTTTTCGAAAGAATTCTGCATGCTTTTGAAAACAAGAATTATTGCTGCGCGGTTATGATCGACATCAAGCAAGCGTTTGACAGGGTCTGGCATCCTGGTCTGCTACACAAAATTAAAGCCAATCTGCCTACGCCCTTCTTCAACTTCTTGGAGTCTTACATCATGAATCGACTTTTTTATGTCAGATGCGGTGAAGCAACGTCCTCGATTAGGACTATCAGAGCTGGAGTGCCTCAAGGCAGTGTTTTTGGTGCTATTTTATATACCTTGTACACAGCCGACATGCCCGTCTACCGTAACGCGAACCTGACCGTCGCCACATACGCTGATGACACCGCCTTCCTTTCCACCGCTTCTATTCCCCAACATGCCTCCGATTTGGTACAACAGCAGTTAAATCTGCTAGACGATTGGCTGAAAAGGTGGAATATTGCCGTCAACCAGGACAAATCAACACAAACCACGTTCGCTCTGCGCCTGGGTAATTGTCCGCCTGTCTTTTTAGACGGATCAGTGATTCCTGAGGAGGCAACTCCAAAATACCTCGGTATCACTCTGGATAGGAGGCTCACTTGGCGTACGCACCTCGCTCGCAAACGTAAGCAGGCTGACTGTAGGATGAAACAACTCTACTGGCTTATCGGTAGGCAGTCCAAAATGAAACTTAGTGTTAAGTTACAAGTTTACAAGGCCATTCTCAGGCCCATCTGGTCTTATGGCATCCAGCTGTGGGGGACCGCGAGCATGAGCAATCGGATGTTGATCCAGCGGTTTCAGAACAAAGCACTCCGAGTTATATCAGGTGCCCACGTATACCATGACAACGCCACTATTCACGGCCAACTACGCATGTATTACTGCCAAGTTTCAAGCCATATAATTTAATTATTGCCCACACGGGCAGATCTTAAATAAAATCACACTGAACCCCAAAAAAAAAAAACTTTTAATATGCCCGGATTTCACAGCCCGCCTAAATGTATGCATTTAATTTTTCAAGATCCCTGCTCAAAGCTTCTAGCTAGCGATTGAACCAGACTGATGGTGAGCTTTTAGTCTGTTGAGCTTTGAGACCGCTGAATTGCTTACACAAGCGAGCACGTGCCTGCAGGGCGGCGAGGCCCCGTTTTGTGTATCTTTTCACTTTTTAATAGCATTTCATTAGCTTCACTTGTCTCCGAGTTACTCAAAAAAAAAAGTACAAATTGGGTTTAGAAGGCACGTTGAGTACATTCTCATATAGTCTAGTGATAAGGGTGCCTTACTCATATCAGGAGGTTCCGGGTTCAAATCCCAGTATGATAGTATGATTGCTTTTAATGTTTTAGCCAATTTTTAAGTATTTTTTTTTTACCCGGGAGGTCCGGGTTCAATTCCCAGTATGGGCATATGGATGTTTTAATCTTTTAGCCAAATTTAGTTTTGTTTACATTGATTTTTAATAGCTTTTTATTAGCTTCACTTGGGGCGGAGTCAGTGAGTAACTCAAAAAAAAAGTATAAATTGGGTTTTAAAGGCACGTCATGTACACTCACATATGGTCTAGTGATAAGGGTGCCTGACTCATATCAGGGATTCCGGGTTCAAATTCCAGTTTGAGCCAGTGTTTGTTTTTAATGTTTTAGCCAATTTTTAAGTTTTTGACGTAGAATACGTCTTACGTTTCGGTATGAGTGTGCTATCCAAAAAAGTTGTTGTTGTAATATGGTTGCTTCACAAAATCGCTCATTGCTCATGAACTAATGAATAGATTTTCCTCAAATTAATTTCATTTTAAAGCTAAGGCTTCAACCTTTATTTTAAGCTATATATATATATGAAGTGATTACATTTTCTATTGAAAAAATGAGACCAAAAACATGCAAAATTTTGCTTCATTTTGAAGACTTTAAATTGCTCTAGCAATCTCAATAATCAATCAATTAATCTGAGTTTTTCGAATTTAAGTTGAGATGAGGTAAACAAACATTCCCACATTCAAATTTATAATAATTTTGCCAAATATATAACTTTTTAAGGCAAAAAATCAGTGCAAAAATCACTACTTTTTTTTCAATTGGACATAGCTCAAAAATTCCGCCAGAGAATCGATTAAAACTTGTTTTAATACAAAGTAGACTTGATTTCCTTTCGTTTGATATACATGCGGTCATGACTGATAGCTTCTAAATGTGGAAATTTCAATAAGATATTTGGGCATAATTAAATTTTCATATATAAATTCTTCCGTGCCAGGGGTGAACAAGCTCAGCTTAAGCGTCAGCCCCAAACAATTATAACACAATAAAATATGTTTACCCCAATTCTGAAATTTGCGTGCAAGTTTTCGAAATCATGTTTTATTGTTTGTGTTGCACATTTAATTATGCTTTTGCACCAAAACAAAAAATATGCCCGTGCAAAAATATCATATAAACTAACGTGAGTTAAACTATCGATAATTCGTCTTTACGGTGGCAGCCCTGATTTTCGCATCTTGTGAACAGTTACTGTGAATTAAGTTAATTTAAATGAATATTGAACAATTAATTTCGCATTTTAATAATTTACAGCAACGTCGTCGTGCATCTGGAGTAGCAATCTATGCAAAAAGTACCATGTTAACATACTGTACTCCAATCGATATTTCAAACAGGCAACTGGTCGATAGCGATGTAGGCGACATTTGTCTGTCTGAAATTAAAATTAATAATCAAAAAAAATTTATTCTTGGCTCTGTGTACTTTCATCCAAATGTTTCCCAAAACAACAAGCAACAAATGCTTTTTTCTGCTTTGATGAAATATTCTCACCTCACTGCACTAATAGACAAGAATTTCACAGTTGACACCGAGGTGGACATGCTCATCGTAGGTGATTTTAATTTAGAAATGACAAATGATTGTTCATTTGCAGAATTTATGGAAGAAAAATTCTAAATAAAGTATATTAAAAATGCAGCAACCACCTTAGCTCTAACCAATATAGATTTAGTATTTGCTAGAAATTTAAGTGTATCATTAATGAATTACATATCATACCTTTCCTTTCACAAACCTGTCGTATCAAAAGTCACATTTCAAACATAAAACAAAAATACAATTTTAGATTTAATTATGCACAAATTTTGATGTAATAAATTATGTAAATATATATTTCTATTTCAAGTCAATGTTTGTTAAATTTATATCAGAGATGCTAACCAGTATTGCAGTAAAAAGGAAAAAATTAGCCAAATGACAACAAACACAATTAAAAATAAAATAAAACATCTATGTGGTTGTTGTTATTAGGCTACCGCTTCATAATTTTTGTTGCACAAGGACAGACGTATTCTACGGCTAACCTATGCGCCCGTGTGATCTGACACAGGCTGTCAAATTTTTGACGTAGAATACGTCTTACGTTTCGGTATGAGTGTGCTATCCAAAAAAGTTGTTGTTGTAATATGGTTGCTTCACAAAATCGCTCATTGCTCATGAACTAATGAATAGATTTTCCTCAAATTAATTTCATTTTAAAGCTAAGGCTTCAACCTTTATTTTAAGCTATATATATATATGAAGTGATTACATTTTCTATTGAAAAAATGAGACCAAAAACATGCAAAATTTTGCTTCATTTTGAAGACTTTAAATTGCTCTAGCAATCTCAATAATCAATCAATTAATCTGAGTTTTTCGAATTTAAGTTGAGATGAGGTAAACAAACATTCCCACATTCAAATTTATAATAATTTTGCCAAATATATAACTTTTTAAGGCAAAAAATCAGTGCAAAAATCACTACTTTTTTTTCAATTGGACATAGCTCAAAAATTCCGCCAGAGAATCGATTAAAACTTGTTTTAATACAAAGTAGACTTGATTTCCTTTCGTTTGATATACATGCGGTCATGACTGATAGCTTCTAAATGTGGAAATTTCAATAAGATATTTGGGCATAATTAAATTTTCATATATAAATTCTTCCGTGCCAGGGGTGAACAAGCTCAGCTTAAGCGTCAGCCCCAAACAATTATAACACAATAAAATATGTTTACCCCAATTCTGAAATTTGCGTGCAAGTTTTCGAAATCATGTTTTATTGTTTGTGTTGCACATTTAATTATGCTTTTGCACCAAAACAAAAAATATGCCCGTGCAAAAATATCATATAAACTAACGTGAGTTAAACTATCGATAATTCGTCTTTACGGTGGCAGCCCTGATTTTCGCATCTTGTGAACAGTTACTGTGAATTAAGTTAATTTAAATGAATATTGAACAATTAATTTCGCATTTTAATAATTTACAGCAACGTCGTCGTGCATCTGGAGTAGCAATCTATGCAAAAAGTACCATGTTAACATACTGTACTCCAATCGATATTTCAAACAGGCAACTGGTCGATAGCGATGTAGGCGACATTTGTCTGTCTGAAATTAAAATTAATAATCAAAAAAAATTTATTCTTGGCTCTGTGTACTTTCATCCAAATGTTTCCCAAAACAACAAGCAACAAATGCTTTTTTCTGCTTTGATGAAATATTCTCACCTCACTGCACTAATAGACAAGAATTTCACAGTTGACACCGAGGTGGACATGCTCATCGTAGGTGATTTTAATTTAGAAATGACAAATGATTGTTCATTTGCAGAATTTATGGAAGAAAAATTCTAAATAAAGTATATTAAAAATGCAGCAACCACCTTAGCTCTAACCAATATAGATTTAGTATTTGCTAGAAATTTAAGTGTATCATTAATGAATTACATATCATACCTTTCCTTTCACAAACCTGTCGTATCAAAAGTCACATTTCAAACATAAAACAAAAATACAATTTTAGATTTAATTATGCACAAATTTTGATGTAATAAATTATGTAAATATATATTTCTATTTCAAGTCAATGTTTGTTAAATTTATATCAGAGATGCTAACCAGTATTGCAGTAAAAAGGAAAAAATTAGCCAAATGACAACAAACACAATTAAAAATAAAATAAAACATCTATGTGGTTGTTGTTATTAGGCTACCGCTTCATAATTTTTGTTGCACAAGGACAGACGTATTCTACGGCTAACCTATGCGCCCGTGTGATCTGACACAGGCTGTCAAATTTTTTTTTTTTTTACCCGGGAGGTCCGGGTTCAATTCCCAGTATGGGCATATGGATGTTTTAATCTTTTAGCCAAATTTAGTTATGTTTACATTGATTTTTTTAATTGCTTATTTTTTGTTTGTAAATAACTCTCAGAGAAGCGAAAATTAATATAAAGCATACATGAAGCGGCTTTTGAAGAACATCATACTAAAAAATAAAAAATAAATATAGTGTGAATAAACTAAAAAATACGCTTTTTAAAAACATTGAACTAAAAACCCAAAAAAGAATTTCTAAAAGAAAATACGCAGCCAAAAAAAAACAATTCCTGCTACGACGATTTTGTATGGAAAAGTGTTTTTTTCGCTGTACTGGATACCCGGCTTTAGCTTAAAACATCGAAAAATTCTTGATTGTCAAAAAAGCGTGGGCGCTTTGTGATATATTTTTCGTGTATCGATCGCCAGACGCTTTTTTTTGGCTGCGTATTTTCTTTTTTGGGTTTTTAGTTCAATGTTTTTAAAAAGCGTATTTTTTAGTTTTTTCAAACTATATTTATTTAATTAATGATACTATAGCTTCGCATTCAATTTATATTACTAACAGCGACTTTATAGGGTTACTGTTAACAGTTTGTGCCACAATTGTGGGCTTGTCTTTAATAATTAAGGGCTAGAATTAATTTTTAACTCTACGTGCTTCTCAGCCGAACATCAGACAAAAACTATCTTTATTTCATGATTAAAATTGATTTTAAAAATTAATATGTTATTATATCAAAATTCTGGTGCCCTTTTTATTTGCTAATTACCAATTCCTTAATTAGCCCCGATATAGCAAACGCCCATTCATGCCGCCCGCTTTCTCGGTAAGGCCCATATCTTCAACAGTTTTTAAGCAAGAATTCCCAAATTTCGTCGCAAAGTAGCTGTCGATGTCCTGCAAGATTTTAATCAGACTATCTTTGAACGCAGCGCCCACCCCTGCACAGTGGTTGGACGTGTAAACGGCCGCGGGCAAAAATACTGTCACATCGGACAACTATGTCCTACAGCTTCTATAGAAACGATATATAGAGAGAGCTGCCAAAAATAGTTCCCGTTAAGGTAGGAATTTGAAACTTTGCACTTTTTCTAATTTTCATAGAAAACTATGTTAAACAAGTAAGAATACTCTAGTCGGGAGAGCCCGACTAGAAGATACCCTGAACCCAGTTCAGCTCCTATAGAAACGATATATAGAGAGAGCTGCCAAAAATAGTTCCAGTTAAGGTAGGAATTTGAAACTTTACACTTTTTCTCATTTTCATAGAAAATGATGTTACACAAGTAAGAAGACTCTAGTCGGGGAGCCCGACTAGAAGATACCCTGAACCCAGTTGCAAAAAATTATACTCCATGCGCACTAAAAGTATGCTTCAAATAATAATCAATTTGAACATCACTAATAACTTTTTTTTTATTTATTTTTATTAAAATATATTGAAATATTTACATGACATGTGTCCTGCTACCTTTTAGGGCAACATAAACTAATCAGAAGTTAAACTAAATACAAAAACACAATTATTTATCATAATGACATACGAAATGTAGTAACTTAATGATTTTATACGATGAGATGGGTGGGCTTTTAAAGTATTTTGGGATAAGCTTAAAATTGCGGGGTCATTATGTCAAGAGCCGGTCCAAGAGGTCTTGAGGGTAGTGACGCTTTAATCTTCTCGTTGCTCTTTGGCAAACCGCATTAAGGCGTCTGGCTAGAACGTTAGGATGCGCCCTCAGCCTCTCCGCGTATTTTTTGGCAATCACTTGGATCCTGTCACCTATTTTGGGCACCTTAAGGTCGCGCTCAATGTAAATGATAATGTTCCAAGTGTCTTAGCTTAAAGTACGCGAATCTTGTTGAGGTTTGACTTGGCTGCGATACCATACACCTGTATGGCATAGAAGAGGCTAGGCTCTAGTATGCACTTATAAATCCTGAACTTGTTTTTAAGGGAAAGCTTATTTTTAGAAGTAAGTACCCATGACATCTTTTTCACTTTGGCTTTATACTACTGTTGCAGTGATGAGATATGTTTACTTTCATTTATGCCTACATTCCAGATCTTTGCCCATTCCTGGAAGGCGTCTAAATTTTCTTGCAGTGCATCTCTGGCTAGGATCACACAACTACTTTTTGTTAGCACAGCAGTATCATCAGCGTAGGTCGCGACAAGGGTATCCCCTTCGTTAACGGATGTGATTGCGGTGTGAGTTGGCATATCCGCACAGAACATGGAGTACAATGTGGCTCCCAGCACACTGCCTTGGGGAACGCCTGCTTTGATATGTTTAGAGGAGGACTGGCACACATCTGCACTCACTCTGAATGTACGTCCTTCCAAAAAGCTCTTAATGATCTGGAACAGTTGGGGCGATAAAAGGCTCTTGCCTTTATATAGTAGACCAGAGTGCCAAACCCTCTCGAAAGCTTGTTGAATGTCCAGAAAGGCACCAACCGCGTACTCTTTTCTCTCCAGGGCCTCTAGCACAAAGCAACTGTTCTGGAGTGCCGTGCTGCCTCCGCAATTCAAACTGGAATTTGGGTATCGCACGAGTATCACTCTCAACATTGAGCATTCTGTTAAGGATAAGTCTCTCCAAGGTTTTGCCAAGTGAGGGGAGGATGCTGATCGGCCTTTATGAGTCCACATCAGTTGGTGGCTTGCCAGGCTATAAAATCATTATTATGCTGGCCGACTTCCAGGCTCTTGTAAAGTATCCCACATGTAAAACGCTGTTAAAGATGAGCACTAAAAACAGCAGAGCTTGATCTGGTAGGAGTTTTATGGTCTTGTTGTCAAGTAAGTCCTCGCCAGGAGCTTTCTTGGGTTTCAGCTTAGACACCAGTTGCTTCACTTCATCCAGTGGGCAAAGCCATTTGGAATGGGGCCTCCAGCGACTCCGCAATCATTCTACAATGACTCTCTGGCGCAAAGTCGTGTGGAATGAAACGTTGCTCCAGATTATTTGCAAGCACTTCTGTTTTTTCGAGACTAGTGCGGCACCATCCTCCTGCAGGATCCCTAATAGCCGATTTCGCAGCGTCCAGCGTCTTGTACCTTTTGATAATTTTCCATAGAGAATAATTAGTAGAGGCATCGGGTCCCAAGTTTTCTAACAGGTTGTCAATTTGAAGTTTCTTCCTGCTGGCCAGCACTTTATGTAGGCGATTGGCCAACCTATTGTGAATCTGTTGGATTCGGGCATCGCCTGTTCTGGCATACTCTCCTCTGACTTTTCGCTTGAGGCGGAGAAGCTCAGCGATTACGAACGGAAGCTGAGGCGGTTTAGGTTATTCCAGATTCGGCTGATTCCTCGGAGCAGCTCTTGATGCAGCTTGTTTAAGCTTTTTCATCAAAACATTGATGGCAATATCGATATCTACAGCGTCTTGGATTTCCATATTAAGGTCAATCTGTTGCTCCAGATAATTCCTAAAAATTTCTACATGAGAGCCACAAGAGAGTAGACAAGATCGTTTTGGCATGCTCAGTGGCGTGGCGTGAAAATCCGCCAGCAGAGGAGTGTGATCCGAAGAAAGTTCATGAAGCGTTCTCACATTGAGTCTGCTCATGTTGTAACCATTAATAACATAAAAGTCGACCGCTGATGGTGATACTGGGGAGCTGGATGAGTAGAAAGTAGAAAGTAGGCTCTCCTGTTGCTAGGATTTGATACTGGCCATTCGCTACGACTTCCTGTAGCAGTTTGCCTCTGGAACAAGCTCTATAGTTGCCCCACCATGCGTGCTTAGCATTATAATCACCACCTGCAATAAATTTGTTGTCTAGGACTGCAAATAGCGATTCAAATTCCGCTTAGGTCCAAATTTCTCTGGGTGGGAGATACAAAGATGCGAGTGTGACGACCCCATCCAATGTCTGCAAATTCACTCTTGCTATCTGCCTGCTGTTTATTTCGATGGGAGGCTGAGGGCTGTGGCTCAACGTTGAGCGCACAATGACTGTGGCGCCACCTCTGCAGTTACCGCTGGGGTGGAAGGCATGGTGGGTGGTATATCCTGGCAGAAAGACACGTTGTCCTTCTCTCATGAGTGTCTCAGTGGCAGACATGACGTCTTTATTATGCGCACTGAGAAAAAGCCGCAGATCTCCAGAGGCCTTAAGTAGACCCTGAGCGTTCCACAATCCGATTTTTATGATTGGTTGCATTATTGCAAGATGCGTGAGACGAGAATCAATTCTCGGAAGGCCTTGTTCGCCTCCATACTTTCTTGAACCAACTTGAAAAACTGGTCCATTCTGGAGTTGATCTCTTTAATAGAGTTCTCCAACGCAAGGAACTCCTTATCAGGCAGAGGGTTTGTTTCTCGCTGGGAATGCCTATCGGCACTCGGCCTAAATTCGGTCCTGTTGGGACGAGCATATTGCACCGGATAGTCTCAGCCGGTATGAAGGCACGTTGGGGGCCGTGGTTGTATATTGGTCTAACAGTGTTGCCAGTAATAGGGAGTCTTGGGCTCGGTTTCAATTTCCTGATTTTTTCTTTCTGGACTGGGCAGTCTTTATCTGTCGAAACGTGATCTGCACCGCAATTGACGCACAAATAGTTTTCACTGGTGCAAAGTAGAGAGCCTGTCATATGAGACCCAGCGCATTTACCACAGACTGGATCCTGTTTGCAATACTTCTTTTCTACGAGGAGCGCGCTCCACAGATACTCTGTACCTGCCGAGTTGAGTTATTTTCAATGCGTCAGAGACATTTGGCTTTTGCTTGAGATTGACAAAAAATAGATTTTGCCGTGTCTTGTAATTGATTGTCACTTCATCATCATCCTCATTAACCTGAGCGTTACGCCAATCTGCCTTTCTTGGCAAGTATACATTATTGGCTTAAAAACCATGCCATGGGGACAAAGACTTAACATTTTTTCTTTTGCCCGCTCTCCATTTTTGAGTATCCAATAGTCTTCGGGCAGCCTCGCTTAGAGATTTCGCTGCCATTTCGGGACATGTCAAGGTGGCTTTTTCCTGGTTAGTGATGCTTATTGCTGCTTATTGAGGCATTTGCCATTGTGTATGTGGTGCTGCTGGTGGCACTAGTAAATGTTGCAGTTGTTGTGGTGGAGCTAATGCTTTGAGTCCCTTTACATGCAATGCGTTGAATTTGCGATCGGCACTAATCCCTAATCTCATAAGGTAATTTTTGTACAAAGATAACATTTTTTCATGATCAATTTGCTTATTTGTAAGCTGAGAGTCTCCCAAACTATTCTCATCCATTGCATTAATTAATTATGAATAACTTTTAATATGCCTGGATTTCACAGCCCGCCTAAATGTATGCATTTAATTTTTCAAAATCCTTGAGAGTGTTGGAGTGTTGGCTCAAAGCTTCTAGCTAGCACTTGAACCAGACTGATGGTGAGCTTTTAGTCCGTTGAGCTTTGAGACCGCTGAATTGCTTACAAAAGCGAGCACGTGCCCGCAGGGCGCCGAAGCCCCGTTTTTTTTATCTTTTAAGTTTTTTAATTAATGATATTATAGCTTCGCATTCACTTTATATTACTAACAGCGACTTTATAGGGTTACTTTTCACAGTTTGTGCAACATTTGTGGGCTTGTCTTTAATAATTAAGGGCTAGAATTAATTTTTAACTCTGCGTGCTTCTCAGCCGAACATCAGACAAAAACTATCACTATTTCATGATTAAAATTGATTTTAAAAATTAATATGTTATTATATCAAAATTCTGGTGCCCTTTTCTATTTGCTAATTACCAATTCCTTAATTAGCCCCGAAATAGCAAACGCCCATTCATGCCGCCCGCTTTCTCGGTAAGGTTCATATCTTCAACAGTTTTTAAGCAAGAGTTCCCAAAGTAGCTGTCGATGTCCTGCAAGATTTTAATCAGACTATCTTTGAACGCAGCGCCCACCCCTGCACAGTGGTTGGGCGTGTAAACGGCCGCGGGCAAAAATACTGTCACATCGGACAACTATGTCCTACAGCTCCTATAGAAACGATATATAGAGAGAGCTGCCAAAAATAGTTCCAGTTAAGGTAGAAATTGGAAACTTTGCACTTTTTCTCATTTTCATAGAAAATGATGTTAAACAAGTAAGAAGGCTCTAGTCGGGAGAGCCCGACTAGAAGATACCCTGAAGCCAGTTGCAAAAAATTAAACTCCATGCGCACTAAAAATATGCTTCAAATAATAATCAATTTGAACAACACTTTTTTTTTTTTTAAGTTAAGTTTTTTTTATCGTTTATTAAGGCATACGAGGTAAGCCAGGAACCTCTTTGTGACCTTGTACACTATTCGTTCAGCCCGCCTTGGCGCGCCGGCTAACTTCAGTTAGCTGATACAATATAAATAACAATAAAACAAATATACAAATACAATAACAAATATAAAATTGCAGTGATGTGCCAACTTCTGGTGACTCTCATCAATGGAGATCGAACCATGAGATCTTTTGACTTGCGTTTGTTGAGCCTCCTTAGAGGACGAGTTCTGGTAAGACTATTTGCCAGCCAATTTCTGTGAATCTCGAGTCTTTCATGGTAGCGACTCGAGTGCTGGTTTATCTCATCAAAAACTGACTCTAGTTTTAGATCTCTATGGAGCGTGGCGTTCCTTATAAACCACCCGCAACCGGTGATTATCCTTGTAATCCTGTTTTGATCAACCTGGATTCTGCGAAATTGGCTATCGCAAGCCAGGCCCTAGATTTGGCAACCGTTCTTCCATATTGGTGCTATTATTTGCCTGTAGATTGTCATTTTATTGGAGAGCGACAGATTACTGCGCGAGCATAGGAGCCACTAATGTTTTTTCACCGAAGCACGTATGCGCGTTCTTATGGCAGTTACTTGCTTAGCGAAGGTGAGCCTGCGATCAAGGGTTACACCAAGGTATTTTGCTGCGGTCAACTGTGGTACTGGGGACCCCTCCAAAAACACGGCCGGTGGCGTTCTCCGCTTCAGAGTGAATTAAACATTAGTCGATTTGTCGCTATTGATGCCAATGTTCCAACGCCTTGCCCATTCCGCAAACTTTGTAGCAAAGTCTTGGATGCCGTCGGCTGCATCATGTTCACATCGGGACCTGTAGGTGACACAAACGTCATCGGCAAATGTCGCTAGCATTGATGTCCCGTAGAGGCTTTCATCAGGCTGTGGCATGTCGTGACTATACAGACAGTAAAGCAGGGGGCCGAGAACACTTCCTTGAGGTACTCCAGCTGCCACGTCGTGCTCAGTTGAGAGTGCCGAGTGAAATCTAACCGCGAATCGTCTTCCCTCAAGATATGACCTTAGTGGGCCAAAATATGGCGCAGGCAGCGTGTGCTTGATTTTAAGAGGGATTCCGGTGTGCCACACTCGATCAAAAACTTCCCGAATATCCAGAAAGAGGGCGTTGCAATATTCCTTGTTATCATAGGCAGTCAGTATTTGTTCGACAACCCGATGTAGCGTCTCGACAGTGCAGCGGCCAGCACGAAATCCGAACTGGTGCTCAGGAAAAATCCCTTTAGCATCCATTAACTTGACCATCCGGGCGGCAATCAGTCTCTCAAACACCTTCGAGATCGAAGGGAGGAGACTGATCGGCCTATAGGAAGCGGGTTCCCTTTCCGGCTTGCCAGGTTTGTGGATCATGGAGATTATCCCGAGCTTCCACTGAGGAGGGAAGTATTGCAACCTTACAATAGCGTTGAACACTAATGCCATGAAGAAAATAGCATAACTGGGCAATGCTTTTAAGGTGGCATTGCAGATGGCATCATGGCCTGGCGCCCTTTTGGTGTTCTGCCGTGCAATGACATCAGCAATCTCTCTCGGGTCAAATGGCTTGATAAGCAAGTCCATTTGCAGTGCTTGAGTTAGCTGGTCTTGCGTCTCTTCAACCTGCTCCAGACTGGCAAGATTAAATGGCTGGAAGCGCTCAGCGATTTGTGCAGCAAACACATCCGCTTGCCCCAAGTCAGTCCGACACCATGTCCCATTTCTGTCCACGAGTGGCGCTTTCCGTGCGCAACGCCTTTTGATAGTGCGCGTGGCCTTCCAAAGCGAGTGCGTCGCTTCGCTTTCAACACCAGTATTTGCCAGCCTCTCATCAAAACATGCAGATTTGTGATCCACCAGTGTGCGACGGAGCCTACTCTGCGCTCTATTCCAGTCTGCTTTGTCCAATGGGTGGCAAGACCTCATCCACCTATCGCGTAAGCACCTCTTCTCAGCGATGAGCAGCAGTATCTCTCTGGTAATAGGGATTCCATTTGCTGCGGGCTTCCGAGATGGAGTGCGAGTAGCCATTCTAGCTGCTGTCTTGCTTTGATGGGTGAACGAGTCGATAGCATCATCAATGTCCTTTCCAGTTTCAATCGCCGTGTTGAGGTGCAGTGAGGACTCAAGGTACACTTGAAAGCATTCTATGTTAGTGTGCCTGGTGATTAACCGTTCCGTCTTGGGATATTCTAGTGCTGCCGCATCCAGCGTTATAATGAGAGGTAGGTGGTCTGAGCTGAGCTCAACAACCGGCCGTATATCAGCGTGGATGTTCAAGACACCCCTTGTCAGCGCAAAATCAATATAGCTTGGTGAGCCTCTACTGCTATACGGGTACCTCGTTGGGCCGCCTGTTGCTAGTGAGTTCACCTCTGAATTCAGGACAAGATTTGCCAACGCATTTCCTCTTTGGTTGCACCTCCCCGCTCCCCAGAGCCAGTGTGACGCATTTCAGTCGCCCGCAACGATAAACTTTGAACGATACTGTTCCAAAACAGTCTCAAAATCATCCGTAGTCCATATAAACCTCGGGGGACAGTATACCGCTCCAAAGTTGATAGGACCAAGTGGCGTTTCGATACTTGCTGCCTCTGCCTCTGCGGCGAATGGGCATCTAGCAGCTTGTGGCCCATTTTATCCAGTTCCTCCTTTATCTGGCTTACCAAAGTGCTGTGGTGCAAGCCATTTACGCAGACTCTGTACGGCTTGTCTTCTTTCAACTGGTAGCAGTGAAACTCGTACTCTTCATTCTTAAGCCAGCTGACAATACTGCGAAATGTACTAGCATCAGCCATGTAAAGCTTCATGACTCCACCCAATGAAGCCCTAGCCTCAACCTTGCTGACATCTGTGACACTTTTAATGCCTTGCATTAGCAAATTGACATTGTTAATGCCTTCCATAACTATTGGAGGTCGCTTAGGTTGCGCTTTGCTTAGGACGGCAGAGCTGGAAGATGTGGCAGCAGTCCGCTTCGACGCAGCAACACCATCTTGGTGACTGGTGCTGGGCTGCTCACAAAGCACGTCACTATCAATTTCTATTTCCATATCAGCTGGAGTTTGCGCAAGTACCCTGAATCGGTTTGAGCTGCCTCTGTAGCTAAGTCTTAGTGAGGAAAAATTTTTATCATACTTGCCAAGGTTTGATTTTTCCCTCTCGAGATTTGGAGAAGCGCATGAAATCATCTTACGCCTAGCTTTTGGAAACGCTAAGAAGCTACATCTCCAGAAGCAGAGCTTTGATTGTGGGTGAGGGTCTCAGCTAAGGCTCCATTGACGCTTAAAAAGGACAGTTTGCCAGTACCGATGCACTCGAGGCAATTTCAGTTGCTCGGTTCATTACGAAAGCTGCGGGTTCATTGACTGCTTTGATAAGTGCCTCGCCAAGAATCGCTTTGTTCTTGCTAATCGCTGGCATCTTTGTCTGCTGCTCTGCGATTTGTCCGGATTTTTTACTACTCCTCAAAGTATGCATCGATTTTGTCAAGATCCTATCCTACACCTGGACCTTGGGATAGTTGGAGTCGCAGCTCAAAGCTTCTATCCAGCACTTGAACCAGGCCGACGCGTCGTGCCGTCTCGACGTCGAGCTTTTGGAATTTTTTGTGATGACGTGGCCGCTGGGCAACGGAGTCCCTTTTTTGGTAAATTATCACTTTATTATTAAGTGCGAATATTACACTTTCGCGATAACCACTAATAGTGACTTGAGGGTCACTAAACACAGTTTTTGCCACTATTGTGGGCTAGTCTTTAATTATACGCAGCAAAAAAGTAATTTTACTGCATGCGTTTCACTAACAGGTGATTTTATGGCTCAAAGCTTCTAGCTAGCACTTGAACCAGACTGATGGTGAGCTTTTAGTCCGTTGAGCTTTGAGACCGCTGAATTGCTTACAAAAGCGAGCACGTGCCCGCAGGGCGCCGAAGCCCCGTTTTTTGTATCTTTTAAGTTTTTTAATTAATGATATTATAGCTTCGCATTCACTTTATATTACTAACAGCGACTTTATAGGGTTACTTTTCACAGTTTGTGCAACATTTGTGGGCTTGTCTTTAATAATTAAGGGCTAGAATTAATTTTTAACCCTGCGTGCTTCTCAGCCGAACATCAGACAAAAACTATCACTATTTCATGATTAAAATTGATTTTAAAAATTAATATGTTATTATATCAAAATTCTGGTGCCCTTTTTATTTGCTAATTACCAATTCCTTAATTAGCCCCGAAATAGCAAACGCCCATTCATGCCACCCGCTTTCTCGGTAAGGTTCATATCTTCAACAGTTTTTAAGCAAGAGTTCCCAAAGTAGCTGTCGATGTCCTGCAAGATTTTAATCAGACTATCTTTGAACGCAGCGCCCACCCCTGCACAGTGGTTGGGCGTGTAAACGGCCGCGGGCAAAAATACTGTCACATCGGACAACTATGTCCTACAGCTCCTATAGAAACGATATATAGAGAGAGCTGCCAAAAATAGTTCCAGTTAAGGTAGAAATTGGAAACTTTGCACTTTTTCTCATTTTCATAGAAAATGATGTTAAACAAGTAAGAAGGCTCTAGTCGGGAGAGCCCGACTAGAAGATACCCTGAAGCCAGTTGCAAAAAATTAAACTCCATGCGCACTAAAAATATGCTTCAAATAATAATCAATTTGAACAACACTTTTTTTTTTTTTAAGTTAAGTTTTTTTTATCGTTTATTAAGGCATACGAGGTAAGCCAGGAACCTCTTTGTGACCTTGTACACTATTCGTTCAGCCCGCCTTGGCGCGCCGGCTAACTTCAGTTAGCTGATACAATATAAATAACAATAATAACAAATATACAAATACAATAACAAATATAAAATTGCAGTGATGTGCCAACTTCTGGTGACTCTCATCAATGGAGATCGAACCATGAGATCTTTTGACTTGCGTTTGTTGAGCCTCCTTAGAGGACGAGTTCTGGTAAGACTATTTGCCAGCCAATTTCTGTGAATCTCGAGTCTTTCATGGTAGCGACTCGAGTGCTGGTTTATCTCATCAAAAACTGACTCTAGTTTTAGATCTCTATGGAGCGTGGCGTTCCTTATAAACCACCCGCAACCGGTGATTATCCTTGTAATCCTGTTTTGATCAACCTGGATTCTGCGAAATTGGCTATCGCAAGCCAGGCCCTAGATTTGGCAACCGTTCTTCCATATTGGTGCTATTATTTGCCTGTAGATTGTCATTTTATTGGAGAGCGACAGATTACTGCGCGAGCATAGGAGCCACTAATGTTTTTTCACCGAAGCACGTATGCGCGTTCTTATGGCAGTTACTTGCTTAGCGAAGGTGAGCCTGCGATCAAGGGTTACACCAAGGTATTTTGCTGCGGTCAACTGTGGTACTGGGGACCCCTCCAAAAACACGGCCGGTGGCGTTCTCCGCTTCAGAGTGAATTAAACATTAGTCGATTTGTCGCTATTGATGCCAATGTTCCAACGCCTTGCCCATTCCGCAAACTTTGTAGCAAAGTCTTGGATGCCGTCGGCTGCATCATGTTCACATCGGGACCTGTAGGTGACACAAACGTCATCGGCAAATGTCGCTAGCATTGATGTCCCGTAGAGGCTTTCATCAGGCTGTGGCATGTCGTGACTATACAGACAGTAAAGCAGGGGGCCGAGAACACTTCCTTGAGGTACTCCAGCTGCCACGTCGTGCTCAGTTGAGAGTGCCGAGTGAAATCTAACCGCGAATCGTCTTCCCTCAAGATATGACCTTAGTGGGCCAAAATATGGCGCAGGCAGCGTGTGCTTGATTTTAAGAGGGATTCCGGTGTGCCACACTCGATCAAAAACTTCCCGAATATCCAGAAAGAGGGCGTTGCAATATTCCTTGTTATCATAGGCAGTCAGTATTTGTTCGACAACCCGATGTAGCGTCTCGACAGTGCAGCGGCCAGCACGAAATCCGAACTGGTGCTCAGGAAAAATCCCTTTAGCATCCATTAACTTGACCATCCGGGCGGCAATCAGTCTCTCAAACACCTTCGAGATCGAAGGGAGGAGACTGATCGGCCTATAGGAAGCGGCTTCCCTTTCCGGCTTGCCAGGTTTGTGGATCATGGAGATTATCCCGAGCTTCCACTGAGGAGGGAAGTATTGCAACCTTACAATAGCGTTGAACACTAATGCCATGAAGAAAATAGCATAACTGGGCAATGCTTTTAAGGTGGCATTGCAGATGGCATCATGGCCTGGCGCCCTTTTGGTGTTCTGCCGTGCAATGACATCAGCAATCTCTCTCGGGTCAAATGGCTTGATAGGCAAGTCCATTTGCAGTGCTTGAGTTAGCTGGTCTTGCGTCTCTTCAACCTGCTCCAGACTGGCAAGATTAAATGGCTGGAAGCGCTCAGCGATTTGTGCAGCAAACACATCCGCTTGCCCCAAGTCAGTCCGACACCATGTCCCATTTCTGTCCACGAGTGGCGCTTTCCTTGCGCAACGCCTTTTGATAGTGCGCGTGGCCTTCCAAAGCGAGTGCGTCGCTTCGCTTTCAACACCAGTATTTGCCAGCCTCTCATCAAAACATGCAGATTTGTGATCCACCAGTGTGCGACGGAGCCTACTCTGCGCTCTATTCCAGTCTGCTTTGTCCAATGGGTGGCAAGACCTCATCCACCTATCGCGTAAGCACCTCTTCTCAGCGATGAGCAGCAGTATCTCTCTGGTAATAGGGATTCCATTTGCTGCGGGCTTCCGAGATGGAGTGCGAGTAGCCATTCTAGCTGCTGTCTTGCTTTGATGGGTGAACGAGTCGATAGCATCATCAATGTCCTTTCCAGTTTCAATCGCCGTGTTGAGGTGCAGTGAGGACTCAAGGTACACTTGAAAGCATTCTATGTTAGTGTGCCTGGTGATTAACCGTTCCGTCTTGGGATATGCTAGTGCTGCCGCATCCAGCGTTATAATGAGAGGTAGGTGGTCTGAGCTGAGCTCAACAACCGGCCGTATATCAGCGTGGATGTTCAAGACACCCCTTGTCAGCGCAAAATCAATATAGCTTGGTGAGCCTCTACTGCTATACGGGTACCTCGTTGGGCCGCCTGTTGCTAGTGAGTTCACCTCTGAATTCAGGACAAGATTTGCCAACGCATTTCCTCTTTGGTTGCACCTCCCCGCTCCCCAGAGCCAGTGTGACGCATTTCAGTCGCCCGCAACGATAAACTTTGAACGATACTGTTCCAAAACAGTCTCAAAATCATCCGTAGTCCATATAAACCTCGGGGGACAGTATACCGCTCCAAAGTTGATAGGACCAAGTGGCGTTTCGATACTTGCTGCCTCTGCCTCTGCGGCGAATGGGCATCTAGCAGCTTGTGGCCCATTTTATCCAGTTCCTCCTTTATCTGGCTTACCAAAGTGCTGTGGTGCAAGCCATTTACGCAGACTCTGTACGGCTTGTCTTCTTTCAACTGGTAGCAGTGAAACTCGTACTCTTCATTCTTAAGCCAGCTGACAATACTGCGAAATGTACTAGCATCAGCCATGTAAAGCTTCATGACTCCACCCAATGAAGCCCTAGCCTCAACCTTGCTGACATCTGTGACACTTTTAATGCCTTGCATTAGCAAATTGACATTGTTAATGCCTTCCATAACTATTGGAGGTCGCTTAGGTTGCGCTTTGCTTAGGACGGCAGAGCTGGAAGATGTGGCAGCAGTCCGCTTCGACGCAGCAACACCATCTTGGTGACTGGTGCTGGGCTGCTCACAAAGCACGTCACTATCAATTTCTATTTCCATATCAGCTGGAGTTTGCGCAAGTACCCTGAATCGGTTTGAGCTGCCTCTGTAGCTAAGTCTTAGTGAGGAAAAATTTTTATCATACTTGCCAAGGTTTGATTTTTCCCTCTCGAGATTTGGAGAAGCGCATGAAATCATCTTACGCCTAGCTTTTGGAAACGCTAAGAAGCTACATCTCCAGAAGCAGAGCTTTGATTGTGGGTGAGGGTCTCAGCTAAGGCTCCATTGACGCTTAAAAAGGACAGTTTGCCAGTACCGATGCACTCGAGGCAATTTCAGTTGCTCGGTTCATTACGAAAGCTGCGGGTTCATTGACTGCTTTGATAAGTGCCTCGCCAAGAATCGCTTTGTTCTTGCTAATCGCTGGCATCTTTGTCTGCTGCTCTGCGATTTGTCCGGATTTTTTACTACTCCTCAAAGTATGCATCGATTTTGTCAAGATCCTATCCTACACCTGGACCTTGGGATAGTTGGAGTCGCAGCTCAAAGCTTCTATCCAGCACTTGAACCAGGCCGACGCGTCGTGCCGTCTCGACGTCGAGCTTTTGGAATTTTTTGTGATGACGTGGCCGCTGGGCAACGGAGTCCCTTTTTTGGTAAATTATCACTTTATTATTAAGTGCGAATATTACACTTTCGCGATAACCACTAATAGTGACTTGAGGGTCACTAAACACAGTTTTTGCCACTATTGTGGGCTAGTCTTTAATTATACGCAGCAAAAAAGTAATTTTACTGCATGCGTTTCACTAACAGGTGATTTTATGGCTCAAAGCTTCTAGCTAGCACTTGAACCAGACTGATGGTGAGCTTTTAGTCCGTTGAGCTTTGAGACCGCTGAATTGCTTACAAAAGCGAGCACGTGCCCGCAGGGCGCCGAAGCCCCGTTTTTTGTATCTTTTAAGTTTTTTAATTAATGATATTATAGCTTCGCATTCACTTTATATTACTAACAGCGACTTTATAGGGTTACTTTTCACAGTTTGTGCAACATTTGTGGGCTTGTCTTTAATAATTAAGGGCTAGAATTAATTTTTAACCCTGCGTGCTTCTCAGCCGAACATCAGACAAAAACTATCACTATTTCATGATTAAAATTGATTTTAAAAATTAATATGTTATTATATCAAAATTCTGGTGCCCTTTTTATTTGCTAATTACCAATTCCTTAATTAGCCCCGAAATAGCAAACGCCCATTCATGCCACCCGCTTTCTCGGTAAGGTTCATATCTTCAACAGTTTTTAAGCAAGAGTTCCCAAAGTAGCTGTCGATGTCCTGCAAGATTTTAATCAGACTATCTTTGAACGCAGCGCCCACCCCTGCACAGTGGTTGGGCGTGTAAACGGCCGCGGGCAAAAATACTGTCACATCGGACAACTATGTCCTACAGCTCCTATAGAAACGATATATAGAGAGAGCTGCCAAAAATAGTTCCAGTTAAGGTAGAAATTGGAAACTTTGCACTTTTTCTCATTTTCATAGAAAATGATGTTAAACAAGTAAGAAGGCTCTAGTCGGGAGAGCCCGACTAGAAGATACCCTGAAGCCAGTTGCAAAAAATTAAACTCCATGCGCACTAAAAATATGTTTCAAATAATAATCAATTTGAACAACACTTTTTTTTTTTTTTAAGTTAAGTTTTTTTTATCGTTTATTAAGGCATACGAGGTAAGCCAGGAACCTCTTTGTGACCTTGTACACTATTCGTTCAGCCCGCCTTGGCGCGCCGGCTAACTTCAGTTAGCTGATACAATATAAATAACAATAATAACAAATATACAAATACAATAACAAATATAAAATTGCAGTGATGTGCCAACTTCTGGTGACTCTCATCAATGGAGATCGAACCATGAGATCTTTTGACTTGCGTTTGTTGAGCCTCCTTAGAGGACGAGTTCTGGTAAGACTATTTGCCAGCCAATTTCTGTGAATCTCGAGTCTTTCATGGTAGCGACTCGAGTGCTGGTTTATCTCATCAAAAACTGACTCTAGTTTTAGATCTCTATGGAGCGTGGCGTTCCTTATAAAATACCCGCAACCGGTGATTATCCTTGTAATCCTGTTTTGATCAACCTGGATTCTGCGAAATTGGCTATCGCAAGCCAGGCCCTAGATTTGGCAACCGTTCTTCCATATTGGTGCTATTATTTGCCTGTAGATTGTCATTTTATTGGAGAGCGACAGATTACTGCGCGAGCATAGGAGCCACTAATGTTTTTTCACCGAAGCACGTATGCGCGTTCTTATGGCAGTTACTTGCTTAGCGAAGGTGAGCCTGCGATCAAGGGTTACACCAAGGTATTTTGCTGCGGTCAACTGTGGTACTGGGGACCCCTCCAAAAACACGGCCGGTGGCGTTCTCCGCTTCAGAGTGAATTAAACATTAGTCGATTTGTCGCTATTGATGCCAATGTTCCAACGCCTTGCCCATTCCGCAAACTTTGTAGCAAAGTCTTGGATGCCGTCGGCTGCATCATGTTCACATCGGGACCTGTAGGTGACACAAACGTCATCGGCAAATGTCGCTAGCATTGATGTCCCGTAGAGGCTTTCATCAGGCTGTGGCATGTCGTGACTATACAGACAGTAAAGCAGGGGGCCGAGAACACTTCCTTGAGGTACTCCAGCTGCCACGTCGTGCTCAGTTGAGAGTGCCGAGTGAAATCTAACCGCGAATCGTCTTCCCTCAAGATATGACCTTAGTGGGCCAAAATATGGCGCAGGCAGCGTGTGCTTGATTTTAAGAGGGATTCCGGTGTGCCACACTCGATCAAAAACTTCCCGAATATCCAGAAAGAGGGCGTTGCAATATTCCTTGTTATCATAGGCAGTCAGTATTTGTTCGACAACCCGATGTAGCGTCTCGACAGTGCAGCGGCCAGCACGAAATCCGAACTGGTGCTCAGGAAAAATCCCTTTAGCATCCATTAACTTGACCATCCGGGCGGCAATCAGTCTCTCAAACACCTTCGAGATCGAAGGGAGGAGACTGATCGGCCTATAGGAAGCGGGTTCCCTTTCCGGCTTGCCAGGTTTGTGGATCATGGAGATTATCCCGAGCTTCCACTGAGGAGGGAAGTATTGCAACCTTACAATAGCGTTGAACACTAATGCCATGAAGAAAATAGCATAACTGGGCAATGCTTTTAAGGTGGCATTGCAGATGGCATCATGGCCTGGCGCCCTTTTGGTGTTCTGCCGTGCAATGACATCAGCAATCTCTCTCGGGTCAAATGGCTTGATAAGCAAGTCCATTTGCAGTGCTTGAGTTAGCTGGTCTTGCGTCTCTTCAACCTGCTCCAGACTGGCAAGATTAAATGGCTGGAAGCGCTCAGCGATTTGTGCAGCAAACACATCCGCTTGCCCCAAGTCAGTCCGACACCATGTCCCATTTCTGTCCACGAGTGGCGCTTTCCGTGCGCAACGCCTTTTGATAGTGCGCGTGGCCTTCCAAAGCGAGTGCGTCGCTTCGCTTTCAACACCAGTATTTGCCAGCCTCTCATCAAAACATGCAGATTTGTGATCCACCAGTGTGCGACGGAGCCTACTCTGCGCTCTATTCCAGTCTGCTTTGTCCAATGGGTGGCAAGACCTCATCCACCTATTGCGTAAGCACCTCTTCTCAGCGATGAGCAGCAGTATCTCTCTGGTAATAGGGATTCCATTTGCTGCGGGCTTCCGAGATGGAGTGCGAGTAGCCATTCTAGCTGCTGTCTTGCTTTGATGGGTGAACGAGTCGATAGCATCATCAATGTCCTTTCCAGTTTCAATCGCCGTGTTGAGGTGCAGTGAGGACTCAAGGTACACTTGAAAGCATTCTATGTTAGTGTGCCTGGTGATTAACCGTTCCGTCTTGGGATATTCTAGTGCTGCCGCATCCAGCGTTATAATGAGAGGTAGGTGGTCTGAGCTGAGCTCAACAACCGGCCGTATATCAGCGTGGATGTTCAAGACACCCCTTGTCAGCGCAAAATCAATATAGCTTGGTGAGCCTCTACTGCTATACGGGTACCTCGTTGGGCCGCCTGTTGCTAGTGAGTTCACCTCTGAATTCAGGACAAGATTTGCCAACGCATTTCCTCTTTGGTTGCACCTCCCCGCTCCCCAGAGCCAGTGTGACGCATTTCAGTCGCCCGCAACGATAAACTTTGAACGATACTGTTCCAAAACAGTCTCAAAATCATCCGTAGTCCATATAAACCTCGGGGGACAGTATACCGCTCCAAAGTTGATAGGACCAAGTGGCGTTTCGATACTTGCTGCCTCTGCCTCTGCGGCGAATGGGCATCTAGCAGCTTGTGGCCCATTTTATCCAGTTCCTCCTTTGTCTGGCTTACCAAAGTGCTGTGGTGCAAGCCATTTACGCAGACTCTGTACGGCTTGTCTTCTTTCAACTGGTAGCAGTGAAACTCGTACTCTTCATTCTTAAGCCAGCTGACAATACTGCGAAATGTACTAGCATCAGCCATGTAAAGCTTCATGACTCCACCCAATGAAGCCCTAGCCTCAGCCTAGCTGCCTCTGTAGCTAAGTCTTAGTGAGGAAAAATTTTTATCATACTTGCCAAGGTTTGATTTTTCCCTCTCGAGATTTGGAGAAGCGCATGAAATCATCTTACGCCTAGCTTTTGGAAACGCTAAGAAGCTACATCTCCAGAAGCAGAGCTTTGATTGTGGGTGAGGGTCTCAGCTAAGGCTCCATTGACGCTTAAAAAGGACAGTTTGCCAGTACCGATGCACTCGAGGCAATTTCAGTTGCTCGGTTCATTACGAAAGCTGCGGGTTCATTGACTGCTTTGATAAGTGCCTCGCCAAGAATCGCTTTGTTCTTGCTAATCGCTGGCATCTTTGTCTGCTGCTCTGCGATTTGTCCGGATTTTTTACTACTCCTCAAAGTATGCATCGATTTTGTCAAGATCCTATCCTACACCTGGACCTTGGGATAGTTGGAGTCGCAGCTCAAAGCTTCTATCCAGCACTTGAACCAGGCCGACGCGTCGTGCCGTCTCGACGTCGAGCTTTTGGAATTTTTTGTGATGACGTGGCCGCTGGGCAACGGAGTCCCTTTTTTGGTAAATTATCACTTTATTATTAAGTGCGAATATTACACTTTCGCGATAACCACTAATAGTGACTTGAGGGTCACTAAACACAGTTTTTGCCACTATTGTGGGCTAGTCTTTAATTATACGCAGCAAAAAAGTAATTTTACTGCATGCGTTTCACTAACAGGTGCTGTCCAGTTGGAGTGTGACCACCTTTTCATGAACAACACTAATAACTTTTTTTTTTTATTTTTATTAAAATATATTGAAATATTTACATAACATGTGTCCTGCTACCTTTTAGGGCAACTTAAACTAATCAGAAGTTAAACTGAATACAAAAACAAAATTATTTATCATAATGACATACGAAATGTAGTAACTTAATGATTTTATACGATGAGATGGGTGGGCTTTTAAAGTATTTTTGGATAAGCTTAAAATTGCAAGGTCATTATGTCAAGAGCCGGTCCAAGGGGTCTTGAGGGTGGTGACGATTTAATCTTCTCGTTGCTCTTTGGCAAACAGCATTAAGGCGTCTGGCTAGAATGTTAGGATGCGCTTTCAGCCTCTCCGCGTATTTTTTGGCAATCACTTGGATCCTGTCACCTATTTTGGGCACCTTAAGGTCGCGCTCAATGTTACTGCTCCTTATGAACCATTGTGCTCCAGATAATGTTCTTAGTGTCTTAGCTTGAAGTACGCGAATCTTGTTGAGGTTTGACTTGGCTGCGATACCATACACCTGTATGGCATAGAAGAGGCTAGGCTCTAGTATGCACTTATAAATCCTGAACTTGTTTTTAAGCGACAACTTATTTTTAGAAGTAAGTAGCCATGACATCTTTTTCACTTTGGCTCTATACTACTGCTGCACTAATGAGATATGTTTTTTGAAAGTGAGCCTTCTATCCAGTTATACACCTAAATATTTATGCGCTATTGAGTGATTTAGCACTTTACCATTGAGTGCCACCACAGGGCAGCTCAGCGCTCAATTTGTAAATGTCACATTGGCACATTTACTTTCATTTATGCCTACATTCCAGATCTTTGCCCATTCCTGGAAAGCTTAGACGGCTTCTTATTCTTGCAGTGCATCTCTGGCTAGGATCACACAACTTCTTTTTGTTAGCACAGCAGTCTCATCAGCGTAGGTCGCGACAAGGGTATCCCCTTCGTTAACAGATGTGATTGCGGTGTGAGTTGGCATATCCGCACAGAACATGGAGTACAATGTGGCTCCCAGCACACTGCCTTGGGGAACGCCCGCTGTGATATGTTTAGAGGAGGACTGGCACCCATCTGCACTCACTCTGAATGTACGTCCTTCCAAAAAGCTCTTAATGATCTGGAACAGTTGGGGCGATAAAAGGCTCTTGCCTTTATATAGTAGACCAGAGTGCCAAACCCTCTCGAAAGCTTATTGAATGTCCAGAAAGGCACCAACCGCGTACTCTTTTCTCTCCAGGGCCTCTAGCACAAAGCAACTGTTCTGGAGTGCCGTGCTGCCTCCGAAATCCAAACTGGAATTTGGGTATCGCACGAGTAACACTCTCAACATTGAGCATTCTGTTAAGGATAAGTCTCTCCAAGATTTGCCAAGTGAAGGGAGGATGCTGATCGGCCTATATGAGTCCACATCAGTTGGTGGCTTGCCAGGCTTTAGAATCATTATTATGCTGGCCGACTTCCAGGCTCTTGTAAAGTATCCCACATGTAAAATGCTGTTAAAGATGAGCACTAAAAACAGCAGAGCTTGATCTGGTAGGAGTTTTATGGTCTTGTTGTCAAGTAAGTCCTCGCCAGGAGCTTTCTTGGGTTTCAGCTTAGACACCAGTTGCTTCACTTCATCCAGTGGGCAAAGCCATTTGGAATGGGGCCTCCAGCGACTCCGCAATCATTCTACAATGACTCTCTGGCGCAAAGTCGTGTGGACTGAAACGTTGCTCCAGATTATTTGCAAACACTTCAGTTTTTTCGAGACTAGTGCGGCACTATCCTCCTGCAGGATCCCTAATAGCCGATTTCAGAGCGACTAGCGTCTTGTACCTTTTGATAATTTTCCATAGAGAATATTTAGTAGAGGCATCGGGTCCCAAGTTTTCTAACAGGTTGTCAATTTGAAGCTTCTTCCTGCTGGCCAGCACTTTATGTAGGCGATTGGCCAACCTATTGTGAATCTGTTGGATTCGGGCATCGCCTGTTCTGGCATACTCTCCTCTGACTTTTCGCTTGAGGCGCAGAAGTTCAGCGATTACGAACGGAAGCTGAGGCGGTTTAGGTTATTCCAGATACGGCTGATTCCTCGGAGCAGCTCTTGATGCAGCTGGTTTAAGCTTTTTCATTAAAACATTGATGGCAATATCGATATCTACAGCGTCTGGGATTTCCGTGTCTTGTAATTGATTGTCACTTCATCATCATCCTCATTAACCAAAGCATTACGCCAATCTGCCTTTTTTGGGAAGTATACATTAGTGGCTTAAAAACCATGGTGTGTCAAGGCCTGTTTAATTTTGTCCTTGGGTACGTTGGAATTGGATCCCGTGATGACAACTCTTATTTTCCTTAAGTTGATGATGCCACGAATGACAGTTGAGTGCTTCCAATTGTTTCACAGTTGCACGGAAAGTGTCCGAGTTGTTCGTTTATATTCGTGACACACCAAACTTAGAAGTGCGAATACTATAATTTTTGGCACCAACACATGGGTCCAGAGCTCGTTCCATGGATGCGGGATTGTTGACATTTGGCACACAAATAGCTGGAGGCCTAGAAAACGCTTTTGCGGATTGCTTGCTCCCATTGTTAACAGCAGGATTTGCATCTTCGTCTTCAGAACAAGTTTTTGTTAAGTCTTGCTCCATAAAGTTGTCCACTTCTTCGACCAGCTCTACAAAACGGTTGTTACCAAGTGCCGATGCAGACGAGGTGGATGCTGCATCCTTAGGTGGCTCTTTTTGTAGGTCTGTAGCCTTCATCTTAGATTTATCAGTTGATTGAGCTGCTTTAACAGCTCCTTTATATTTCTTTCTAACAGGCATATCCCGCGCTTGAAATGAGCACTTCAACTTGCGAGCTATAATTGGCAAAACTTCAGGCAACGTTGATTTGCCAAGTGATGTAGTCGAACAAATATTGGGCCCAGAAGTTGACGCCACAGTATACGTTGGTGCTAAACTTGATGAAGTAGTAATTGTGCAGGTAACGCTAGTGTCACTGCTAGTTGTAACCGCTGGGCAATAGGGCACTGATTCTGAATGTATGTTGTTGTTGTTACCAAACTGCCGACACTGCTTGAGACAGCGACCGAAATTTACCGTTAGTGCTTCAGCACACGAAGAAGAAGCACAATAAACACTCAAGTTTTTGTCTTTGCGCAACACATCCGATCACGCAGATCAACGACTGAACACAAATACTTGACTTAACTTTACGATAACTCCGGTGTTTCTAAACCGATTTGAACGAAATTTCGAGAAAAAATCTATCGTTATCCATTATTTTTACACCCATTTTTGCATTTTCCAAATTTAATTTTTGTTTTTTGTAATCGATTCCGTGTGTTTATCGGAAACCAGAATAGTTATCAATAATTTGAATCAAACTTGTTCTGCTCATGGTATAGGAGAACTTATATTCAAAATCTCAAATCTCTAGCTCTTGTAGTCTCTGAGATGCACGCGTTCATACAGACGGACGGACATGGCCCTATCGACTCGGCTATTGATGCTGATCAAGAATATATATGGGGTCGGAGATGCTTCCTTTTGCCTGTAACATACTTTTGCACAAAATCATTATACCCTGATTTACCCATTTTATGGGATCAGGGTATAAAAATCAGCCGGATCGGTCTACCATATAATAAAGCTGCCATATAAACCATCAGTAAGAAAACGATAATTGTATAAAATAACCAGGGCAAGTTTAATCGAAATTAAGATACAATATAATATTGGCTGCCATAGCAACAATTGCAACAAAAAGATTTTTAGCATATATAAAAAATTAAAGTATTAATCATTTTATTCTAACATTTACATGGATAATCAGATAAGGAGTCATAACAAAAGTGGCGTGGGAGTAATTAATCAGACTCTTCAAAAATTCCAATGCTGACTTCATTAAGTTGGAATTGTATATGCATGACAATTTCATAAGTCCCGTAATAAAAGGATTGTTTGTTCAAATTAGTCGCTTAAGGAATGACATATCTGCCCATCTCCCAAGGTCAACTGCAAGTTTTGTTTAATTTCAAATCTTTTATTGCCGCCATCACATATAGTATGCTTTAACTGAGCAATTTGTTCTTTGAAATGTCGTTCTTCGTTTAAAGCCAATTAAGTAGTTTCTTTCTCGAATTGGAACTTCATCGGTGTGCAAGAGCGTGTAGATGAAGGTCTTGGATTTTTCCAAATTATTTAATGGTCTTTGGAATCACTTGAGTTGGTTCAAAGCTGCAACGGTTCGTTTGACGTTACAAATAAAGTAGAGTCGTTCAAATTATAGTGATGCGCTGTTTGTATTCAGAATGACCATACATGAAATGCTAATATCGAATTGATTATCTCACGAATGAGCATATATTGGTGCATTGATAAATCTTTCTCTACAAAAAGTGACAAAACTTCATCAATAGTTGCTTGGAAATGCTTTTAGGAAAAGTTTGACCACTTTGAAGAGCAATTTTGTTTTTTGAAAATTCTTGCTGAACGCAGCTGCGCTGTAGAAATGTTCGCGTGATCACGCTTTGCATTCTATTTTAAGAAAGTCCCGTTAGATTTCTAGACAAAACCGGTTTGCCATTAAAAATAGTTTGGACATTTAAAACACAATTTGTATACATTGTATCCAAATATTGTGTGATCGAATTTTTATACTCGATACCGAAGGTAAAGAGTATATTGGGTTTGTGCTATGTCCGTCATGGTGTCTGTCCGTCCGTCCGTCTGTCCGTCCACCCTTCAAGCTAGAGACTTGAAACTGCATTGCAAATAAAGAAGAGTCGTTCAAATTATAGTAATTTTTTATTTATATATTTATTGGCAGCTATGAGCAGCTGACATGAAAATAAAATTAATTTAAAATAATTATAATAAAAATAATTAAGTTTATAGTAAAAATTAAAATTATATGTACCAATCGTGGTATTTTGTGAGATCACAACAAAAACTCTAACTAAACATGGCATATGACATGCACAAAATACACATAAAATATTAAATCGATTTTGTTAATTTCACTTAGAAAGTTTGAGGATTTATTCAATTCTTAATGATTTATTTAAAGTAAATACCTTTAACATCAAAATGCATTTTAAATGAGTAAAATCGGATCAATATAGCAAAAGTTTGACCACTTTGAAGAGCAATTTTGTTTTGTGATAAGGCTTGCTGAACGCAGCTGCGCTGCAGAAATGTTCGCGTGATCACGCATTGCATTCTTTAATAAGAACCGTTAGATTTCTAGACAAAACCGGTTTGCCATTAAAAATAGTTTGGACATTTAAAACACAATTTGTATACATTGTATCCAAATATTTTGTGATCGAATTTTTATACTCGATACCGAAAGTAAAGGGTATATTGGGTTTGTGCAATGTCCGTCTTGGTGTCCGTCCGTCTGTATGAACGCAACTTTTTTCGACACCCTTCAAGTTAGAGACTTGAAATTTTGCAAATATCTTTATCTATGGCATAGTAAAAAAAAATGTCAAGATTGGGGTTCTACGATAACTGGCGGCTGGCAAATCGATAAATTCGACATCTCAAAATCGATTTATCCTCCTATTTCGTACACCCTTACAGCTAGAAGAACAAAATTGGGGAGAAGATAGTTACTAACAACCCCCAATATATTGCATGAACAATTTTGGAGCCACGCCCACCCATTCCGCCCCCAGCCAACCCGCAGTTTAACGCTAAAAATGCCCATATCTTCTACAGTTTTTTAGCTAGTGCCATCAAATTTGGTGCAAAGATAGGTGTTGACAATCCTCAACCATAAGAACTTTGGCTGCCACGCCTATCCATTCTGCCCAGGCCACCCCCAACCGCCCTAACGCTTCGCTAAAAACAGTAATTCGTGTATCTTCCAAAGTGTTTGAGTTAGAGTCATTCAATTAAGTAGGAAAATAACTGGCAATGACCCCTAAAAACTGTATCAAAGTTTTGGAGCCCCATTCACCCAATCCGCCCCAACCCCCACCGGTTTAAAACCAAAAATGCCTATATCTTCTACAGTTTTTGAGCTATAACCACCAAATTTAATGCCAAGATAGAAGATGACAACCCCCAAACAAACGCAAACAATTTTGGATGCCACGCGTATCAATACTGCCCTAGCCGCCCCCAACCACCCCAACGCTTCACTAAAAACGGGAATGCGTGTATCTTCCAAAGTGTTTGAGCTAGAGTTGCCAAACTTAGTAGGAAGATAACTGTTAGCGACCTCAAAAAAACTGCATCTAATTTGGAGCCACGGTCCCCCGTTCCCCAACCACACCGCAGTTGAAAAACAGAAACGCCTATATCTTCCACAGCTCTCGACCTAGAGCCAGAAAACTTGGTGCCAAGATTGGTGATGAAAAAACCCAAAAAATTTGGATGCCACGGCCCCCATACCGCCCCCAGCCCCCTATCCGCCATAATTTACTATTTTTTAGCTAGAGTTACTAAATTTGGTAAGAGGATAGCAATTGAAATCATACATAGATCTGCAGCAAAAATTTTGATGCCACGCCAGACAATCTTTAAGGCAGCGTACACCACTGGGCACCAATTTTCGAAAACTCAAAATCATAAATCCATTTATATCGCACATCCTTTCAGCTTGAACTACCAAATTTTGTGAGAACATAGCTACTAGCAGCCCTCAAAAAAATACATTATTAATTTCGGAGTCAAAACTACACAACTACTATTTGAAATGTGAATTATAAAATATTTTTACTATTTCATGATTAAAATTGATTTTAAAAATTAATATTCTATTCTAGTGCCCTTTTTATTGGCTAATTACCAATTCCTTAATTAGCCCCGAAATAGCAAACGCCCATCCATGCCGCCCGCTTTTTCGGTAAGGCCCATATTGCCGCCATCATATATAGTACGCTTTAACTGAGCAATTTGTTCCTTGAAATGTCGTTCTTCGTTTAAAGCCAATTAAGAAGTTTCTTTCTCGAATTGGAACTTCATTGGTGTGCAAGAGCGTGTAGATGAAGGTCTGGGATTTTTCCAAATTATTTAATGGTCTTTGGAACCACTTCAGTTGGTTAAAAGCTGCAACGGTTCGTTTGACGTTACAAATAAAGTAGAGTCGTTCAAATTATAGTAATTTTTTATTTATATATTTATTGGCAGCTATGAGCAGTTGACATGAAAATAAAATTAATTTTAAATAATTATAACAAAAATAATTAAATTTATAGTTAAAATTAAAATTATATGTAGTTCTGAAACTAACTTAAGGTTGAAATATTTATAAAGTTAACGTTCAAGCTCTGGGAAATCCAACAAGAAAATAAGTGGTGCAACATTTGTTGCGTGGATTGGGAAAAACCCAGAAAAACCCAATCAGACCAGTGGTAGATTAGTGATTAGTTGTTACGATTACATAAGGCAGAAAGGATAGATTGGCAAAAACCCAGAAAAACCCAATCAGACCAGTGGTAGATTAGTGATTAGTTGTTACGATTAGATAAGGCAGAAAGGATAGATTGTTTTAGTACTGGACTCCAGGTCTTCATAGAGACAAGAGAAAAAAGCTCGTTATAGTCAGAACATAATACACGCTGGTTGTATTCAGAATGTCCGTACATCAAATGCTAATATCGAATTGATTATCTCACGAATGAGCATATATTGGTGCGTTGATAAATTTTTCTTTACAAAAAGTGACAAAACTTCATCAATAGTTGCTTGGAAATGCTTTGTTCCCTGGCACAACTTCGATCATTTTTTTTTTTAAATTTTTTTGCATTGCTTTTAAAGAAGGGCCTAAAAAGCAAAACCCAAGACCATAACAAAAATTTGAATTTGTAAATAAAAAATGTTGCTAAGCATATAAACACACGTGAGGCGAAGACATAGCGCAACAGCACAATAATCAAACGTCTGACGGCGTCAGTATACTTAGGATTCTATACACATCTGCAAAATTGTCCAGCTAATTTTAACACTTACATTGATATATTACCTTAAGAAACAGACAATTACAAAGACATGGAACCCAATTGTGGTATTTTGTGAGATCACAACTAAAACTCCAACTAAACATGGCATATGACATTCACAAAATACACATAAAATATTAAATCGATTTTGTTAATTTCACTTAGAAAGTTTGAGGATTAATTCAATTCTTAATGATTTATTTAAATTAAATACCTTTAACATCAAAATGCATTTTAAATAAGTAAAATCGGATCAAAATAGCAAAAGTTTGACCACTTTGAAGAGCAATTGTGTTTTGTGAAAATTCTTGCTGAACGCAGCTGCGCTGTAGAAATGTTCGCGTGATCACGCTTTGCATTCTATTTTAAGAAAGTCCCGTTAGATTTCTAGACAAAACCGGTTTGCCATTAAAAATAGTTTGGACATTTAAAACACAATTTGTATACATTGTATCCAAATATTGTGTGATCGAATTTTTATACTCGATACCGAAGGTAAAGAGTATATTGGGTTTGTGCTATGTCCGTCATGGTGTCTGTCCGTCCGTCCGTCTGTCCGTCCACCCTTCAAGCTAGAGACTTGAAACTGCATTGCAAATAAAGAAGAGTCGTTCAAATTATAGTAATTTTTTATTTATATATTTATTGGCAGCTATGAGCAGCTGACATGAAAATAAAATTAATTTAAAATAATTATAATAAAAATAATTAAGTTTATAGTAAAAATTAAAATTATATGTACCAATCGTGGTATTTTGTGAGATCACAACTAAAACTCTAACTAAACATGGCATATGACATTCACAAAATACACATAAAATATTAAATCGATTTTGTTAATTTCACTTAGAAAGTTTGAGGATTAATTCAATTCTTAATGATTTATTTAAAGTAAATACCTTTAACATCAAAATGCATTTTAAATGAGTAAAATCGGATCAATATAGCAAAAGTTTGACCACTTTGAAGAGCAATTTTGTTTTGTGATAAGGCTTGCTGAACGCAGCTGCGCTGCAGAAATGTTCGCGTGATCACGCATTGCATTCTTTAATAAGAACCGTTAGATTTCTAGACAAAACCGGTTTGCCATTAAAAATAGTTTGGACATTTAAAACACAATTTGTATACATTGTATCCAAATATTGTGTGATCGAATTTTTATACTCGATACCGAAAGTAAAGGGTATATTGGGTTTGTGCAATGTCCGTCTTGGTGTCTGTCCGTCCGTCCGTCTGTATGAACGCAACTTTTTTCGACACCCTTCAAGTTAGAGACTTGAAATTTTGCAAATATCTTTATCTATGGCATAGTAAAAAAAAATGTCAAGATTGGGGTTCTACGATAACTGGCGGCTGGCAAATCGATAAATTCGACATCTCAAAATCGATTTATCCTCCTATTTCGTACACCCTTACAGCTAGAAGAACAAAATTGGGGAGAAGATAGTTACTAACAACCCCCAATATATTGCATGAACAATTTTGGAGCCACGCCCACCCATTCCGCCCCCAGCCAACCCGCAGTTTAACGCTAAAAATGCCCATATCTTCTACAGTTTTTTAGCTAGTGCCATCAAATTTGGTGCAAAGATAGGTGTTGACAATCCTCAACCATAAGAACTTTGGCTGCCACGCCTATCCATTCTGCCCAGGCCACCCCCAACCGCCCTAACGCTTCGCTAAAAACAGTAATTCGTGTATCTTCCAAAGTGTTTGAGTTAGAGTCATTCAATTAAGTAGGAAAATAACTGGCAACGACCCCTAAAAACTGTATCAAAGTTTTGGAGCCCCATTCACCCAATCCGCCCCAACCTCCACCGGTTTAAAACCAAAAATGCCTATATCTTCTACAGTTTTTGAGCTATAACCACCAAATTTAATGCCAAGATAGAAGATGACAACCCCCAAACAAACGCAAACAATTTTGGATGCCACGCGTATCAATACTGCCCTAGCCGCCCCCAACCACCCCAACGCTTCACTAAAAACGGGAATGCGTGTATCTTCCAAAGTGTTTGAGCTAGAGTTGCCAAACTTAGTAGGAAGATAACTGTTAGCGACCTCAAAAAAACTGCATTTAATTTGGAGCCACGGTCCCCCGTTCCCCAACCACCCCGCAGTTGAAAAACAGAAACGCCTATATCTTCCACAGCTCTCGACCTAGAGCCAGAAAACTTGGTGCCAAGATTGGTGATGAAAAAACCCAAAAAATTTGGATGCCACGGCCCCCATACCGCCCCCAGCCCCCTATCCGCCATAATTTACTATTTTTTAGCTAGAGTTACTAAATTTGGTAAGAGGATAGCAATTGAAATCATACATAGATCTGGAGCAAAAATTTTGATGCCACGCCAGACAATCTTTAAGGCAGCGTACACCACTGGGCACCAATTTTCGAAAACTCAAAATCATAAATCCATTTATATCGCACATCCTTTCAGCTTGAACTACCAAATTTTGTGAGAACATAGCTACTAGCAGCCCTCAAAAAAATACATTATTAATTTCGGAGTCAAAACTACACAACTACTATTTGAAATGTGAATTATAAAATATTTTTACTATTTCATGATTAAAATTGATTTTAAAAATTAATATTCTATTCTAGTGCCCTTTTTATTGGCTAATTACCAATTCCTTAAATAGCCCCGAAATAGCAAACGCCCATCCATGCCGCCCGCTTTCTCGGTAAGGCCCATATTGCCGCCATCACATATAGTACGATTTAACTGAGCAATTTGTTCTTTGAAATGTCGTTCTTCGTTTAAAGCTAATTAAGTAGTTTCTTTCTCGAATTGGAACTTCATCGGTGTGCAAGAGCGTGTAGATGAAGGTCTGGGATTTTTCCAAATTATTTAATGGTCTTTGGAATCACTTGAGTTGGTTCAAAGCTGCAACGGTTCGTTTGACGTTACAAAGCAAGTAGTAGTAGTCGTTCAAATTATAGTAATGCGCTGTTTGTATTCAGAATGACCATACATGAAATGCTAATATCGAATTGATTATCTCACGAATGAGCATATATTGGTGCATTGATAAATCTTTCTCTACAAAAAGTGACAAAACTTCATCAATAGTTGCTTGGAAATGCTTTTAGGAAAAGTTTGACCAATTTGAAGAGCAATTTTGTTTTTTGAAAATTCTTGCTGAACGCAGCTGCGCTGTAGAAATGTTCGCGTGGTCACGCTTTGCATTCTATTTTAAGAAAGTCCCGTTAGATTTCTAGACAAAACCGGTTTGCCATTAAAAATAGTTTGGACATTTAAAACACAATTTGTATACATTGTATCCAAATATTGTGTGATCGAATTTTTATACTCGATACCGAAGGTAAAGAGTATATTGGGTTTGTGCTATGTCCGTCATGGTGTCTGTCCGTCCGTCCGTCTGCCCGTCCACCCTTCAAGCTAGAGACTTGAAACTGCATTGCAAATAAAGAAGAGTCGTTCAAATTATAGTAATTTTTTATTTATATATTTATTGGCAGCTATGAGCAGCTGACATGAAAATAAAATTAATTTAAAATAATTATAATAAAAATAATTAAGTTTATAGTAAAAATTAAAATTATATGTACCAATCGTGGTATTTTGTGAGATCACAACTAAAACTCTAACTAAACATGGCATATGACATTCACAAAATACACATAAAATATTAAATCGATTTTGTTAATTTCACTTAGAAAGTTTGAGGATTAATTCAATTCTTAATGATTTATTTAAAGTAAATACCTTTAACATCAAAATGCATTTTAAATAAGTAAAATCGGATCAAAATAGCAAAAGTTTGACCACTTTGAAGAGCAATTTTGTTTTGTGATAAGGCTTGCTGAACGCAGCTGCGCTGCAGAAATGTTCGCGTGATCACGCATTGCATTCTTTAATAAGAACCGTTAGATTTCTAGACAAAACCGGTTTGCCATTAAAAATAGTTTGGACATTTAAAACACAATTTGTATACATTGTATCCAAATATTTTGTGATCGAATTTTTATACTCGATACCGAAAGTAAAGGGTATATTGGGTTTGTGCAATGTCCGTCTTGGTGTCTGTCCGTCCGTCCGTCTGTATGAACGCAACTTTTTTCGACACCCTTCAAGTTAGAGACTTGAAATTTTGCAAATATCTTTATCTATGGCATAGTAAAAAAAAATGTCAAGATTGGGGTTCTACGATAACTGGCGGCTGGCAAATCGATAAATTCGACATCTCAAAATCGATTTATCCTCCTATTTCGTACACCCTTACAGCTAGAAGAACAAAATTGGGGAGAAGATAGTTACTAACAACCCCCAATATATTGCATGAGCAATTTTGGAGCCACGCCCACCCATTCCGCCCCCAGCCAACCCGCAGTTTAACGCTAAAAATGCCCATATCTTCTACAGTTTTTTAGCTAGTGCCATCAAATTTGGTGCAAAGATAGGTGTTGACAATCCTCAACCATAAGAACTTTGGCTGCCACGCCTATCCATTCTGCCCAGGCCACCCCCAACCGCCCTAACGCTTCGCTAAAAACAGTAATTCGTGTATCTTCCAAAGTGTTTGAGTTAGAGTCATTCAATTAAGTAGGAAAATAGCTGGCAACGACCCCTAAAAACTGTATCAAAGTTTTGGAGCCCCATTCACCCAATCCGCCCCAACCCCCACCGGTTTAAAACCAAAAATGCCTATATCTTCTACAGTTTTTGAGCTATAACCACCAAATTTAATGCCAAGATAGAAGATGACAACCCCCAAACAAACGCAAACAATTTTGGATGCCACGCGTATCAATACTGCCCTAGCCGCCCCCAACCACCCCAACGCTTCACTAAAAACGGGAATGCGTGTATCTTCCAAAGTGTTTGAGCTAGAGTTGCCAAACTTAGTAGGAAGATAACTGTTAGCGACCTCAAAAAAACTGCATCTAATTTGGAGCCACGGTCCCCCGTTCCCCAACCACCCCGCAGTTGAAAAACAGAAACGCCTATATCTTCCACAGCTCTCGACCTAGAGCCAGAAAACTTGGTGCCAAGATTGGTGATGAAAAAACCCAAAAAATTTGGATGCCACGGCCCCCATACCGCCCCCAGCCCCCTATCCGCCATAATTTACTATTTTTTAGCTAGAGTTACTAAATTTGGTAAGAGGATAGCAATTGAAATCATACATAGATCTGGAGCAAAAATTTTGATGCCACGCCAGACAATCTTTAAGGCAGCGTACACCACTGGGCACCAATTTTCGAAAACTCAAAATCATAAATCCATTTATATCGCACATCCTTTCAGCTTGAACTACCAAATTTTGTGAGAACATAGCTACTAGCAGCCCTCAAAAAAATACATTATTAATTTCGGAGTCAAAACTACACAACTACTATTTGAAATGTGAATTATAAAATATTTTTACTATTTCATGATTAAAATTGATTTTAAAAATTAATATTCTATTCTGGTGCCCTTTTTATTGGCTAATTACCAATTCCTTAAATAGCCCCGAAATAGCAAACGCCCATCCATGCCGCCCGCTTTCTCGGTAAGGCCCATATTGCCGCCATCACATATAGTACGATTTAACTGAGCAATTTGTTCTTTGAAATGTCGTTCTTCGTTTAAAGCTAATTAAGTAGTTTCTTTCTCGAATTGGAACTTCATTGGTGTGCAAGAGCGTGTAGATGAAGGTCTGGGATTTTTCCAAATTATTTAATGGTCTTTGGAACCACTTCAGTTGGTTAAAAGCTGCAACGGTTCGTTTGACGTTACAAATAAAGTAGAGTCGTTCAAATTATAGTAATTTTTTATTTATATATTTATTGGCAGCTATGAGCAGCTTTCATGAAAATAAAATTAATTTTAAATAATTATAACAAAAATAATTAAATTTATAGTTAAAATTAAAATTATATGTAGTTCTGAAACTAATTTAAGGTTGAAATATTTATAACGTTAACGTTCAAGCTCTGGGAAATCCAACAAGAAAATAAGTGGTGCAACATTTGTTGCGTGGATTGGGAAAAACCCAGAAAAACCCAATCAGACCAGTGGTAGATTAGTGATTAGTTGTTACGATTAGATAAGGAAGAAAGGATAGATTGGCAAAAACCCAGAAAAACCCAATCAGACCAGTGGTAGATTAGTGATTAGTTGTTACGATTAGATAAGGCAGAAAGGATAGATTGTTTTAGTACTGGACTCCAGGTCTCCATAGAGACAAGAGAAAAAAGCTCGTTATAGTCAGAACATAATACACGCTGGTTGTATTCAGAATGTCCGTACATCAAATGCTAATATCGAATTGATTATCTCACGAATGAGCATATATTGGTGCGTTGATAAATTTTTCTTTACAAAAAGTGACAAAACTTCATCAATAGTTGCTTGGAAATGCTTTGTTCCCTGGCACAACTTCGATCATTTTTTTTTTAAATTTTTTTGCATTGCTTTTAAAGAAGGGCCTAAAAAGCAAAACCCAAGACCATAACAAAAATTTGAATTTGTAAATAAAAAATGTTGCTAAGCATATAAACACACGTGAGGCGAAGACATAGCGCAACAGCACAATAATCAAACGTCTGACGGCGTCAGTATACTTAGGATTCTATACACATCTGCAAAATTGTCCAGCTAATTTTAACACTTACATTGATATATTACCTTAAGAAACAGACAATTACAAAGACATGGAACCCAATTGTGGTATTTTGTGAGATCACAACTAAAACTCTAACTAAACATGGCATATGACATTCACAAAATACACATAAAATATTAAATCGATTTTGTTAATTTCACTTAGAAAGTTTGAGGATTAATTCAATTCTTAATGATTTATTTAAATTAAATACCTTTAACATCAAAATGCATTTTAAATAAGTAAAATCGGATCAAAATAGCAAAAGTTTGACCACTTTGAAGAGCAATTGTGTTTTGTGAAAATTCTTGCTGAACGCAGCCGCGCTGCAGAAGTGTTCGCGTGATCACGATTTGCATTCTATTTTAAGAAAGTCCCGTTAGATTTCTAGACAAAACCGGTTTGCCATTAAAAATAGTTTGGACATTTAAAACACAATTTGTATACATTGTATCCAAAAATATTTTGTGATCGAATTTTTATACTCGGTACCGAAGGTAAAGAGTATATTGAGTTTGTGCAATGTCCGTCATGGTGTCTGTCCGTCCGTCCGTCTGTATGTTCGCAACTTTTTTCGATACCCTTCAAGCTAGAGACTTTAAACTTTGCAAATGTCTTTATCTATGCCATAGTAAATAAAAGTGTCAAGATTGGGGCTCTACGATAACTGGGGGCTGGCAAATCGATAAATTCGATATCTCAAAATCAATTAATCCTCCTATTTCGCACGCCCTTATAGCTAAAACTACCAAAATAAGGGAGAAGATAGTTACTAACAACCCCCAGAATATTGCATCCGAATTTTTGGAGCCACGCCCACCCATTCTCCAGCCCCCCGCAGTTTAAAGACATAAATGCCCATATCTTTTACAGTTTTTGAGCTAGAGGCACCAAATAGGTATTGACGACCCTCAACCAAATTCATAAAAACTTTGGATGCCACGCCTATCCATTCTGCCCTAGCCACCGCCAACCGCTATAACGCTTCGTAAAAAACAGTAATACGTGTATCTTCCAAAGTGTTTGAGTTAGAGTCATTAAATTTAGTAGGAAAATAATTGGTAACGACCCCCACAAAACTGTATCAAAGTTTTGGAGCCCCATCCCCCCATTCTGCCCCAACCCCCACAGGTTTAAAACCAAAAAAGCCTATATCTTCTACAGCTTTTGAGCTATAACCACCAAATATAATGCCAAGATAGGAGATGACAGCCCCCAAACAAAAGAAAATAAAACTTTGGATGCACGCGTATCAATACTGCCCAAGCCACCCCCAACCACCCCAACGCTTCACTAAAAACTAAAAAATGTCCTATAGCTCCTATAGAAACAATATATACATAGAGAGAGCTGCCAAAAATAATTCCAGTTAAGGTAGGAATTGGAAATATTTTTTCTCATTTTCATAGAAAATGATGTTAAACAAGTAAGAAGGCTCTAGTCGATAGAGCCCGACAAGAAGATACCCTGAACCCAGTTGCAAAAATTATACTCCATTCAAATAATAATCAATTTGAACAACACTTTTTTTTTCTCATATCGTTCAATAAGGCATACGAGGTAAGCCAGGAACCCTTCAGTGACCTTGATCTCTATTCGTTCAGCCCGATTGGGCGCGCCGGCTAACTTCAGATAGCTTTTACAATTTTAATAACAATAATAACAAATATACAAATACAGTAACAAATATAAAACTGCAGTGATGTGTCAACTTCTGGTGACTCTCATCAATGGAGATCGAACAATGAGATCTTTAGGTTTTCGCCTGTTGAGCCTCCTTAGAGGACGAGTTCTGGTAAGAATATTTGCCAGCCGATTTCTGTGAATCTCGAGTCTTTCATGGTATCGACTCGAGTGCTGGTTAATCTCATCGAAAACCGAAGTTTGTTTTAAATTTCTATGCAGAGTTGCGTTCCTTAAAAACCACCCGCAACCGGTGATTATCCTTGTAATCCTGTTCTGATCAACCTGGATTCTGCGAAATTGGCTATCGAGAGCCAGGCCCTAGATTTGGCAACCGTACTTCCATATTGGTGCTATTATTTGCCTGTAGATTGTCATTTTATTGGAGAGCGACAGATTACTGCGCGAGCATAGGAGCCAGTAATGTTTTTTCACCGAAGCACGTATGCGCGTTCTTATGGCAGTTACTTGCTTGGCGAAGGTGGGAATGCGATCCAGGGTTACACCAAGGTATTTTGCTGCGGTCAACTGTGGTACTGCGAACCCCTCCAAATACACGGCCGGCGGCGTTCTCCGTTTCAAAGTAAAGGAAACGTTAGTCGATTTGTCGCTATTGATGCCAATGTTCCAACGCCTTGCCCATTCCGCAAACTTTGTAGCAAAGTCCTGGATGCCGTCAGCTGCATCATGTTCACATCGGGACCTGTAGGTGACACAAACGTCATCAGCAAATGTCGGTAGCAAACAACACTAATAACTGACTTAACTTTTCGATAATTCCAGTGTTTCTAAACCGATTTACACCCATTTTTACATTTTCCATATTCAATTTTTTTTTTTTGTAATCGATTCCGTGTGTTTATCGGAAACCAGAATAGTTATCAATAATTTGAAACAAACTTGTTCTGCTCATGGTATAGGAAAATTTATATTCGAAATCTCACAAATCTAGTCTCTGAGATGCACGCGTTCATACAGACGGACGGACATGGCCCTATCGACTCGGCTATTGATGCTGATCCAGAATATATATACATTATGGGTCGGAGATGCTTCTGCCTGTTACATACTTTTGCACAAAACCATTATTACTGATTTACCCATTTTATGGGTTCAGGGTACAAGAATTAGCCGGATCGGACTACCATATAATAAAGCTGCCATATAAACCATCTGTAAGAAAACGATTAATTGTATAAAATAACCAGGGCAACTTTAATCGAAATCAAGATACAATATTTATAAGCTGTCATAGCAACAATTGCAACTAAAAGATTTTTAGCAAATACAAAAAATTCAAATATTAATCATTTTATTCTAACATTTACATGGATAATCAGATAAGGAGTCATAACAAAAGTGGCGTGGGAATAATTAATCAGACTCTTCTAAAAACTCCAATGCTGATTTCATTAAGTTGGGATTGTATATGCATTGCAATTTCATAAGTCCCGTAACAAAAGGATTGTTTGTTGAAATTCGAGAAGTCTTTCTGGTATGCTGATTCCTGAATAGTTTTATGTATTTATTTCGCAATTCAGCAGCTTTCGGTTATTCTCCAATTAAAACAAGTGCAATATTAATTAACAATTAAAAAGCCAGTTTTTACAGCTGACAATTCAGGAAAAATGATTCGCCGAATTGCCATCATTTGAATTCCTGCTTCCGGAAATTCTCGGCTTGTCCACTATAAACTCCATTTTTTGCCTTGATCGATAAATTCGATATCTCAAAATCGATTAATCCTCCTATTTCGCACATAGGTAGAACTACAAAAATTGGGGAGAAGATTGTTACTAACAACCCCCAAAATATTGCTTCCAACATTTTGGAGCCACGAACACCTATTCCGCCTCCAGCGGAAAAATTTTTGCCAAAAATCTAGAGAAATGTTTTAAATATATTGTAAAAAAAATTGTCACATCGGACAACTATGTCCTTACAGCTCCTATAGAAACGATATTAGAGAGAGCTGTCAAAAATAATTCCAGTTAAGGTAGGAATTGGAAACTTTGCACTTTTTCGCATTTTAATAGAAAATTATGTTAAACAAGTAAGAAGGCTCTAGTCGGGAGAGCCCGACTAGAAGATACCCTGAACCCAGTTGCAAAAAATTAAACTCCATGCGCCCTGAAAGTATGCTTTAAATAATAACCAATTTGAACAACACTTATAACTGTAGCATCCAAGTGTCACAAAAGACCCGCTGATACTCTACAATTTAAAATAGCTGGTCACACTCCAACAGTGTCTTGAAACGCATGCAATAAAATTACTTTTTCGCTGCTAATAATTAAAGACAAGCCCACAACAGTGGCAAAAACTGTGTTTAGTGACCCACAAGTCACTATTAGTGGTCATCGCGAAAGTGAAATATTCGCACTTAGTAATAAAGTGTTAACTTACCAAAAACGGAACTCCGTTGCCCAGCGGCCACGTCATCACAAAAAATTCCAAAAGCTCGACAAGTGTTAGAGGGGCAAAGGTAAGTGATCCTCCGTAGATAACTATAATAAGACACGCCCCCTTATCTAATTCTGTACACAAGCGGACATGAAACGCATCCTATAGGCTAAACTGTTAGAATTTGTATCGCCTCTCTTTTTTACACGCTTTCATCCTTTTTTAGTGCGTACGTTTCTATCCTTTGCTTGAATACATCTGTTTTGGTTATTGGTCAATTGCTAGGAAAATCTTCCATTCAGTAAAGAACAATGGGCAAGTGTGAGCAGGTTTCTTAGCTCCTAATAAGTAGATAAGAGACAGTTTTCTTAGACAGTTTTTCGCATTATTTTAAAAACTGCAATAACAACAAAAACAGTTGGTAGGAAAATTTTATGAAGTTAATTATAATACAAGGCCGTCAGCCAGTTGGAGAAACAAGGGGAATAACACGCGCTGTGGGGGAACGCATTCACATCGCCATTATGAGTACGCGTCCGTGCGGTGCGTGCCGTCCTTGGAACTCACAACTGGTAGTGCGACTACCTTCTCCACGCGAGGGAGGCTGGAAGCAGGCCCTTGGTAAGGTCATGTCTCTGCCAAGGGTGCTGAGGAATAGTAGTCGGGCGAGAGAAGAAAACTCTTTAAAATTACCCCAGTCCAAAGTGGAACAGCATCGTGCCGAGGGACTCGTGGCTGAGGAGGAGCTCAGTCGTTACTTTGCGAACTCTGGATACCTGCCGACCTCCAGTTTAACAAGGCTTCCCGCGGTACATGGGCTATGCCACGGGTGACTGTCTACTCCTGTCTACTCGTGGGACCAAAATATGAATCCAATAAAACAAACAAACCCAGTGTCCGGGACACTCAAAAGCCCGGGGGGAAACGCCAATCCCTCTATAGGTGCTTGCACCTCTTCCGCGACATCTGGTACGGAAGCAGGTGCTCGTAACGCTGCAAGCGGTATTGGTGCAGGACGGACAAGCCATTCGTCCCCACACCCCGGACGCCGACCTGGAACGGCTCCTGGAGCTTGGAGGCTGCAAGACAAGTTTGCAACACCAGCTTTCAGGTCCGCGACGCAGGCGATCGTCCCGGGTCCGCCTCAACGGCGGCAAATAAACCGCCGATACAAGACCGGAGGCGGGCTGCAGAAATTTTGCAGCAAAACTTGAGCGACCAGCAGTCGTCTCCCGATCTTGTCGAATGGGCCAAGACAATACTGCCGGATTTCAAGCCAGCAATCCCGGCCGCTTCTGCAAAAGCCAAGCAGAAGCGTCAACGCTCCGTGGAGGAGCAGGCTCCGCAAGCCAAGCGGATCAGGCAACCACCACGTCCACAGCCGCTCACTCGGTTCTTCGCTGAAGCCGCAAAGGAGAAGGTTCTAATTGGGTTCCTCGACAGGGGCCACAAGGAGGGCCATATCCCGCGGAACCAGTGGGGGGCCATTGAGAATGAGCTGCAAGACAAGGTAGTTGACCTAATGGAGCGGTCTGGTGGACCGCCGCCTCGTTGCTCTGATGCTGGGTGGCATCATGCCTACTAAGCACATCATGCCTACTAAAAAGGCAAATCTACCGAAACAGAACTTCATGCTGTTGTCTCCACAATAGAAAAAGCACTCCACCACAAGGAGTATTGCCTTATAGCCTTTCTAGACATTGCGGGCGCTTTCAATAACGTCGTACCGTGGGCGATCACCGAAGCATTGTCAGGGCTGTGGGTGGGGGACCGCATTGTGGGATTGATTGATCAACTGCTCAAGAGCAGGATAGTCAGGGCCATTCTGGGGTTCTCAACCATATCCAGATCTTTTAATAGAGGCACTCCGCAAGGAGGTGTTCTCTTACCTCTCCTTTGGAACGTGGCGGTAAACAGCCTGCTGCGCTCTATAGAAGGAGGGGGCTGTCGAGTGATCGCTTACGCAGATGACGTTGCCATAGCCTTCTCGGGCAAGTATCCTCAATCCTTGTACGAATGCATGACCACTGCACTTCAAACACTATCCTCATGGGCCACATCAAATGGACTAGGGCTGAACCCAGCCAAAACTGACTTAGTCCTCTTTACTAGGAGGGATAAGATTTCCCGCCATCGTTGAATGGGGTAGAACTTTCCTTCAGTAAATCAGCCAAATACCTAGGACTCACTCTTGATAGTAAACAAGACTGGAACCTCAACTCTGAGGAAGGAAATAAGAAGGCTTCAGTCGCACTATATACATGCAGGAAATCCATTGGATTAAAAAATGTGATGTGCACCTTCTGGCTGTACACAGCCATCGTAAGGCCTATCCTACTGTACGGAGTGTCGGTATGGTGGCCAGCTTTATCAAAGAAGAAATTAGTCCACAAGCTTGGCAATGGTACAGCGTGCCGCTGGACTGACCACAACAGGAGCCCTCAGTACGACACCAACTGAAGCTCTTGACAACATACTTAGTCTTCTGCCCATAGACCAAATGGGGAAAATACTAGCAACCCACTTATTCCCAAAAACATTGACTATTGCCGTCCTCAGGAATTCCCCAAAACTCCATTCCATACATTAATCCCCTCCAGGGAGGATTGGTGCTCAGGCACGCCAGGGCCGACAAACTCAATAAAAATTTACACTGATGGCTCAAAGCTAGACGACCGGGTAGGAGGCGGCGTCTTTTGCGATGAGCTATCCATTAACAAATCTTTCAGCCTCCCTGACCATTGCAGTGTGTTTCAAGCTGAAATCGCTGCAATTCACGAGGCACTCTCCTGCATCTCCGAAATAAATTGCTCTGCAGCCAGAACCTGCATATTTTCTGATAGCCAGGCGGCTATCAAATCTCTCAAGGCGATATTATCTAACTCGATATCTGTCACAAACTGCCGCAGATCTCTGAAGGAGATGGCCGAGCAGTTCGAAATACACCTCATATGGGTGCCCGGACATAAAGGCATCTAGGGCAACGACAAAGCAGACGAGCTGGCAAGGCATGGTACTACCGTGCCTCTCCTCACAGACAAGGAGAGCATGGGTATCCCCATGGCCAGCTGCAAGCTTAGAGTCCGATCGCACTTCGAACTTGAAGCAAACAAGAGATGGCAAATTTCCACCACCACGGGTTGGATTGCCAGGCAAACCTGGCCAACGCGCTGTAAAAACCGGTCCTTAGGCCTTGTTCACTTAAACAGATTAGGTTGTGCTGCCGTAATCAGGGCCATTACGGGGCACTGGCTAGTGGGGACTCACGCAGCGAGACTTCTAGCCCCCTTCAATGACTTCTGCAGAAGCTGCCGAGACCAGGAGGAAGAGGAAACAGTCTCCCACCTCTTCTGCGACTGTCCAGCTCTCTGCAAGAACAGAAATCGATACCTTGGTTCTTTCTTCTTATCGGACCTCTCTCAACTGGCGGATACTAAACCGAAAAATATCCTGTCCTTTATTCGAGCCTCGGGCTGGGACCACGGGGCTGGGACCACGCCCTCGTAAACGGTGTAACACACTCTGCGTCTGGGTAGACGGTGTCTGTGGACTATGTCACAGACGCGCCATCACAATGGGCCAATACATGGCCTACGTGAGTAGAACCTATGTGCTTTTTGAATGTTGCCGCAGCGGCCAATAAAAAGGCGATCCTGGCAATCAAGACACTATGCCATATGAGAGTTATAGTTGAACCTCTCCGCAAGCGCACTGCTATCGTGCAATGCCATCGATGTCAGCAATTTGGTCAAACGGCTAAATATTGCCGTAAGGCGCACATATGTGTGAAATGTGCTGGAGAACACCCTGCCCGGGACTGCACTCGACCCCGCAACGAGCTATGCACCTGCTGCAACTGTGGAGATCAGCACCCTGCTAATTACTCGGGTTGCCCTTAATACCGACGTTTATTCAAAGCTCCAGGCCCAAAAATGGAATGGGCGGCAGAAACGAGGAATGCGAGCGTTCTATGCCACGGGCTGCTACTGGACTGAGGCCGATAGCCACTCCTCGAAGCGGAGTCTCATATGCGGATGTAGCAAAGCAGCAGCAGCAACGGCAAAAGGCACAAGAACACCACCAACAACAGCAACAGTACAACGACAGGAGCCGTAGCCGCCAAAGGACGACAAGGAATGCACCTCAGCACTTGATGGGCGTCAACAACAACATTGAAGCCATTCTGCAGTCGCTTAACGAAAGCATTAGCTCTCTCTGTCGCACCAAAAGAAGCAGATGGAAATGATGATGATGATGTTGAAACAGCACCAACAACAGACACAGCAGCAGGGGCAGATTCTTAAACTGCTCACTGCGCTCCAAACGCAGAAGGCCCCATAATGATGCCGATGCGCATCTTAGTGTGGAACACCGGCGGCGTATCTACGAAGCTGCCCGAAGTAGAGTGCTTCGAGCGGCGACATGAGATTGATGTCTTGCTTCTCAGCGAGACACATTGTAAAGGGTCAGAGGCACCCAAGCTAATCGGGTTGTCGAGCAAATACTGACTGCCTACGATAACAAGGAGTATTGCAACGCCCTCTTTGTGGATATTCGGGAAGCGTTTGATCGAGTGTGGCACACCGGAATCCCTCTTAAAATCAAGCACACGCTGCCTGCGCCATATTTTGGCCTACTAAGGTCATACCATGAGGGAAGACGTTTCGCGGTCAGATTTCACTCGGCACTCTAAACTGAGCACGACGTGGCAGATGGAGTACCTCAATGAAGTGTTCTCGGCCCAGTGCTTTACTGTCTGTATAGCCACGACACGCCACAGCCTGATGAAAGCCTCTACGGGACATCAATGCTAGCGACATTTGCCGATGACGTTTGTGTCACCTACAGGACCCGATGTGAACATGGTGCAGTTGACGGCATCCAGGACTTTGCTACAAAGTTTGCGGAATGGGCAAGACGTTGGAACATTGGCATCAATAGCGACAAATTGACTAACGTTTGCTTCACTTTGAAACGGAGAACGCCGCCGGCCGTGTATTTGGAGGGGTTCGCAGTACCACAGTTGACCGCAGCAAAATACTTTGGTGTCACCCTGGATCGCAGGCTCACCTTCGCTAAGCAAGTGACTGCCATAAGAATGCACATACGTGCTTCGGTGAAAAAACATTACTGGCTCCTATGCTCGCGGAGTAAATTGTCGCTCTCCAACAAAGTGACAATTTACAGGTTAATAATAGCACCAATATGGAGGTACGGTTGCCATATCTGGGGCCTGGCTTGCGATAGCCAAATTCGCAGAATACAGGTTGATCAAAACAGGATTACAAGGATAATCACCGGTTGCGGGTGGTTTATAAGGAACGCCACTCTGCATAGAGATTTAAAACTAGCGTCGGTTTTCGACGAGATTAATCAGCACTCGAGTCGCTACCATGAAAGACTAGAGATTCGCTGAAATCGGCTGGCAAATAGTCTTACCAGAACTCGTCCTCTAAGGAGGCTCAACAGGCAAAAACCTAAAGATCTCATTGTTCGATCGCCACTGATGAGAGTCACCAGAAGTTGGCACATCACTGCAGTTTTATATTTGTTATTGTATTTGTATATTTGTTATTATTGTTATTAAAATTGTAACAGCCAACTGAAGTTAGCCGGCGCCCCAAGTCGGCCTGAACGAATAGAGTACAAGGTCACAAAGAGGTTCCTGGCTTACCTCGTATGCCTTATTAAACGACATGAAAAAAAAAACTAATAACTGACTTAACTTTACTAAAACTCCGCTATTTCTAAACAGATTTGAACGAAATTTTGAGAAAATATCGATCGTTATCCATTATTTTTACACCCATTTTTACATTTTCCAAATTCAATATTTTTTTGCAATCGATTCCGTGTGTTTATCGGAAACCAGAATTGTTATCAATAATTTGAAACAAACTTGTTCTGCTCATGGTATAGGAAAATTTATATTCGAAATCTCACAAATCTAGTCTCTGAGATGCACGCGTTCATACAGACGGACGGACATGGCCCTATCGACTCGGCTATTGATGCTGATCCAGAATATATATACATTATGGGGCGGAGATGCTTCTGCCTGTTACATACTTTTGCACAAAACCATTATACCCTGATTTACCCATTTTATGGGTTCAGGGTATAAAAATCAGACGGATCGGTCTACCATATAATAAAGCTGCCATATAAACCATCTGTAAGAAAACGATTAATTGTATAAAATAACCAGGGCAAGTTTAATAGAAACCAAAATACAATATAATATTGGCTGCCATAGCACCAATTGCAACAAAAAGATTTTTAGCAAATATAAAAATTCAAATATTAATCATATATTCTAACACTTACATGGATAATCAGATAAGGAGTCATAACAAAAACGGCGTCTTTCTGGTATGCTGATTTCTAAATTGTCTTTTGTGTTTAATTCGCAATTCCGCAGCTTTCGGTAATTCTCCAATTAAAACAGCTGACAATTCAGAAAAAATACCTTTCCGTATTTCCATCATTTGAATTCCCGCTTCCGGAAATTCTCGGCTTGTCCACTATAAACTCAATTTTTGCCTTGAAGTCTTTTTTGATTATGGTTTTTCTTGAAGAAATGTTTACCTTAGAAATGCAATGGGTGACAAGCCAAATTCAAAGCAGGTCTTATCGACATTGTTTTGCAAGAACTTTCCAATATAATTCATATCCGTTGGCTGTGCTTGACAAATGTTAAAGCATGCTGCAAATTTGTCGATAAAGGAATGACATATCTGCCCATCTCCCAAGGTCAACTGCAAGTTATATTTAATTTCGAATCTTTTATTGCCGCCATCACATATAGTACGCTTTAACTGAGCAATTTGTTCTTTGAAATGTCGTTCTTCGTTTAACGCCAATTAAATAGTTTCTTTCTCGAATTGGAACTTCATCGGTGTGCAAGAACATGTAGATGAAGGTCTGGGATTTTTCCAAATTATTTAATGGTCTTTGGAACCATTTGAGTTGGTTACAAGCTGCAACGGTTCGTTTGACGTTACAAATAAAGTAGAGTCGTTCAAATTATAGTAATGCTAATATCGAATTGATTATCTCACGAATGAGCATACATTGGTGCGTTGATAAATTTTTCTCTACAAAAAGTGACAAAACTTCATCAATAGTTGCTTGGAAATGCTTTGTTCCCTGGCACAACTTCAATCATTTTTTTTTTTTTTTAATTTTTTTGCATTGCTATTAAAGAAAGGCCTAAAAAGCAATATCCAAGACCATTACATAAATTTGAATTTGTAAATAAAAAATGTTGCTAAGCATAAAAACACACGTAAGGCGAAGACATAGCGCAACATCACAATAATCAAACGTTAGACGGCGTCAGTATACTTAGGATTCTATGCACATCTGCAAAATTTTCCAGCTAATTTTAACACTTACATTGATATATTACCTTAAGAAACAGATAATTGCAAAGACATGGAACCCAATTGTGGTATTTTGTGAGATCGCAACTAAAACTCTTACTAAACATGACATATGAAATTCACAAAATATACATAAAATATTAAATCGATTTTGTTAATTTCACTTAGAAAGTTTGAAGATTAATTCAATTCTTAATGATTTATTTAAAGTAAATACCTTTAACATCAAAATGCATTTTAAATGAGTAAAATCGGATCAATATAGAAAAAGTTTGACCACTTTGAATAGCAATTTTGTTTTGTGAAAATTCTTGCTGAACGCAGCTGCGGTGCAGAAATATTCGCGTGGTCACGTTTTGCATTCTATTATAGGAACCGTTAGATTTCTAGACAAAACCGGTTTGCCATTAAAAATAGTTTTGACATTTAAAACACAATTTGTATACATTGTACGCAAATATTTTGTGATCGAATTTTTATACTCGATACCGAAGGTAAAGAGTATATTGGGTTTGTGCTATGTCCGTCATGGTGTCTGTCCGTCCGTCCATCTGTCCGTCCGTCCGTCAGTATGTTCGCAACTTTTTTCCACACCCTTCAAGCTAGAGACTTGAAACTTTGCAAATGTCTTTATTAATGGCTTAGTAAATAAAAGTGTGAAGATTAATGTCCTACAATAACTGAGGGCTCTCCGTTCGCACCAAAAGAAGCAGATGGAAATGATGATGATGATGTTGAAACAGCACCAACAACAGACACAGCAGCAGGGGCAGATTCTTAATCTGCTTACTGCGCTCCAAGCGCAGAAGGCCCCATAATGATGCCGATGCGTATCTTATGAGGCTTATGCTGCTAACGATCCGAGCGTTGGGAACGCCAAAGGCGGTGCAGCGATTCTGATCAGGTCTCGTCTGGTCCACTTCCCGATAACAACAATAGCCACTGACAAGGTGCAACTTGCGTCAGCAAGTATCGAAACAGCACTTGGTCCTATCAACTTTGGAGCGGTATACTGTCCCCCGAGGTTTATATGGACTACGGATGATTTTGAGACTGTTTTTGAACAGTATCATTCAAAGTTTATCGTTGCGGGCGACTGAAATGCGTCACACTGGCTCTGGGGAGCGGGGAGGTGCAACCAAAGAGGACATGAGTTGGCAAATCTTGTCCTGAACTCAGAGGTGAACTCACTAGCAACAGGCGGCCCAACGAGGTACCCGTATAGCAGTAGAGGCTCACCAGGCTATATTGATTTTGCGCTCACAAGGGGAGTCTTGAACACCCACGCTGATATACGGCCGGTTGTTGAGCTCAGCTCCGACCACCTACCTCTCATAATAATGCTGGATGCGGCAGCAATAGCATATCCCAAGACGGAACGGTTAATCACCAGGCACACTAACATAGAATGCTTTCAAGTGTACCTTGAGCCCTCACTGCACCTCAACACGGCGATTAACACTGGAAAGGACATTGATGATGCTATCGACTCGTTCACCCATAAAATCAAGACAGCAGCTAGAATGGCTACTCGCACCCCATCTCGGAAGCCCGCAGCAAATGGAATCCCGATTACCAGAGAGATACTGCTGCTCATCGCTGAGAAGAGGCGCTTACGCGATAGGTGGATGAGGTCTCGCCACCCATTGGACAAAGCAGACTGGAATAGAGCGCAGAGTAGGCTCCGTCGCGCATTGGTGGATCACAAATCTGCATGGTTTGATGAGAGGCTGGCCAATACTGGTGTTGAAAGCGAAGCGACGCACTCGCTTTGGAAGGCCACGCACGCTATCAAAAGGCGTTGCGCAAGGAGAGCGCCACTGGTGGACAGAAATGGGACATGGTGTCGTACTGACTTGGGGCAAGCGGATGTGTTTGCTGCACAAATCGCTGAGCGCTTTCAGCCATTTAATCTTGCCAGTCTGGAACAGGTTGAAGAGACGCAAGACCAGCTAACTCAAGCATTGCAAATGGACCTGCCTATCAAGCCATTTGACCCGACAGAGATTGCTGATGTCATTGCACGCCAGAACACCAAAAGGGCGCCAGGCCATGATGCCATCTGCAATGCCACCTTAAAAGCATTGCCCAGTCATGCTATTTTCTTCATGGCATTAGTGTTCAACGCTATTGTAAGGTTGCAATACTTCCCTCCTCAGTGGAAGCTCGGGATAATCGCCATGATCCACAAACCTGGCAAGCCGGAAAGGGAACCCGCTTCCTTTCGGCCGATCAGTCTCCTCCCTTCGATCTCGAAGGTGTTTGAGAGACTGATTGCCGCCCGGATGGTCAAGTTAATGGATGCTAAAGGGATTTTTTCTAAGCACCAGTTCGGATTTCGTGCTGACCACTGCACTGTCGAGCAGCTACATCGGGTTGTCGAGTAAATACTGACTGCCTACGATAACAAGGAGTATTGCAACGCCCTCTTTCTTGATATTCGGAAAGCGTTTGATCGAGTGTGGCACACCGGAATCCCTCTTAAAATCAAGGACACGCTGCCTGCGCCATATTTTGGCCTACTAAGGTCATACCAAATATACTCACAATACGTAGATTGGCAGACGAAGTAATACGTGGACTCGTGTCGGATCTGCCATCGCAAACATCATTCCTTGGTTCACGGCTCGCTACAGCAGAGTAACCATGGCCTCAACGTTGCGCAAGCAACCATTGCCAACAGCGATCTTCCTTTAAGTTCATTAGCTGAATCTTCAATTGTACCCAAACAACCTCAGGCGCAAGACAAGGAGACCATTTCTCCCACTGATAGCAGCTACTCTCACCATCCCCAGGAAAATATTCCGATTGCAGGTTCGCAAACACTATTGCCAACCATCCTCGCAGACGTCATCGACGCCTGGGGATATACTACAACTGGCAGGATGCTCCTGGATTCAGGATCTACGATAACAATGGCATCAGAATCATTTGTCCAGCGCATAGGCGTGCGTCGAACGCATGCACGGATATCAATTCTTGATCTCACGGCCAACAGTGCTGGCGTTACCCGAGGACGCGCGTACTTTTAGTTGCGCTCTCGTAATTCAAAACAAGTCATCGAATAGGCTTCCTTTATTTTGACCTCGCTGACGTCGTCGCTCCCAGCGCAAGCTATTGACACCTCTTCTTCATCGTGGAAGCAAATTTGCGCGCTTCCGTTAGCAGACCCAAAGTTCTGCACACCGGGATCTATTGATGTCATCGTTGGATCAGATCAACGTTGGCCTCTATATACTGGAGAAAGAAAATCCTTTGGTAAGGACTATCCCATAGCTCTTAATACAATTTTTGGTTGGACTATTGCAGGATCTTACACGGTCATTGAGGAACCATTAGTTCCTGCGGTCACACATCACGCAGACCTTGACAATGTGGTTCGATCTTTTATGGAGATGGATGGTATTCATTCCAGTCAGGCACTCTTGGACGCCAGTGATCCAACAGAATGTCATTTTGTGTCCACCCATACGCGCTCCAAGGATGGAGTGAATATTGTCGAATATCCTTTCAAGGACGAAGCGCTACCTTATGCTTCAACTCTACCACAGGCAACCAATCGCATGGTCTCATTAGAACCTAAATTTCGTCGTAGCCCGAAACTTAAGCAGCAATACACGAGTTTTTTGGATGAATACCTGCAACGAGGTCATATGGAACAGCTCTCAGCAACTCAAGTTGAGGGTTTTTCTGAGACTTGCGTATATTTGCCGCATCATGCTGTTATGAAACTGGATAGCCTAACTACCAAATGTCGGGTAGTTTTCGATGGAGCTGCAACGGACAGCTCTGGGATTTCAATCACCGAGAGACTTCATATTGGTCCACCAATTCAGCGTGACCTTATTAGAGTGTGCTTACGTTTCCGACAGTAGCGATATGTCTTATGCGCCGATATTGAAAAGATGTTCCGAGGCATTAAGGTTTCTAAGCCCCACACCAATTTTCCAAGAATTGTTTCGCGTAAGAATGAGAATGAGCCACTGCTTCATTTTCGCCTGTTGACGGTTACCTATGGTCTAGCACCCTCTCTATATCTGGCCGTTCGAGTTTTAAAGCAGTTAGCTGAAGATCAGCGAACGATCGCTTTGAATGATGTGGCCACGTATCGAGCGACGTCGCTCTAGTTGTTTACTTCTTAAAATGCCTTCATCAAGTGTAATTGTACAAATTTGTGCGAAAGCCGTATTTGCCGCTACAGGTAATTAAAGTGTTTGCAAAAACGAAGATTTGGTGTACACCCAATTTACCAATCTAAAGAAGAGTATGGAGAGTTCCATCATCTGTATAAAAATCTGAGAAACTACCCGGATAGATTTTGGGGTTATATGCGATTGTCTGTAGAAGCTTTTGATTTGCTTTTGAGCAAGATTGAGAGCTCTATAGATAAACAAAGATCATCAATTTCTGCTGAACAACGCTTGGTTGTATTGTTACGTTAAGTAAAATAAGCTAAGTAAAAAATATATAAAAAACCTTGGATTTTGTCAAACAATTACTTTTATTTAGATACATAATATAGAAAAAAGTAAATTAATTAATATTATCCTTATTTTTAAGCTTAGCTATTATTAAATTTTGAATTTAATTTCTTAATTCTAATTTTTCAATATCATTGAGTTTTTCAAAGTACGGTAATAATGATTTTAAAAATAAACTACTTTCGTTTTCTTTCTCCATTTCTCGTCTTCTTCTTTTTGTATTTGATTTTTTAACAAAGCTAGGCGCTCCTTTTCAATTTCTAAAAATTCGCCGTCTACATTTATTTTTCTTTTTTTTGAAATCATTTTCGGTGTTTCTTCGTAAGGAGAAGAAGTCATGCTGGTCATGCTGCTCACACCGTCTTCATTTAACATATCTGAAATCATTTCAGTTATTGTGTCGTCGTCTTCTCTTAAGTTGCCGTAAGTTGGATCCGGAGTCACAGTATTTTTTAAAAATGACATGACCTCTAGGTATGGCCATTTAATATTGTGAGTTATGCTCCAGATTCAGATGGTAACCTCGATATTTTCTACAAAGTCCTCCTATACGTGTCCTTCAGATTCCTCCATTTGTTTTTAGCAGCAACTCCTAAAATTTTTAGTTTTTTAAGTTATAAGTTTAAAAAATAATTGTTTTTACTATTTAACTATTCTATATAACTATATAGCTCAAAATTTATATTTGTAGGTACCTTTTCACAGGTCATTCGATTCGAGATTTGGCATTTGCCTTTCGAATGGGTAGAAGCACTGTTGGCAATATCGTTGATGAAACCAGCATAGTGGTTTGGAAAACTCTTGTGATTGAATTCATGCCTACACCAACAGTCGATCACTTGCAAAAAGTAGCTGATGACTACTACAAGCGGTAGAAGTTTCCCAACTGCATTGGTAGCATTGACGGAAAACATTGCAAAATTAAAAACAGCTACTTTTTACATAGTCTTGACATTTGTCACATCACAACCTTATTTTGATATCACAATCTAGGAATAATACAATATTAATGAGAATAAAACATATAAGAACGGCTTCATGTATATAAGAATCCTATTTAATGTTAAGATACTCATAAATCAAAACTGAAGCCAGTTTAATACACTTCGTTATTAAATACGACAATGAGTGTGAAAACAAATAATAAAATCATAACCGTCCATCAATTAATGGAAATTAACTATGAAATATTCTTAGTTTTAGTAATAAGTAATAAGATAGTACCGAAATCGAGTCTAATCATTAAAAGTGTAATGTTAAACATAAAAGTAGTTGAATGAACCATTGATAAATTACTGAACCTTCTGTGGAAAAGGTATGTAGGTTGACAATTAAAATATACTTAAGCTATCAGTTATAAAGAGAAAAAATTCAAATCCGAACGATTTCCCTGTTAAGTTATAGGTGGCATTCAATAGATAATAATACAATCTATCTCGTTTTTAGCGTAAAACCTAGTCAAGTTAGCTAACTACATAACATTAAAGATTCAAAAGTCAAAAGAATACTTATTTGAAGAAAACAATTCAACATTACACAAGTGAAGATGAGGTATCAGAAGTATCACAACATCAAAAGGATACCTAAAATAAGAAAAAAGAAACACATTCTTAATATCTTTTTATCGTAAATAACACTCTTGGAAACAGAATAGTAAAACAATAATCAAGCAGCTTAAAACAATGTAATACTTTCAGTCAGCTAACTGTATTCATTTTCCGTATTTGAGAAGTCGATTTGATAAATGAGTTCGATGAAAGAATTATAGCCAAATATAACAAATAGTTTGACGAATATCTTAAAGTGTAAAAAGTGTCATTAAACCACATAAACATTGGACAATAATCTTATAGTCTGCAGATGGACATTATTTGTCAATGATAATCTAATCAAGTATTGTCTAATACTGCAATGATAAAGTTAAACAAAAGATTATTAAATTAATACCAGTTAAACGAACGTCTTCAACCTTTTTAAATAGTGAAATACATAAAAGCTTTCTTAGATAACATATACTGAGTATTTGAACTAAAGCTTATAAGATTGATTTGATAAAGCTATTAATAAAGCCTTAAGAAAACATGGTGTGTGACCTTTGTGTTCTACCGGCTATAAGTATGCGGCTTTAGTCTGAATGTTTGGTTAATGTTTTTGCATATACATCAATCATCTAAAAATAAACATAATGCAAAAAAAAAAACTATATAAAATTATCATTATAACAAAATAATCAATAGCTTGTTAAAAGCGTATTATAATTAACTGCATAAAATTTTCCTAGCAACTGATTCTGTTGTTATTGCAGTTTTTTAAAATAATGCGACCGGCTCTAAGAAAACTGTCTTTTATCTACTTATTAGTAGCTAAGAAACCTGCTCACACTTGACCTTTGTTCTTTACTGAATGGAAGATTTTCCTAGCAATGTGACCGGCTCTATGATTGTACTTTACCATTAATTATGACCTGCTTGCAGGAGTGTAATTATTGCTACCTTAGGAATTTGCGTATGTAGATCAAACCAGCTCTCTCTTTTCTAATTATATGGAAGCCGACTAATGTACATGACCTACCTATTTGTAGGTGTTCATTATAAAGTATAAAGTACCTGACCACCCCCTTTTACCAACGCAGGTAAAACATTCGCACACTCTCTTATCTCCTTATTAAAAGCTGTTAAATATGCACCCACTTGTTTTTAAACTTTCTCATGTTAATTTACAAGAATCAATAGTCTTGTATAGAACCTTTGAATTGATCTTGCTGTTGCTGTTGTGTAAGGAAATTCTCATCCGTTGCTCACATAACCCTCACGAATAATGTTGTGCATGTTGTTGTTGTTGTTCATAACAGTGAAGGCTTATGACCTGTATTCAGGTACGCAAGGTAACGCACGTCAAACAGGTGCACACTTGACTCTAACACTTGTCTCCACTAGCACTTCCCCTCCTTTTACTAATGCACTTAAACCATGCGCATACTCTCTGTCTTAGCTTCAAATACTATAGAAATTTGCAAATATAAATGATATTTAAGAAATATGCGCACACTTGCTTCAAAAACTTTTTCCTTCTAACACTTTCTCTCCCTAACACTTTCTATCTAACAATTGCCTCTCTAACACTTTCTAATCTTAATATACAAGTATCAATACTCTTGTTTAGAACCTATGTATTGATCTTGCTGCTGCTGCGAAAGAAAATTCCATCCTTTGTTCACATAACCCTCACGAATGTTGTTTTTGGTATTGAAGTTGACCATAACAATGCGAGCGGCTCTATGATTTTACTTGTCCTTGTTTATGATCTGCCTGCAGGAGTGCAAAGCAGCGCCGTCAAACCGGCGCACACTTGACTCCTATCTAATATGTGCGTGCGCACATTAAACAGGCGCAGACATGACGTCTCTAACACTTGCCCCCTCTAACACTTGTTCTCTTTAACACTTTCTCCCTCTAACTCTTTCCCCTTCTAACACTTTCAAATCTTTGTCTATAAGTATCAATGCTCTTGTTAAGAATCTATGTATTGACCTTGCTGCTGCTGCTGCGAAAGAAAACTCCCATACTTTGCTCACTGACCCTTACGATCATGAAACCATGAACGATCATGATCGTTGTTTATGGCTTGCTTGCGGGTGTGTAAAACAACGCACATCAAACAGGCACTCACTAGACTCTATCCTTGTATTCTTTGCTTACTGATTCTTACTATCATAAAAAATTAGTTTTTTATTGCATGCAGGTGTGCAAGGTAACGCATATTAAACAGGCACACAATTGTCTCTAACAATTCTTAGTAAAATAGCCAAAACAGATCCTTTGAGCACCGATTCTCACAAATTCTGGTGTGCTTGTTGCTGCTATTGTTAATAACAATGCGCGATAGGAATGTTCTCTCCTTTGACTATGATGTACTAACCAACCTTGACTGTGTTTTGATTTTTGACTGATAAAATTATCAATCCTTTGTTCTCAACCCTCCTTTGAATTTGATGCACTTACAGGTGTCCATCTGAACGCTGTAAGATTTTGATCTGACAAAATTATCAATCCTTTGTTCTCAACCCTCCTTTGACTTTGATACACTTGCCGGTTCTACGCCAATCAACCCCTTATTTGACTTTGATGCACTCACAGGTGTCCAGGCTTGATCTGATGAAATTCTCAATCCTTTGTTCTCCACCCCTGGTATCAGCGGGGGGTAATAAAAGGGTCGAAAAAAAATCAGCGGGGGGTAATTAACCTGTCAAAATTAATGGGTTTTTTGAGTGGGTTAGAACCGGCAATTCCCTACTACTTGGGTAGTTATCTTAACGTGGTTTTAAGAAACAGCTTGTTTTTAAGATGTTATTTTAAAACGGTTTTAAAAAACAGGTTGTTGTTAGGCTGTTATTTTAACGTTGTTTTAAGAAACAGCTTGTTGTTATGCTGTTATTTTAGGTTGTTTTTAGGCTGTTATTTTGTTGTTGTTTTAATAACTGTTTATTTTACTGTTTAAAACAAGGAGCTATTGTTTTTCCGGTTTTAGTAAGAGGGGACTGTTATGCTGTTAAAAAAGGTTTTATCGAGGTTATAAAATCAAGGATCTGTTAAAAACAGGTTGTTTATAACATTGAGCTGTTATTTTTTCCGATTTTAAAAACCAGAGACTGTTAAAGTGTAAAAATTTGTTTATTTTTTTTTGGTTTTAAATAAATTAGACAAAAAAAATCAGCGTTTTTTTCGGTTTTAAAAACATGTTGTTGTTGGGCTGTTATATAAAAATAACTTTCTAACAACAAAATAGTTTTAAAACAGGTTTTAGTTTGATGTTTGATTGGATGGCTATTATATTTATTCATGCAGTCTATGCAATTTTGTAGTTTCGTAAAAATATTTAACTAAATAAAATTTTGAGTGAAACGCTTTCGATTATATTAATTACATACTTTTTAATAACAAAAATTAAAAGTTATATTAAAATTTAATAATATTAAAGCAATATTAAACTGAAATGTATGTTCAGCTTAAAAGTTTAAAATGAAATATATTTATAGCAAAATTTTTAATAATGTGCGATGCCCCATAAGATTTGGTTTGTGTTTTTGCAATTTGAGCTTAGAATTAAGATTTTTATACGAAAATGTATTCGTATTTTAAAGAAAAATTTCTTTAAATGCATTGGCAAGTCAACATTTTGTGCCGTGTTTTGCAAATATTTTAAAACGTTAGAACTGGTTCCAAAGGTAAAGCAGTAAGGCATTTTATATTTTATAAAGGGAACAAGTAAAAATCTAACCTAAAAAACACACATGAACAAAGATAACAAACAGAACGAAATTCGTCCGCGCGGACGTCTTACCACAACGACAAGCACTTTGCGACTGACGCTTGTTACCAAAACAAAGAGAGCGCTCTCTCGCATGACACTACCATATTAATGTATCATGTACCATATTATTGTATCATGATACAACCAAAACACTTTTTATACCTAACTCTGTCGCACTAACAAACCAACCCCTTTACAGAGTCAAGAGAAAAAAAAAAGAAGAGAGCTACACGACTGTCTCCCTCGCACTCACGTGTTCAAACATTATGTACTGGCTCTCTCGGATGACACTACCTACTTATTTGTATCATGATCGCACTGGTACTGAATGATAAGATTCGCCGTACTGAATAAATGCTCTATATTATTTTCTGCTTTGTGGTCATACGCAAGGCAGGCAAGTTATCATTCATATCCAAGAACCTAATTTTTTTGCAAAAAATAAGCCAAGCTTCTGCAAACATTTGTCCACACAACTTTTCTTTTTCCATTATTAATGCGCTTGAGTATAAAACATTACATGATTTTGTCTTCCAAGGCAGGCAAATATCAGCTTTGCTGCTGTTGATCATACATACTCTTCCCAATTTTTACTCTATGACAGTTTCTAACAATCCTTGCCATACAGCAACTCCTAAAAGTTATAAGTTTAAAAAATAATTGTTTTTACTATTTAACTATTCTATATAACTTTATCAAATAACTCAAAACTGTAGGTACCTTGCCACAGGTCACTCATTTCGAGATTTGGCATTTCCCTTTCGAATGGGTAGAAGCACTGTTGGCAGTATCGTTGGTGAAATCAGCATAGTGGTTTGGAAAACTCTTGTGATTAAATTCATGCCTACACAAACAGTCTATTACTTGCAAAAAGTAGCCGATGTCTACTACAAGCGGTGGAAGTGTTCCAACTGCATTGGTAGCATTGCCGGAAAACATTCTCATATTAAATGCTCTGCAAATTCTGGATAGCATTATTTCAATTATTTGCACTATTTTTCAATTGTTTTGCAAGTTGTTGCGGATGCAGATAAAAAATTTATTACGATTGAAGTGGGAGCCAGAGGAAAACAAAGCGATGGTGGCACATTTGGTGGATCATTTTTATTTAGATTGCTGGAAGCCGAAAAATTCAATGTTCCACCTCCGCAACCTTTACCAGGCTCAAATATAGTTTTGCCCCACTTTTTGATTGGTGATGAGGACTTCCCACTTAAAAGTTACTTATTGAGACCCTATCCGAGAAAAAAAATAAATGCCAAGACAGAAAAACACAACGAACGGTTATCAACTACCAAAAAATGTATTGAATGTGCATTTGGTATTTTAAACAGGAAATGGCGCATTTTGCAAAAAGAAATTGAGACAAAACCAAGCACAGCAATAAACATAATAAAATGTGCATGCATTTTGCATAATTGTGTTAGAGTCAGTGATGGAGATTCTGATCTTGACTACATAAATGCAACAACAGAAACAAATGATGAATTAGTAATTGCTTCAGGAAGTATTATTGATGGTGAAGAATATTCACATTGCAACAGAAGCGGCCAGTCGGCAATTAATATCAGAAATGAATTAACAGAATATTTTTTTTTTTTTTTTATTTATTTTTTTTAATCGAAGCAATTACTAGTTCATCATATATTTCAGTTCTACGAATTTATTTTTGTAAAAAGTGCATTTGCACCAAGGGCACATTTATACTATTTTTTGGTAATTGATGACCGTTTGCTTTTTTTTCTGACTTGGTATTTCTTTTTTTCTCGGTTAATTGCATTATAAATTAATTTTAAGTGATAAAACATTACTTTTAATTATTATTAATATGTTTTACATTCTTAATATAACTTTAAATATATACTTACCAGAACAATCACACATTACGCCTACTTCACTCCATTCCTTATCAGTTATGTTTTTTTTTTATAGTCTTTATGGGTGTCGTTCCACAAAACACAGCGGCTCTGAACAGCCGAAATCAAACTTTCCGCACAGATTTTCTGCATTGCTCTTATCTGATCGCTAAGCGACGCACTAAAAATTAAAACCAATTCTAGCGCTGAGCGACGTCGCGCAGTCGCTCAAAATTTTCGCTCATCGCTCAGCAGTTGCGTGGCCGCTCCTATGCACTTTCATAGGTTTTAATTTTTCACGTCGCTCGAGAGAGCGTCGTTCAGTCGCTCGAGAGAGCGTCGTTCAGTCGCTCAGTCGCTTATCGCTCAGTGCGTGGCCGAGCCCTAAAGCAGCACACGCGTTAACCAATGACGCTTATGTAGATGACATCCTAACTGGATGCGACTCAACCGATGATCTTATGGTACTGAAAACTGAGCCGGTTGGTCTGTTAGACCAGGCGAAGTTAAGGTTACGAAAATGGAGTTCCAACTGTTGGTGCCTTCTGCAATCGATACCTTATGAAGATCGATGTTACGACTCTATACAACTGAACAACGGGTCAATCGAGGGGACCCCTGTCAAGATTCTCGGGATTCAGTGGAATCCAGGTCGAAATGTGATGTTCATTAAAACAACGGATTTCGATACGAGTTATACCCTTACAAATCGAGATTTATTATCGCAACTTTCCAAAATCTATGACCCGCTTGGTCTGGCAGCTCCAACTACAGTCTTACTCAAACTTGTGTTTCAAGAAAGTTGGACCTCCGTTTTGCAGTGGGATGACCCGATTCCTGAGTTATGAGATCTCGCTGGAGAGCGTTAGTTGAAGATTTACCTTCGCTAACAAGCTGCCAAGTACCTCGATATATTGCCTCGCAGTTTCAACAAATTCAACTGCACAGATTCGCTGATGCATCTATGCATGCCTTTAGAGCTGTAGTCTACAGTCGGGTTGCAATTGGAGATCGTTTCCACATCACTCTTGTCGCTGCGAAAACAAGAGTGGCCCCACTCAAGCCAGTCTCCATTCCACGTTTTGAACTGAATGCTGCTCTGCTCCTTACCCGTTTACTGACCATAATCAAAACGTCATTAAAACGTCCGCTCCTCTAATCTCTACATTTCTTACGTCAACCGAGCTACAGGCAGCACAATTCCAACTTATTCGGCATATCCAACGAAAGGAGTACCAGAACCTAGAAGAGCGATGTCAGCTTCATTCTAAATCGCAACTTGTACGATTTTCTCCATTTCTTGATGATTATGGAATAATTCGAGTAGGAGGACGAATCGAGAAGTCTACTCTTGGCTACAACGCCAGGCACCCAATATTGATTCCAATGAGTTCTCCAATTGCTGCATTACTGCATTACACCGTCATAAATTTCCACACCGGAGTTGATGCAACATTCATCAATATTCGTCAGCAGTATTGGATCATGGGTGCCCGATACCTCGTCAGAAAGGCTATATTCCGATGCAAACGCTGTTTTCTACAACGCAGGGCCAACAGCAACCAGATAATGGGAGAGTTGCCTATTCCTCGAGTTCAAGCAAGCCGCTGCTTTCAACATCGAGGATTGGATTATGCTGGTCCTTCCTCGATCAAGGAGTCAAAGGCACGCACTCCACGGATCGGAAAGGCATTTTGAAGTGGTAAGTGACCTAACTACAAAGACCTTTATCGCAGCATTTCAACGGTTCATTGCCCGCCGATCCAGGCCAACCGATCTCTACTCAGATAACGGAACCACTTTTCATGGCAGGAAACGGTTATTAGATGATATGCGGCTTTTGGCCATAAAGCAAACTGGAGATGAAGAATTAGCCAATTTTTTCGCCAACGAAGGAATAACTTGGCACTTCATACCACCTTCTGCACGATATTTTGGGGGTGTATGGGAAACGGGAGTTCGATTATTTAAACTACATATGCGACGTGTGTCGGGAGCACAAGTTTTAACGTTTGAGGAACTTTCTACAGTCTTGACACAGATTGAAGCCATCCTCATCTCACGCCCTCTTTGCCCATCAAGGGACAATACTCTAGATACGCTCACGCCTGCAACCACAACTCATCGCGATCACCTGAGTAAATTAAATGTTCGGTGAAAATCAACTACAAATAAAATTAACAGTGACACTTCTGGCGTTTCATTAATAAACAGCTCTAGTCGGGAGAGCCCGACTAGAAGATACCCTGAACCCAGTTGCAAAATATTATACTCCATGCGCCCTAAAAGTATGCTTCAAATAATAATCAATTTGAACAACACTAATAACTGACTTAAATTTGCGATAACTCCGGTGATCTTAACTGATTTGAACGAAATCGATCGTTATCCATTATTTTTACACCCATTTTTACATTTTCCAAATTCAATATTTTTTTGTAATCGAATCCGTGTGTTTATCGGAAACCAGAATAGTTATCAATAATTTGAAACAAACTTGTTCTGCTCATGGTATAGAAGAACTTATATTAAAAATCTCAAGTCTCTAGCTCTTGTAGTCTCTGAGATGCACGCGTTCTTACAGACGGACACCCGGACGGACGGACGGACATGGCCCTATCGACTCGGCTATTGATGCTGATCAAGAATATATTCATACATACTTTTGCATAAAATCATTATACCCTGATTTACCAATTTTATGGGTTCAGGGTATAAAAATCAGCCGGATCGGTCTACCATATAATAAAGCTGCCATATAAACCATCTGTAAGAAAACGATAATTGTATAAAATAACCAGGGCAAGTTTAATCGAAATCAAGATACTATATAATATTGGCTGCCATAGCAACAATTGCAACAAAAAGATTTTTAGCAAATATAAAAATACAAATATTAATCATATATTCTAACATTTACATGGATAATCAGATAAGGAGTCATAACAATAGAGGCGCGGGAATAATTAATCAGACTCTTCTAAAAATTCCAATGCTGACTTCATTAAGTTGGGATTGTATAAGCATTGCAATTTCATAAGTCCCGTAATAAAAGTATTGTTTGTTGAAACTCGAGAAGTCTTTCTGGTATGCTGATTTCGGAATAGTCTTGTGTATTTTTTTGCAATTCCGCAGCTTTATGTAATTCTTCAATTAAAACAAGTGCAAAATTAATTAACAATTAAAAAGCCCATTTTTATACTCGATACCGAAGTTAAAGAGGTATATTGGGTTTGTGCAATGTCCACGCCCTTCAAGTTAGAGGCTTGAAACTTTGCAAATGTCTTTATCTATGGCATAGTAAATTAAAGTGTCAAGATTGGAGTTTTACGATAGCTGTGGGGCTGGCAAACCGATAAACTCGATAACGCAAAACCGAAAGATCCAGCTATTTCGCAAGCCCTTACAGCTAGAACAACAAAATTTGGGGAGAAAATATCTACTATCAATCCCCAAAAAACTTCATCAAAAATTTTGGAGCCACGCCCACCCATTCCGCCCCCAGCCTCCCGCAGTTTAACACTAAAAATTACCATATCTTCTACAGTTTTTGAGCTAGAGCCATCAAATTTGGTGCAAAGATAAGTGTTGACGACCCCCAACCATATTCATAAAAACTTTGGATGCCACGCCCATCTATACTGCCCTAGCCGCCCTCACCCACCACAACGCTTCGCTAAAAACGGTAGTGCGTGTATGTTCCATAGTGTTTGAGCTAGAGTCACAAAACTTGGTAGATAGATAACTGGTAACAACTTCCCAAAAAATGCATCAAAGTCTTGGAGCCCCACCTACCCATTCCGCCCCCAGCCCCCCCGCAGTTTAAAAACAGAAATGCTTATATCTTTTACAGTTTTTGAGTTAGAGCCACAAAAATTTGTGCCAAGATAGGTAATTATAACACCCAAAAAATGCATAAAAACTTTGAATGCCACGCCAATCCATACTGCCCAAGCTACCCCACACCGCCCCAAAGCTTAAAAACGGGAATGCGTGTATTTCCCAAAGCGTTAAAGCTAGAAACACCAAATTTTTTAGGAAGATAGCTGTTAACGATCCTCAAACTATACAGAGTTTTGGAGCCACGCTCCACCGTTCTCCAGCCCCTTGCATTTTGAAATCAAAAACGCCTATATTTTCCACAGCTTTTGAGATAGAGCCGCCAAATTCGGAGCCAAGATTTGTGATGAAGAAACCCACAAAACTTGAATGGCGCCACCCACCCATACCGCCTCCAGCCCTCCTTCCACCATATTCTACTAACTTTGAGCTAGAGTCGCCAAATTCAGTATGAGGATAGCTATTGACATGATACATAGATCTGCAGCAAAAATTTTGATGTCACGCCCCCATACCGCCACAAAATCATTATACCCTGATTTACCCATTTTATGGGTTCAGGGTATAAAAATCAGCCGGATCGGTCTACCATATAATAAAGCTGCCATATAACCCATCTGTAGGAAAACGATTAATTTTATAAAATAACCAGGGCAAGTTTAATCGAAATCAAGATACTATATAATATTGGCTGCCATAGCAACAATTGCAATGTAAAAATACAAATATTAATCATATATTCTAACATTTACATGGATAATCAGATAAGGAGTCATAACAATAGAGGCGCGGGAATAATTAATCAGACTCTTCTAAAAATTCCAATGCTGACTTCATTAAGTTGGAATTGTATATGCAGGACAATTTCATAAGTCCCGTAATAAAAGTATTGTTTGTTTAAACTCGAGAAGTCTTTCTGGTATGCTGATTTCGGAATAGTCTTGTGTATTTTTTTCGCAATTCCGCAGCTTTATGTAATTCTCCAATTAAAACAAGTGCAAAATTAATTAACAATTAAAAATCCCATTTTTATACTCGATACCGAAGTTAAAGAGGTATATTGGGTTTGTGCAATGTCCACACCCTTCAAGTTAGAGACTTGAAACTTTGCAAATGTCTTTATCTATGGCATAGTAAATTAAAGTGTCAAGATTGGAGTTTTAAGATAGCTGTGGGGCTGGCAAACCGATAAACTCGATAACGCAAAATCGATAGATCCAGCTATTTCGCAAGCCCTTACAGCTAGAACAACAAAATTTGGGGAGAAAATATCTACTATCAATCCCCAAAAAACTTAATCAAAAATTTTGGAGCCACGCCCACCCATTCCGCCCCCAGCCTCCCGCAGTTTAACACTAAAAATTACCATAATTTCTACAGTTTTTGAGCTAGAGCCATCAAATTTGGTGCAAAGATAAGTGTTGACGACCCCCAACCATATTCATAAAAACTTTGGATGCCACGCCCATCTATACTGCCCTAGCCGCCCTCAACCATCACAACGCTTCGCCAAAAACGGTAGTGCGTGTATGTTCCATAGTGTTTGAGCTAGAGTCACAAAACTTGGTAGATAGATAACTGGTAACAACTTCCCAAAAAATGCATCAAAGTCTTGGAGCCACACCTACCCATTCCGCCCTCAGCCCCCACGCAGTTTAAAAACAGAAATGCTTATATCTTTTAGAGTTTTTGAGTTAGAACCAGAAAATTGTGTGCCAAGATAGGTAATTATAACACCCAAAAAAATGCATAAAAAGTTTGGATGCCACGCCAATCCATACTGCCCAAGCTACCCCACACTGCCCCTATGCTTAAAAACGGGAATGCGTGTATTTCCCAAAGCGTTAAAGCTAGAAACACCAAATTTTTTAGGAAGATAGCTGTTAACGATCCTCAAACTATACAGAGTTTTGGAGCCACGCTCCACCGTTCTCCAGCCCCTTGCATTTTGAAATCAAAAACGCCTATATTTTCCACAGCTTTTGAGATAGAGCCGCCAAATTCGGAGCCAAGATTTGTGATGAAGAAACCCACAAAACTTGAATGGCGCCACCCACCCATACCGCCTCCAGCCCTCCTTCCACCATATTCTACTAACTTTGAGCTAGAGTCGCCAAATTCGGTATGAGGATAGCTATTGACATGATACATAGATCTGCAGCAAAAATTTTGATGTCACGCCCCCATACCGCCACAAAATCATTATACCCTGATTTACCCATTTTATGGGTTCAGGGTATAAAAATCAGCCGAATCGGTCTACCATATAATAAAGCTGCCATATAAACCATCTGTAAGAAAACGATAATTGTATTAAATAACTAGGGCAAGTTTAATCGAAATCAAGATACTATATAATATTGGCTGCCATAGCAACAATTGCAACAAAAAGATTTTTAAAATTTATAAAAAATTAAAGTATTAATCATTTTATTCTAACATTTACATGGATAATCAGATAAGGAGTCATAACAAAAGTGGCGTGGGAGTAATTAATCAGACTCTTCAAAAATTCCAATGCTGACTTCATTAAGTTGGAATTGTATATGCATGACAATTTCATAAGTCCCGTAATAAAAGGATTGTTTGTTCAAATTAGTCGCTTAAGGAATGACATATCTGCCCATCTCCCAAGGTCAACTGCAAGTTTTGTTTAATTTCAAATCTTTTATTGCCGCCATCACATATAGTATGCTTTAACTGAGCAATTTGTTCTTTGAATTGTCGTTCTTCGTTTAAAGCCAATTAAATAGTTTCTTTCTCGAATTGGAACTTCATCGGTGTGCAAGAGCGTGTAGATGAATGTCTGGGATTTTTCCAAATTATATTATGGTCTTTGGAATCACTTGAGTTGGTTCAAAGCTGCAACGGTTCGTTTGACGTTACAAATAAAGTAGAGTCGTTCAAATTATAGTGATGCGCTGTTTGTATTCAGAATGTCCATACATGAAATGCTAATATCGAATTGATTATCTCACGAATGAGCATATATTGGTGCGTTGATAAATTTTTCTCTACAAAAAGTGACAAAACTTCATAAATAGTTGCTTGGAAATGCTTTTAGGAAAAGTTTGACCACTTTGAAGAGCAATTTTGTTTTGTGAAAATTCTTGCTGAACGCAGGTGCGCTGCAGAAATACTCGCGTGATCACGCTTTGCATACTATTTTAAGAAAGTCCCGTTAGATTTCTAGACAAAGCCGGTTTGCCATTAAAAATAGTTTGGACATTTAAAACACTATTTGTATACATTGTATCCAAATATTTTGTGATCGAATTTTTATACTTGATACCAAAGGTAAAGAGTATATTGGGTTTGTGCAATGTCCGTCATGGTGTCTGTCCGTCCGTCCGTCTGTCCGTCCACCCTTCAAGTTAGAGACTTGAAATTTTGCAAATGTCTTTATCTATAGCTTAGTAAATAAAAAAGTGAAAATTGAGGTTCTACGATAACTGGGGGGCTGCCAAATTGATAAATTCGATATCTCAAAATCTATTAATCCTCCTATTTCGCACGCCTTTACAGCTAGAACTACCAGAATTGGGGACAAGATAGTTAATAACAACCCCCAATATATTGCATTCAAAATTTTGGAGCCACGCCCACTAATTCTGCCTCCAGCCCCCCTGCAGTTCAAAGACATAAATGCCTATATCTTCCACAGTTTTTGAGCTAGAGCCACCAATTAGGTATTCACGACCCTCAACCAAATTCATAAAAACTTTGGATGCTACGCGTATCAATACTGCCCTAGCCTAGAGTCGCCAAACTAAATAGGAAGATAACTGTTAGCGACCCCAAAAAACTGCATCTCAGTTTTGGTGCCACGGTCCCCCGTTCGCCTACCCACCCGCAGTTGAAAAACCGAAATGCCTATATCTTCCACAGCTTTTGACCTTGAGCCAGCAAATTGGTGCCAAGATTGGTGATGAAGAAACCCAAAAAATTTGGATGCCACGCCTTCCATTCCGCGCCCAGCCCCCCTCTCACCATATTTTACTAACTTTAAGCTAGAGTTACCAAATTTGGTAAGAGGATAGCAATTGAAATCATACATAGATCTGCAGCAAAAGCATTGATGCCATGCCACCCCTGATACTGCCTAAGCCAACTTTAACCACCATATCTTATTAAATTTGAGCTAGAGTCACCAAATTCCGAAGGAAGATAGCTTTTTGGCATCCACTTCTATATCAGACAATATTAAAGGCAGCGTACACCCCTGCCCTATCCGCACTCCATTGTAATCAGGTCTGTTTTTTATTGTTTTTTATACTCGATACCGAAGGTAAAGAGTATATTGGATTTGTGCAATGTCCGTCATGGTGTCCGTCCGTCTGCCCTTCCGTTCGTCTGTCCGTGTGTCCATCCGTCTGTATGAACGCAACTTTTTTACATACCCTTCGAGCTAGAGACTTGAAACTTTGGAAATAATTTTAGTTATGGCATAGTAAATAAAAGTGTCAAGATTTGGGTTCTACAATAACTGGGGGGCTGGCAAATCGATAAGTTCGATAACTCAAAATCGATTGATCTACCTATTTCGCACGCCCTTACTGCTAGAACTACCAAAATTAGTAAGAAGATATCACTTACAACCCGAAAATTTTGCATCAAAAATTTTGGAGAACCGCCCACCCATTCCGCCCCCATCCTTCCCGCAGTTTAAAGACATAAATGCCTATATCTTCCACAGATTTTGAGCTAGAGCCACCAAATTTGGTGCCAGGATTGGTGATGAAGAACCCAAAAAATTTGGATGCCGCCCCCCACACATATCGCCCCAGCCCTCCTTCCACCATATTCTACTAGCGTTGAGCTAGAGTCACCAAATTTGGTACGAGGAAAGCAATTGTCATCATTTATAGATCTGCAGCAAAATTTGGATGCCACGCCCCCTTACCACGCCCAGCCCCCTTCCACCATATTTTACTATTTTTGAGCTAGAATCACGAAATTTGGTATAAGGATAGCAATTGACATCATACACAGATCTGCAAAAATATTGGTGTTACGCCCCCATAGCGCCCCAGCCCCCCTTTCCATACCTTTAACAAACTTTGAGCTAGAGTCACCTAATTTGGAATGAAGATAGCTTTTTGGCATCCCCATCTGAACCAGACAATCTTTGAGGCAGCATTCACCCTTGCCGTATTCGCACCCCATTGCAATCAGGTCTCTTTTTATTGGTTTAATTACTGGTATCGAGTAAACCGCAGTCGGTTGCGTCCGACTGCAAAATGTCTACTTGTTTTTACTGGTATCGAGTATACCGCAGTCGGTTGCGTCCGACTGCAAAGTTTCTACTTGTTTTATCTATGGCTGGGGCAGATAAATTGTCAAGATTGGCGTTCGACGATAACTGGGCACCAATTTTCGAAAACTCAAAATCGTATATCCATTTATATCGCACATCTTTACAGCTTGAACTACCAAATTTAGCTACTAGCAACCCCTCAAAAACTTCATTATTAACTTTGGAGTCAAAACTACACAACTACTGTTTGAAATGTGAATTATAAAATATTTTTACTATTTCATGATTAAAATTGATTTTAAAAATTAATATGTTATTATAACAAAATTCTAGTGCTCTTTTTATTTGCTAATTACCAATTCCTTAATTAGCCCCGACAAAGCAAACGCCTTCTTTCTCGGTAAGGCCCATATCTTCTACAGTTTTTAAGCAAGAGTTCCCAAATTTCGTGGCAAAGTAGCTGTCGATGTCCTGCAAGATTTTAATCAGACTATCTTTGGTTGGGCTTGTAAAGAGCCGCGGCCAAAAATACTTCCCGTTGAGATATCGAAATGAAATTTTTGCCAAAAATTCAACGTCTGTGTTCTGTGCTCTGTACAGGACATTAGTAGTTGTTGTCCTCAAACCCAGATTCTATAAGAGTCATAAACAAGAACACAGTGAAAACGCAAATTATACTGCTAAAACATGATAAACTACAAACGCTTTCTAGTAATGAATTGTACGCTTTACGTCAATACAAACCTACATGGTTAAAAAAAATGATGGTTATAATATACATAACTAAGAAAAATCTAGAGAAATATTTGAAATATATTGTAAAAAAAATTGTCACATCCGACATCTATGTCCTACAGCTCCTATAGAAACTATATATATATATAGATAAATAGTTCCAGTTAAGGTAGGAATTTGAAACTTTGTACTTTTTCTCATTTTCATAGAAAATGATGTTAAACAAGTAAGAAGGCTCTAGTCGGAAGAGCCCGACTAGAAAATACCCTGAACCCAGCTGCAAAAAATTATACTCCATGCGCCCTAAAAGTATGCTTCAAATAATAATCAATTTGAACAACACTAATAACTGACTTAACTTTACGATAACTCCGGTGTTTCTAAGCCGATTTGAACGAAATTTCGAGAAAAAATCTATCGTTATTCATTATTTTTACACCCATTTTTACATTTTCCAAATTCAATATTTTTTTGCAATCGATTCCGTGTGTTTATCGGAAACCAGAATTGTTATCAATAATTTGAAACAAACTTGTTCTGCTCATGGTATAGGAAAATTTATATTCGAAATCTCACAAATCTAGTCTCTGAGATGCACGCGTTCATACAGACGGACGGACATGGCCCTATCGACTCGGCTATTGATGCTGATCCAGAATATATATACATTATGGGGCGGAGATGCTTCTGCCTGTTACATACTTTTGCACAAAACCATTATACCCTGATTTACCCATATTATGGGTTCAGGAAAAATAAAAATCTGCCGGATCGGTCTACCATATAATAAAGCTACCATATAAACCATCTGTAAGAAAACGATTAATTGTATCAAATAACCAGGGCAACTTTAATCGAAATCAAGATACAATATAATATAAGCTGCCATAGCAACAATTGCAACAAAAAGATTTTTAGCAAATACAAAAAATTCAAATATTAATCATTTTATTCTAACATTTACCTGGATAATCAGATAAGGAATCATAACAAAAGTGGCGTGGGAATAATTAATCAGACTTCTAAAAACACCAATGCTGACTTCATTAAGTTGGAATTGTATATGCATGGCAATTTCATAAGTGCCGTAATAAAAGGATTGTTTGTTGAAATTCGAGAAGTCTTTCTGGTAAGCTGATTTCTGAATAGTTTTATGCATTTATTTCGCAAATCCGCAGCTTTCGTTAATTCTCCAAATAAAACAAGTGCAAAATTAATTAACAATTAAAAAGCCAGTTTTTACAGCTGACAATTCAAAAAAAATGCCTTGCGGTATTTCCATCATTTGAATTCCCGCTTCCGGAAATTCTCGGCTTGTCCACTATAAACTCCATTTTTGCCTTGAAATCTTTTTTGATTATGGTTTTTCTTGAAGAAATGTTTACCTTAGAAATGCAATGGGTGAGAAGCCAAATTCAAAGCAGGTCTTTTTTTATTTATTTATTTATTTATTTAATGTCAGCTATGAGCAGCTTAAATCTTATCAACATTGTTTTGCAAGAACTTTCCAATATAATTCATATCCGTTGGCTGTGCTTGACAAATGTTAAAGTATGCTGCAAATTTGTCGCTAAAGGAATGACATATCTGCCCATCTCCCAAGGTCAACTGCAAGTTATGTTTAATTTTGAATCTTTTTTTGCCGCCATCACATATAGAACGCTTTAACTGAGCAATTTGTTCCTTGAAATGTCGTTCTTCGTTTAAAGCCAATTAAGAAGTTTCTTTTTTGAATGGAAACTTCATCGGTGTGCAAGAGCGTGTAGATGAAGGTCTGGGATTTTTCCAAATTATATTATGGTCTTTGGAATCACTTGAGTTGGTTAAAAGCTGCAACCGTTCGTTTGACGTTACAAATAAAGTAGAGTCGTTCAAATTACAGTAATGCGCTGTTTGTATTCAGAATGTCCTTACATCAAATGCTGATATCGAATTGATTATCTCACGAATGAGCATATATTGGTGCGTTGATAAATTTTTCTTTACAAAAAGTGACAAAACTTCATCAATAGTTGCTTGGAAATGCTTTGTTCCCTGGCACATCTTCAATCATTTTTTTTTTTTTTTTAATTTTTTTGCATTGCTTTTAAAGAAGGGCCCAAAAAAACTGCATCTAAGTTTGGGTGCCACGGTCCCCCGTTCGCCTACCCACCCGCAGTTGAAAAACCGAAATGCCTATATCTTTCACAGCTTTTGACCTAGAGCCACCAAATTTGGTGCCAGGATTGGTGATGAAGAACCCAAAAAATTTGGATGCCGCCCCCCACACATATCGCCCCCAGCCACCCTTCCACCATATTCTACTAGCGTTGAGCTAGTCACCAAATTTGGTACGAGGATAGCAATTGACATCATACATAGATCTGCAGCTAAAATTTGGATTCCACGCCCCCCTACCACGCCCAACCCCCGCCACCATATTTTATTATTTTTGAGCTAGAGTCTAGAAATTTGGTATAAGGATAGCAATTGACATCATACACAGATCTGCATCCAAAATATTGGAGCCACGCCCACCCATTCCGCCTCCAGCCCCCCGCAGTTTAAAGACATAAATGCCTATATCTTCCACAGTTTTTGTGCTAGAGCCACCAAATGGTATTGACGACCCTCATTCAAATTCATAAAAACTTTGGATGCCACGCCTATCCATTCTGCTCTAGCCATCCTCAACCGCCTTAACGCTTCGCTAAAAACGGTAATGCGTGTTTCTTCAAAAGTGTTTGAGCTAGAGTCGCCAAACTTTGTAGGAAGATAACTGTTAGCGACACCAAAAAAATTGCATCTAAGTTTTAGAGCCACCGTGCCCCGTTCCCCTACCGCCTTGCAGTTGAAAAACAGAAATGGCTATATCTTCCACAGCTTTTGAGCTAGAGCCAGTAAATTTGATCTGGAGATACCAAATTTGGTAGGAGGATAGCAATTGACATCATACATAGATCTGCCTCAAAAATTGTAATGCCACGTCCCCACGTCCCTCATACTGCATCAAGATCCCTTCCTCCATTTTCTACTAATTTTGAGCTAGAGTCACCAAATTTGGAAGGAGGATAGCTGATGACATCATACATAGATCTGCAGCAAAAGCATTGATGCCGTGCCCCCCTTATTCTGACCAAGCCCAACATCCACTATATTTTAAGAATGCAACCTTTTTCAAAACCTTTCAAACTAGAAACATGAATCTTTCCAAATTTTTATACTCGCTACCGAAGGTAAAGAGCATATTGGGTTGGTGCATTGTCCGTCATGGTGTCTGTCCGTCCGTCCGTCTGTCCGACCGTGTGTTCGCAACTTTTTGCACACCCTGCAAGTAAGAGACTTGAAACTGGCAAATCGATAAATTCGATATCTCAAAATCGATAAACCCAGATTATTCGCATGCCCTTACAGCTAGAACGACAAAATTTTGGGAACTGCATCAAAGTTTTGCAGCCCCATCCAAATATTCCACCCCCAACTCCCCTACGGTTTAAAACCAAAAATCCCTTTATCTTCTACAGCTTTTGAGCTATAACCACCAAATTTAATGCCAAGATAGAAGACAACAACCCCCAAACAAACGCAAAAAAATTTTGGATGCCACGCGTGTCAATACTGCCCTAGATTTAGCTTTATGGCAGCGTGCACCCCTGCTCTATCCGCACTCCATTGTAATCAGGTCCCTTTTATTGGTTTTTTTTAGTGGTATCAATATACTCCAATCGGTTGTGTCCGACTGCAAAGTTTCTACTTAATTTATCTATGGCCGAGGCAGATAAATTGTCAAGATTGGCGTTCGACGATAACTGGGCACCAAATTTCGAAAACTCAAAATCCATTTACATCGCACATCCATCGCAAAATATTTTTACTATTTCATGACTACAATTGAATATAAAATTAATATGTTATAACAAAATTCTAGTGCTCATTTTATTTGCTAATTACCAATTCCTTTATTAGCCCCGATATAGCAAACGCCAATCCATGACGCCCGCTTTCTCGGTAAGGCCCATATCTTCTACAGTTTTTAAGCAAGAGTTCCCAAATTTCGTGGCAAAGTAGCTGTCGATGTCCTGCAAGATTTTAATCAGACTATTTTTGAACGCAGCGCCAACCCCTGCACACTGGTTGGGCTTGTAAAGAGCCGCGGCCAAAACTACTTCCCGTTGAGATATCGATATGAAATTTTTGCCAAAAATCTAGAGAAATATTTTAAATAAATTGTTAAAAAAATTCTCACTTCGGCTAACTATGTCCTACAGCTCCTATAGAAACGATATATAGAGAGAGCTGCCAAAAATAATTCCAGTTAAGGTAGGAATTTGAAACTTTGCACATATTATTATTTTCATAGAAAATAATGCTAAAAAATCATATAATAAAGCTGCCATTTAAACCATCTGTAAGAAAACGATTAATTGTATCAAATAACCAGGGCAACTTTAATCGAAATCAAGATACAATATAATATAAGCTGCCATAGCAACAATTGCAACAAAAAGATTTTTAGCAAATACAAAAAATTCAAATATTAATCATTTTATTCTAACATTTACCTGGATAATCAGATAAGGAATCATAACAAAAGTGGCGTGGGAATAATTAATCAGACTTCTAAAAACACCAATGCTGACTTCATTAAGTTGGAATTGTATATGCATGGCAATTTCATAAGTGCCGTAATAAAAGGATTGTTTGTTGAAATTCGAGAAGTCTTTCTGGTATGCTGATTTCTGAATAGTTTTATGTATTTATTTCGCAAATCCGCAGCTTTCGTTAATTCTCCAAATAAAACAAGTGCAAAATTAATTAACAATTAAAAAGCCAGTTTTTACAGCTGACAATTCAAAAAAAATGCCTTGCGGTATTTCCATCATTTGAATTCCCGCTTCCGGAAATTCTCGGCTTGTCCACTATAAACTCCATTTTTGCCTTGAAATCTTTTTTGATTATGGTTTTTCTTGAAGAAATGTTTACCTTAGAAATGCAATGGGTGAGAAGCCAAATTCAAAGCAGGTCTTTTTTTTTATTTATTTATTTATTTATTTAATGTCAGCTATGAGCAGCTTAAATCTTATCAACATTGTTTTGCAAGAACTTTCCAATATAATTCATATCCGTTGGCTGTGCTTGACAAATGTTAAAGTATGCTGCAAATTTGTCGCTAAAGGAATGACATATCTGCCCATCTCCCAAGGTCAACTGCAAGTTATGTTTAATTTTGAATCTTTTTTTGCCGCCATCACATATAGAACGCTTTAACTGAGCAATTTGTTCCTTGAAATGTCGTTCTTCGTTTAAAGCCAATTAAGAAGTTTCTTTTTTGAATGGAAACTTCATCGGTGTGCAAGAGCGTGTAGATGAAGGTCTGGGATTTTTCCAAATTATATTATGGTCTTTGGAATCACTTGAGTTGGTTAAAAGCTGCAACCGTTCGTTTGACGTTACAAATAAAGTAGAGTCGTTCAAATTACAGTAATGCGCTGTTTGTATTCAGAATGTCCTTACATCAAATGCTGATATCGAATTGATTATCTCACGAATGAGCATATATTGGTGCGTTGATAAATTTTTCTTTACAAAAAGTGACAAAACTTCATCAATAGTTGCTTGGAAATGCTTTGTTCCCTGGCACATCTTCAATCATTTTTTTTTTTAATTTTTTTGCATTGCTTTTAAAGAAGGGCCCAAAAAAACTGCATCTAAGTTTGGGTGCCACGGTCCCCCGTTCGCCTACCCACCCGCAGTTGAAAAACCGAAATGCCTATATCTTTCACAGCTTTTGACCTAGAGCCACCAAATTTGGTGCCAGGATTGGTGATGAAGAACCCAAAAAATTTGGATGCCGCCCCCCACACATATCGCCCCCAGCCACCCTTCCACCATATTCTACTAGCGTTGAGCTAGTCACCAAATTTGGTACGAGGATAGCAATTGACATCATACATAGATCTGCAGCTAAAATTTGGATTCCACGCCCCCCTACCACGCCCAACCCCCGCCACCATATTTTACTATTTTTGAGCTAGAGTCTAGAAATTTGGTATAAGGATAGCAATTGACATCATACACAGATCTGCATCCAAAATATTGGAGCCACGCCCACCCATTCCGCCAGCCCCACGCAGTTTAAAGACATAAATGCCTATATCTTACACAGTTTTTGTGCTAGAGCCACCAAATGGTATTGACGACCCTCATTCAAATTCATAAAAACTTTGAATGCCACGCCTATCCATTCTGCTCTAGCCATCCTCAACCGCCTTAACGCTTCGCTAAAAACGGTAATGCGTGTTTCTTCAAAAGTGTTTGAGCTAGAGTCGCCAAACTTTGTAGGAAGATAACTGTTAGCGACACCAAAAAAATTGCATCTAAGTTTTAGAGCCACCGTGCCCCGTTCCCCTACCGCCTTGCAGTTGAAAAACAGAAATGGCTATATCTTCCACAGCTTTTGAGCTAGAGCCAGCAAATTTGATCTGGAGATACCAAATTTGGTAGGAGGATAGCAATTGACATCATACATAGATCTGCCTCAAAAATTGTAATGCCACGTCCCCACGTCCCTCATACTGCATCAAGATCCCTTCCTCCATTTTCTACTAATTTTGAGCTAGAGTCACCAAATTTGGAAGGAGGATAGCTGATGACATCATACATAGATCTGCAGCAAAAGCATTGATGCCGTGCCCCCCTTATTCTGACCAAGCCCAACATCCACTATATTTTAAGAATGCAACCTTTTTCAAAACCTTTCAAACTAGAAACATGAATCTTTCCAAATTTTTATACTCGCTACCGAAGGTAAAGAGCATATTGGGTTGGTGCATTGTCCGTCATGGTGTCTGTCCGTCCGTCCGTCTGTCCGACCGTGTGTTCGCAACTTTTTGCACACCCTGCAAGTAAGAGACTTGAAACTGGCAAATCGATAAATTCGATATCTCAAAATCGATAAACCCAGATTATTCGCATGCCCTTACAGCTAGAACGACAAAATTTTGGGAACTGCATCAAAGTTTTGCAGCCCCATCCAAATATTCCACCCCCAACTCCCCTACGGTTTAAAACCAAAAATCCCTTTATCTTCTACAGCTTTTGAGCTATAACCACCAAATTTAATGCCAAGATAGAAGACAACAACCCCCAAACAAACGCAAAAAAATTTTGGATGCCACGCGTGTCAATACTGCCCTAGATTTAGCTTTATGGCAGCGTGCACCCCTGCTCTATCCGCACTCCATTGTAATCAGGTCTCTTTTATTGGTTTTTTTTAGTGGTATCAATATACTCCAATCGGTTGTGTCCGACTGCAAAGTTTCTACTTAATTTATCTATGGCCGAGGCAGATAAATTGTCAAGATTGGCGTTCGACGATAACTGGGCACCAAATTTCGAAAACTCAAAATCCATTTACATCGCACATCCATCGCAAAATATTTTTACTATTTCATGACTACAATTGAATATAAAATTAATATGTTATAACAAAATTCTAGTGCTCATTTTATTTGCTAATTACCAATTCCTTTATTAGCCCCGATATAGCAAACGCCAATCCATGACGCCCGCTTTCTCGGTAAGGCCCATATCTTCTACAGTTTTTAAGCAAGAGTTCCCAAATTTCGTGGCAAAGTAGCTGTCGATGTCCTGCAAGATTTTAATCAGACTATTTTTGAACGCAGCGCCAACCCCTGCACACTGGTTGGGCTTGTAAAGAGCCGCGGCCAAAACTACTTCCCGTTGAGATATCGATATGAAATTTTTGCCAAAAATCTAGAGAAATATTTTAAATAAATTGTTAAAAAAATTCTCACTTCGGCTAACTATGTCCTACAGCTCCTATAGAAACGATATATAGAGAGAGCTGCCAAAAATAATTCCAGTTAAGGTAGGAATTTGAAACTTTGCACATTTTATTATTTTCATAGAAAATAATGCTAAAAAATCATATAATAAAGCTGCCATTTAAACCATCTGTAAGAAAACGATTAATTGTATCAAATAACCAGGGCAACTTTAATCGAAATCAAGATACAATATAATATAAGCTGCCATAGCAACAATTGCAACAAAAAGATTTTTAGCAAATACAAAAAATTCAAATATTAATCATTTTATTCTAACATTTACCTGGATAATCAGATAAGGAATCATAACAAAAGTGGCGTGGGAATAATTAATCAGACTTCTAAAAACACCAATGCTGACTTCATTAAGTTGGAATTGTATATGCATGGCAATTTCATAAGTGCCGTAATAAAAGGATTGTTTGTTGAAATTCGAGAAGTCTTTCTGGTATGCTGATTTCTGAATAGTTTTATGTATTTATTTCGCAAATCCGCAGCTTTCGTTAATTCTCCAAATAAAACAAGTGCAAAATTAATTAACAATTAAAAAGCCAGTTTTTACAGCTGACAATTCAAAAAAAATGCCTTGCGGTATTTCCATCATTTGAATTCCCGCTTCCGGAAATTCTCGGCTTGTCCACTATAAACTCCATTTTTGCCTTGAAATCTTTTTTGATTATGGTTTTTCTTGAAGAAATGTTTACCTTAGAAATGCAATGGGTGAGAAGCCAAATTCAAAGCAGGTCTTTTTTTTTATTTATTTATTTATTTATTTAATGTCAGCTATGAGCAGCTTAAATCTTATCAACATTGTTTTGCAAGAACTTTCCAATATAATTCATATCCGTTGGCTGTGCTTGACAAATGTTAAAGTATGCTGCAAATTTGTCGCTAAAGGAATGACATATCTGCCCATCTCCCAAGGTCAACTGCAAGTTATGTTTAATTTTGAATCTTTTTTTGCCGCCATCACATATAGAACGCTTTAACTGAGCAATTTGTTCCTTGAAATGTCGTTCTTCGATTAAAGCCAATTAAGAAGTTTCTTTTTTGAATGGAAACTTCATCGGTGTGCAAGAGCGTGTAGATGAAGGTCTGGGATTTTTCCAAATTATATTATGGTCTTTGGAATCACTTGAGTTGGTTAAAAGCTGCAACCGTTCGTTTGACGTTACAAATAAAGTAGAGTCGTTCAAATTACAGTAATGCGCTGTTTGTATTCAGAATGTCCTTACATCAAATGCTGATATCGAATTGATTATCTCACGAATGAGCATATATTGGTGCGTTGATAAATTTTTCTTTACAAAAAGTGACAAAACTTCATCAATAGTTGCTTGGAAATGCTTTGTTCCCTGGCACATCTTCAATCATTTTTTTTTTTTTAATTTTTTTGCATTGCTTTTAAAGAAGGGCCCAAAAAAACTGCATCTAAGTTTGGGTGCCACGGTCCCCCGTTCGCCTACCCACCCGCAGTTGAAAAACCGAAATGCCTATATCTTTCACAGCTTTTGACCTAGAGCCACCAAATTTGGTGCAAGGATTGGTGATGAAGAACCCAAAAAATTTGGATGCCGCCCCCCACACATATCGCCCCCAGCCTTCCTTCCACCATATTCTACTAGCGTTGAGCTAGTCACCAAATTTGGTACGAGGATAGCAATTGACATCATACATAGATCTGCAGCTAAAATTTGGATTCCACGCCCCCCTACCACGCCCAACCCCCGCCACCATATTTTACTATTTTTGAGCTAGAGTCTAGAAATTTGGTATAAGGATAGCAATTGACATCATACACAGATCTGCATCCAAAATATTGGAGCCACGCCCACCCATTCCGCCAGCCCCACGCAGTTTAAAGACATAAATGCCTATATCTTACACAGTTTTTGTGCTAGAGCCACCAAATGGTATTGACGACCCTCATTCAAATTCATAAAAACTTTGGATGCCACGCCTATCCATTCTGTTCTAACCATCCTCAACGACCTTAACGCTTCGCTAAAAACGGTAATGCGTGTTTCTTCAAAATTGTTTGACCTAGAGTCGCCAAACTTTGTAGGAAGATAACTGTTAGCGACACCAAAAAAATTGCATCTAAGTTTTAGAGCCACCGTGCCCCGTTCCCCTACCGCCCTGCAGTTGGAAAACAGGAATGCCAATATCTTCCACAGCTTTTGAGCTAGAGCCAGCAAATTTGATCTGTAGATACCAAATTTGGTAGGAGGATAGCAATTGACATCATACATAGATCTGCCTCAAAAATTGTAATGCCACGTCCCCACGTCCCTCATACTGCATCAAGATCCCTTCCTCCATTTTCTACTAATTTTGAGCTAGAGTCACCAAATTTGGAAGGAGGATAGCTGATGACATCATACATAGATCTGCAGCAAAAGCATTGATGCCGTGCCCCCCTTATTCTGACCAAGCCCAACATCCACTATATTTTAACTTTGCATTGTCCGTCTGTAAGAACGCAACCTTTTTCAAAACCTTTCAAACTAGAAACATGAATCTTTCCAAATTTTTATACTCGCTACCGAAGGTAAAGAGCATATTGGGTTGGTGCATTGTCCGTCATGGTGTCTGTCCGTCCGTCCGTCTGTCCGACCGTGTGTTCGCAACTTTTTGCACACCCTGCAAGTAAGAGACTTGAAACTGGCAAATCGATAAATTCGATATCTCAAAATCGATAAACCCAGATTATTCGCATGCCCTTACAGCTAGAACGACAAAATTTTGGGAACTGCATCAAAGTTTTGCAGCCCCATCCAAATATTCCACCCCCAACTCCCCTACGGTTTAAAACCAAAAATCCCTTTATCTTCTACAGCTTTTGAGCTATAACCACCAAATTTAATGCCAAGATAGAAGACAACAACCCCCAAACAAACGCAAAAAAATTTTGGATGCCACGCGTGTCAATACTGCCCTAGATTTAGCTTTATGGCAGCGTACACCCTGCTCTATCCGCACTCCATTGTAATCAGGTCTCTTTTATTGCTTTTTTTTAGTGGTATCAATATACTGCAATCGGTTGTGTCCGACTGCAAAGTTTCTACTTAATTTATCTATGGCTAAGGCAGATAAATTGTCAAGATTGGCGTTCGACGATAACTGGGCACCAAATTTCGAAAACTCAAAATCCATTTACATCGCACATCCATCGCAAAATATTTTTACTATTTCATGACTACAATTGATTTTAAAATTAATATGTTATAACAAAATTCTAGTGCTCATTTTATTTGCTAATTACCAATTCCTTTATTAGCCCCGATATAGCAAACGCCAATCCATGACGCCCGCTTTCTCGGTAAGGCCCATATCTTCTACAGTTTTTAAGCAAGAGTTTCCAAATTTCGTGGCAAAGTAGCTGTCGATGTCCTGCAAGATTTTAATCAGACTATTTTTGAACGCAGCGCCAACCCCTGCACACTGGTTGGGCTTGTAAAGAGCCGCGGCCAAAACTACTTCCCGTTGAGATATCGATATGAAATTTTTGCCAAAAATCTAGAGAAATATTTTAAATAAATTGTTAAAAAAATTCTCACTTCGGCTAACTATGTCCTACAGCTCCTATAGAAACGATATATAGAGAGAGCTGCCAAAAATAATTCCAGTTAAGGTAGGAATTTGAAACTTTGCACATTTTATTATTTTCATAGAAAATAATGCTAAAAAATCATATAATAAAGCTGCCATTTAAACCATCTGTAAGAAAACGATTAATTGTATCAAATAACCAGGGCAACTTTAATCGAAATCAAGATACAATATAATATAAGCTGCCATAGCAACAATTGCAACAAAAAGATTTTTAGCAAATACAAAAAATTCAAATATTAATCATTTTATTCTAACATTTACCTGGATAATCAGATAAGGAATCATAACAAAAGTGGCGTGGGAATAATTAATCAGACTTCTAAAAACACCAATGCTGACTTCATTAAGTTGGAATTGTATATGCATGGCAATTTCATAAGTGCCGTAATAAAAGGATTGTTTGTTGAAATTCGAGAAGTCTTTCTGGTATGCTGATTTCTGAATAGTTTTATGTATTTATTTCGCAAATCCGCAGCTTTCGTTAATTCTCCAAATAAAACAAGTGCAAAATTAATTAACAATTAAAAAGCCAGTTTTTACAGCTGACAATTCAAAAAAAATGCCTTGCGGTATTTCCATCATTTGAATTCCCGCTTCCGGAAATTCTCGGCTTGTCCACTATAAACTCCATTTTTGCCTTGAAATCTTTTTTGATTATGGTTTTTCTTGAAGAAATGTTTACCTTAGAAATGCAATGGGTGAGAAGCCAAATTCAAAGCAGGTTTTTTTTTTTATTTATTTATTTATTTATTTAATGTCAGCTATGAGCAGCTTAAATCTTATCAACATTGTTTTGCAAGAACTTTCCAATATAATTCATATCCGTTGGCTGTGCTTGACAAATGTTAAAGTATGCTGCAAATTTGTCGCTAAAGGAATGACATATCTGCCCATCTCCCAAGGTCAACTGCAAGTTATGTTTAATTTTGAATATTTTTTTGCCGCCATCACATATAGAACGCTTTAACTGAGCAATTTGTTCCTTGAAATGTCGTTCTTCGTTTAAAGCCAATTAAGAAGTTTCTTTCTCGAATGGAAACTTCATCGGTGTGCAAGAGCGTGTAGATGAAGGTCTGAGATTTTTCCAAATTATATTATGGTCTTTGGAATCACTTGAGTTGGTTAAAAGCTGCAACCGTTCGTTTGACGTTACAAATAAAGTAAAGTCGTTCAAATTACAGTAATGCGCTGTTTGTATTCAGAATGTCCTTACATCAAATGCTGATATCGAATTGATTATCTCACGAATGAGCATATATTGGTGCGTTGATAAATTTTTCTTTACAAAAAGTGACAAAACTTCATCAATAGTTGGTTGGAAATGCTTTGTTCCCTGGCACATCTTCAATCATTTTTTTTTTTAATTTTTTTGCATTGCTTTTAAAGAAGGGCCCAAAAAAACTGCATCTAAGTTTGGGTGCCACGGTCCCCCGTTCGCCTACCCACCCGCAGTTGAAAAACCGAAATGCCTATATCTTTCACAGCTTTTGACCTAGAGCCACCAAATTTGGTGCCAGGATTGGTGATGAAGAACCCAAAAAATTTGGATGCCGCCCCCCACACATATCGCCCCCAGCCGCCCTTCCACCATATTCTACTAGCGTTGAGCTAGAGTCACCAAATTTGGTACGAGGATAGCAATTGACATCATACACAGATCTGCATCCAAAATTTTGGAGCCACGCCCACCCATTCCGCCTCCAGCCCCCCGCAGTTAAAAGACATAAATGCCTATATCTTCCACAGTTTTTGTGCTAGAGCCACCAAATGGTATTGACGACCCTCATTCAAATTCATAAAAACTTTGGATGCCACGCCTATCCATTCAGTTCTAGCCATCCTCAACCGCCTTAACGCTTCGCTAAAAACGGTAATGCGTGTTTCTTCAAAAGTGTTTGAGCTAGAGTCGCCAAACTTTGTAGGAAGATAACTGTTAGCGACACCAAAAAAATTGCATCTAAGTTTTAGAGCCACCGTGCCCCGTTCCCGTACCGCCCTGCAGTTGAAAAACAGGAATGCCTATATCTTCCACAGCTTTTGAGCTAGAGCCAGCAAATTTGATCTGGAGATACCAAATTTGGTAGGAGGATAGCAATTGACATCATACATAGTTCTGCCTCAAAAATTGTAATGCCACGTCCCCACGTCCCTCATACTGCATCAAGCTCCCTTCCTCCATTTTCTACTAATTTTGAGCTAGAGTCACAAAATTTGGAAGGAGGATAGCTGATGACATCATACATAGATCTGCAGAAAAAGCATTGATGCCGTGCCTCCTTATTCTGACCAAGCCCAACATCCACTATATTTTAACTTTGCATTGTCCGTCTGTAAGAACGCAACCTTTTTCAAAACCTTTCAAACTAGAAACATGAATCTTTCCAAATTTTTATACTCGCTACCGAAGGTAAAGAGCATATTGGGTTGGTGCATTGTCCGTCATGGTGTCTGTCCGTCCGTCCGTCTGTCCGACCGTGCGTTCGCAACTTTTCGCACACCCTGCAAGTAAGAGACTTGAAACTGGCAAATCGATAAATTCGATATCTCAAAATCGATAAACCCAGATTATTCGCATGCCCTTACAGCTAGAACGACAAAATTTTGGTAAAAGATAGCTTCTAAGAACCATCAAAAACTTTATCAAAAAATTTGAAGCCTTGCCCACTCATTCCGCCCCAGCCCTCCGCAGTTTAAAGCCAAAAGTGCCTATATCTTCTACAGTTTTTGAGCTAAAGCTACCAAATTTGGTGCTAAGATTGGTTTTGACGACCCCTTACCAAACTCATAAAAACTTTGGATGCCACGCCTATCCATTCTGACCTAGCCACCCCCAACTGCCCTAACGCTGCGATAAAAACAGTAATGCGTGTATCTTACAAAGTGTTTGAGTTAGAGTCATTAAAATTAGTAGGAAGATAACTGGTAACGACCCCCAAAAAACTGCATCAAAGTTTTGCAGCCCCATCCAAATATTCCACCCCCAACTCCCCTATAACCACCAAATTTAATGCCAAGATAGAAGACAACAACCCCCAAACAAACGCAAAAAATTGTTGGATGCCACGCGTGTCAATACTGCCCTAGATTTAGCTTTATGGCAGCGTACACCCCTGCTCTATCCGCACTCCATTGTAATCAGGTCTCTTTTATTGGTTTTTTTTAGTGGTATCAATATACTGCAATCGGTTGTGTCCGACTGCAAAGTTTCTACTTATTTTATCTATGGCCGAGGCAGATAAATTGTCAAGATTGGCGTTCGACGATAACTAGGCACCAAATTTCGAAAACTCAAAATCCATTTACATCGCACATCCATCGCAAAATATTTTTACTATTTCATGACTACAATTGATTTTAAAATTAATATGTTATAACAAAATTCTAGTGCTCTTTTTATTTGCTAATTACCAATTCCTTTATTAGCCCCGATATAGCAAACGCCAATCCATGACGCCCGCTTTCTCGGTAAGGCCCATATCTTCTACAGTTTTTAAGCAAGAGTTCCCAAATTTCGTGGCAAAGTAGCTGTCGATGTCCTGCAAGATTTTAATCAGACTATTTTTGAACGCAGCGCCAACCCCTGCATACTGGTTGGGCTTGTAAAGAGCCGTGGCCAAAACTACTTCCCGTTGAGATATCGATATGAAATTTTTGCCAAAAATCTAGAGAAATATTTTAAATAAATTGTTAAAAAAATTCTCACTTCGGCCAACTATGTCCTACAGCTCCTATAGAAACGATATATAGAGAGAGCTGCCAAAAATAATTCCAGTTAAGGTAGGAATTTGAAACTTTGCACATTTTATTATTTTCATAGAAAATAATGTTAAAAAATCATATAATAAAGCTGCCATTTAAACCATCTGTAAGAAAACGATTAATTGTATCAAATAACCAGGGCAACTTTAATCGAAATCAAGATACAATATAATATAAGCTGCCATAGCAACAATTGCAACAAAAAGATTTTTTGCTAATACAAAAAATTCAAATATTAATCATTTTATTCTAACATTTACCTGGATAATCAGATAAGGAATCATAACAAAAGTGGCGTGGGAATAATTAATCAGACTTCTAAAAACACCAATGCTGACTTCATTAAGTTGGGATTGTATATGCATGGCAATTTCATAAGTGCCGTAATAAAAGGATTGTTTGTTGAAATTCGAGAAGTCTTTCTGGTATGCTGATTTCTGAATAGTTTTATGTATTTATTTCGCAATTCCGCAGCTTTCGGTAATTCTCCAATTAAAACAAGTGCAAAATTAAACAACAAATAGCCAGTTTTTACAGCTGACGATTCAGAAAAATGCCTCGCCGTATTTCCATCATTTGAATTCCCGCTTCCGTAAATTCTCGGTCCACTATAAACTCCATTTATGCCTTAAAATCTTTTTTGATTATGGTTTTTCTAGAAGAAATGTTTTCCTTAGAAATTGGCCAAGTTTTGTGTTCCAATCTCTTCGAAAAATGCAAAAATAGTCGAAGAATCGTAAATAAGAGTGCAATGGTGACAAGCCCAATTCAAAGCAGGTCTTATTAACATTGTTTTGCAAGAAATTTCCGATATAATTCATATCCGTTGGCTGTGCTTGACAAATGTTAAAGCATGCTGCAAATTTGTCGCTAAAGGAATGACATATCTGCCCATCTCCCAAGGTCAACTGCAAGTTTTGTTTAATTTCAAATCTTTTATTGCCGCCATCACATATAGTACGCTTTAACTGAGCAATTTGTTCTTTGAAATGTCGTTCTTCGTTTAAAGCCAATTAAATAGTTTCTTTCTCGAATTGGAACTTCATCGGTGTGCAAGAGCGTGTAGATGAATTTCTGCGAGTTTTCCAAATTATATTATGGTCTTTGGAATCACTTGAGTTGGTTCAAAGCTGCAACGGTTCGTTTGACGTTACAAATAAAGTAGAGTCGTTCGAATTATAGTGATGCGCTGTTTGTATTCAGAATGTCCATACATCAAATGCTGATATCGAATTGATTATCTCACGAATGAGCATATATTGGTGCGTTGATAAATTTTTCTCTACAAAAAGTGACAAAACTTCATCAATAGTTGCTTGGAAATGCTTTTAGGAAAAGTTTGACCACTTTGAAGAGCAATTTTGTTTTGTGAAAATTCTTGCTGATCGCAGCTGCGCTGTAGAAATGTTCGCGTGATCACGCTTTGCATTCTATTTTAAGAAAGTCCCGTTAGATTTCTAGACAAAGCCGGTTTTCCATTAAAAATAGTTTGGACATTTAAAACACTATTTGTATGCATTGTATCCAAATATTTTGTGATCGAATTTTAATACTCGATACCGAAGGTAAAGAGTATATTGGGTTTGTGCAATGTCCGTCATGGTGTCTGTCCGTCCATCCGTCTATCCGTCCACCCTTCAAGCTAGAGACTTGAAACTTTGCAAATGTCTTTATCTATAGCTTAGTAAATAAAAAAGTGAAAATTGAGGTTCTACGATAACTGGGGGGCTGCCAAATTGATAAATTTGATATCTCAAAATCTATTAATCCTCCTGTTTCGCACGCCTTTACAGCTAGAACTACCAGAATTGGGGAGAAGATAGTTAATAACAACCCCCAATATATTGCATTCAAAATTTTGGAGCCACGCTCACCCATTCTGCTTCCCCTGCAGTTCAAAGACATAAATGCCTATATCTTCCACAGTTTTTGAGCTAGAGCCACCAATTAGGTATTCACGACCCTCAACCAAATTCATAAAAACTTTGGATGCCACGCGTATCAATACTGCCCTAGCCTAGAGTCGCCAAACTTAATAGGAAGATAACTGTTAGCGGCCCCAAAAAAACTGCATCTAAGTTTTGGTGCCACGGTCCCCCGTTCGCCTACCCACCCGCAGTTGAAAAACCGAAATGCCTATATCTTCCACAGCTTTTGACCTTGAGCCAGCAAATTGGTGCCAAGATTGGTGATGAAGAAACCCAAAAAATTTGGATGCCACGCCTTCCATTCCGCGCCCAGCCCCCCTCTCACCATATTTTACTAACTTTAAGCTAGAGTTACCAAATTTGGTAAGAGGATAGCAATTGAAAACATACATAGATCTGCAGCAAAAGCATTGATGCCATGCCACCCCTGATACTGCCTAAGCCAACCTTAACCACCATATTTTATTAAATTTGAGCTAGAGTCACCAAATTCGGAAGGAAGATAGCTTTTTGGCATCCACTTCTATATCAGACAATCTTAAAGGCAGCGTACGCCCCTGCCCTATCCGCACTCCATTGAAATCAGGTCTGTTTTTTATTGTTTTTTATACTCGTTACGATAATGTCCGACATGGTGTCCGTCCGTCTGCCCGTTCGTTCGTCTGTCCTTGTCCATCCGTCTGTATGAACGCAACTTTTTTACATACCCTTCGAGCTAGAGACTTGAAACTTTGGAAATAATTTTAGTTATGGCATAGTAAATTAAAGTGTCAAGATTTGGGTTCTACAATAACTGGGGGGCTGGCAAATCGATAAGTTCGATAGCTCAAAATCGATCGATCTACCTATTTCGCACGCCCTTACAGCTAGAACTACCAAAATTAGTAAGAAGATATCACTTACAACCCGAAAATTTTGCATCAAAAATTTTGGAGAACCACCCACCCATTCCGCCCCCATCCTTCCCGCAGTTTAAAGACATAAATGCCTATATCTTCCACAGATTTTGAGCTAGAGCCACCAAATTTGGTGCCAGGATTGGTGATGAAGAACCCAAAAATTTGGATGCCGCCCCCCACACATATCGCCCCCAGCCACCATTCCACCATTTTCTACTAGCGTTGAGCTAGAGTCACCAAATTTGGTACGAGGATAGCAATTGACATCATACATAGATCTGCAGCTAAAATTTAGATCCCACGCCCCCCTACCACGCCCAACCCCCGCCACCATATTTTACTATTTTTGAGCTAGAGTCTAGAAATTTGGTATTAGGATAGCAATTGACATCATACACAGATCTGCATCCAAAATTTTGGACCCATGCCCACCCATTCCGCCTCCAGCCCCACGCAGTTCAAAGACATAAATGCCTATATCTTCCACAGTTTTTCTGCTAGAGCCACCAAATGGTATTGACGACCCTCATTCAAATTCATAAAAACTTTGGATGCCACGCCTATCCATTCTGTTCTAACCATCCTCAACCGCCTTAACGCTTCGCTAAAAACGGTAATGCGTGTTTCTTCAAAATTGTTTGAGCTAGAGTCGCCAAACTTTGTAGGAAGATAACTGTTAGCGACACCAAAAAAATTGCATCTAAGTTTTAGAGCCACCGTGCCCCGTGCCCCTACCGCCCTGCAGTTGAAAAACAGGAATGCCAATATCTTCCACAGCTTTTGAGCTAGAGCCAGCAAATTTGATCTGGAGATACCAAATTTGGTAGGAGGATAGCAATTGACATCATACATAGTTCTGCCTCAAAAATTGTAATGCCACGTCCCCATGTCCCTCATACTGCATCAAGCTCCCTTCCTCCATTTTCTACTAATTTTGAGCTAGAGTCACAAAATTTGGAAGGAGGATAGCTGATGACATCATACATAGATCTGCAGAAAAAGCATTGATGCCGTGCCCCCCTTATTCTGACCAAGCCCAACATCCACTATATTTTAACTTTTCATTGTCCGTCTGTAAGAACGCAACCTTTTTCAAAACCTTTCAAACTAGAAACATGAATCTTTCCAAATTTTTATACTCGCTACCGAAGGTAAAAAGCATATTGGGTTGGTGCATTGTCCGTCATGGTGTCTGTCCGTCCGTCCGTCTGTCCGACCGTGTGTTCGCAACTTTTTGCACACCCTGCAAGTAAGAGACTTGAAACTGGCAAATCGATAAATTCGATATCTCAAAATCGATAAACCCAGATTATTCGAATGCCCTTACAGCTAGAACGACAAAATTTTGGTAAAAGATAGCTTTTAAGAACCATCAAAAACTGGATCAAAAAATTTGAAGCCTTGCCCACTCATTCCGCCCCAGCCCTCCGCAGTTTAAAGCCAAAAGTGCCTATATCTTCTACAGTTTTTGAGCTAAAGCTACCAAATTTGGTGCTAAGATAGGTTTTGACGACACCAAACCAAACTCATAAAAACTTTGGATGCCACGCCTATCCATTCTGCCCTAGCCACCGCCAACCGCCCTAACGCTGCGATAAAAACAGTAATGCGTGTATCTTCCAAAGTGTTTGAGTTAGAGTCATTAAAATTAGAAGGAAGATAACTGGTAACGACCCCCAAAAAACTGCATCAAAGTTTTGCAGCCCCGTCCAAATATTCTACCCCCAACTCCCCTACGGTTTAAAACCAAAAATCCCTATATCTTCTACAGCTTTTGAGCTATAGCCACCAAATTTAATGCCAAGATAGAAAACAACAACCCCCAAACAAACGCAAAAAATTTTTGGATGCCACGCGTGTCAATACTGCCCTAGATTTAGCTTTATGGCAGCGTACACCCCTGCTCTATCCGCACTCCATTGTAATCAGGACTCTTTTATTGGTTTTTTTTAAGTGGTATCAATATACTGCAATCGGTTATGTCCGACTGCAAAGTTTCTACTTAATTTATCTATGGCCGAGGCAGATAAATTGTCAAGATTGGCGTTCGACGATAACTGGGCACCAATTTTCAAAAGCTCAAAATCCATTTACATCGCACATCCATCGCAAAATATTTTTACTATTTCATGACTACAATTGATTTTAAAATTAATATGTTATAACAAAATTCTAGTGCTCTTTTTATTTGCTAATTACCAATTCCTTTATTAGCCCCGATATAGCAAACGCCAATCCATGACGCCCGCTTTCTCGGTAAGGCCCATATCTTCTACAGTTTTTAAGCAAGAGTTCCCAAATTTCGTGGCAAAGTAGCTGTCGATGTCCTGCAAGATTTTAATCAGACTATTTTTGAACCCAGCGCCAACCCCTGCACACTGGTTGGGCTTGTAAAGAGCCGTGGCCAAAACTACTTCCCGTTGAGATATCGATATGAAATTTTTGCCAAAAATCTAGAGAAATATTTTAAATAAATTGTTAAAAAAATTCTCACTTCGGCCAACTATGTCCTACAGCTCCTATAGGAACGATATATTGAGAGAGCTGCCAAAAATAATTCCAGTTAAGGTAGGAATTTGAAACTTTGCACATTTTATTATTTTCATAGAAAATAATGTTAAAAAATCATATAATAAAGCTGCCATTTAAACCATCTGTAAGAAAAAGATTAATTGTATCAAATAACCAGGGCAACTTTAATCGAAATCAAGATACAATATAATATAAGCTGCCATAGCAACAATTGCAACAAAAAGATTTTTAGCAAATACAAAAAATTCAAATATTAATTATTTTATTCTAACATTTACCTGGATAATCAGATAAGGAATCATTACAAAAGTAGAGTGGGAATAATTAATCAGACTTCTAAAAACACCAATGCTGACTTCATTAAGTTGGGATTGTATATGCATGGCAATTTCATAAGTCCCGTAATAAAAGGATTGTTTGTTGAAATTCGAGAAGTCTTTCTGGTATGCTGATTTCTGAATAGTTTTATGTATTTATTTCGCAATTCCGCAGCTTTCGGTAATTCTCCAATTAAAACAAGTGCAAAATTAATCAACAAATATCCAGTTTTTACAGCTGACGATTCAGAAAAATGCCTCGCCGTATTTCCATCATTTGAATTCCCACTTCCGGGAATTCTCGGCTTGTCCACTATAAACTCAATTTTTGCCTTGAAATCTTTTTTGATTATGGTTTTTCTAGAAGAAATGTTTTCCTTAGAAATTGGCCAAGTTTTGTGTTCCAATCTCTTCGAAAAATGCAAAAATAGTCGAAGAATCGTAAATAAGAGTGCAATGGTGACAAGCCCAATTCAAAGCAGGTCTTATTAACATTGTTTTGCAAGAAATTTCCGATATAATTCATATCCGTTGGCTGTGCTTGACAAATGTTAAAGCATGCTGCAAATTTGTCGCTAAAGGAATGACATATCTGCCTATCTCCCAAGGTCAACTGCAAGTTATGTTTAATTTCGAATCTTTTATTGCTGCCATCACATATAGTACGCTTTAACTGAGCAATTTGTTCCTTGAAATGTCGTTCTTCGTTTAAAGCCAATTAAGTAGTTTCTTTCTCGAATTGGAACTTCATCGGTGTGCAAGAGCGTGTAGATGAAGGTCTGGGATTTTTCCAAATTATTTAATGGTCTTTGGAACCACTTGAGTTGGTTAAAAGCTGCAACGGTTCGTTTGACGTTACAAATAAAGTAGAGTCGTTCAAATTATAGTAATTTTTTATTTATATATTTATTGGCAGCTTTGAGCAGCTGACATGAAAATAAAATTAATTTTAAATAATTATAAAAAAAAAAATTAAGTTTATAGTAAAAATTAAAATTATATGTAGTTCTGAAAGTAATTTAAGGTTGAAATATATATAAAGTTAACGTTCAAGGTCTGGGAAATCCAACAAGAAAATAAGTGGCGCAACATTTGTTGCGTGGATTGGGAAAAACCCAGAAAACCCAATCAGACCAGTGGTAGATTAGTGATAAGTTGTTACGATTAGATAAGGCAGAAAGGATAGATTGTTTTAGTACTGAACTCGAGGTCTCCATAGAGACAAGAGAAAAAAGCTCGTTATAGTCAGAACATAATACACGCTGATTGTATTCAGAATGTCCGTACATCAAAAGCTAATATCGAATTGATTATCTCACGAATGAGCATATATTGGTGCGTTGATAAATTTTTCTTTACAAAAAGTGACAAAACTTCATCAATAGTTGCTTGGAAATGCTTTGTTCCCTGGCACAACTTCGATCATTTTTTTTTTTAAATTTTTTTGCATTGTTTTCAAAGAAGGGCCTCAAAAGCAAAATCCAAGATCATAACATAAATTTGAATTTGTAAATAAAAAATGTTGCTAAGCATATAAACACACGTGAGGCGAAGACATAGCGCAACAGCACAATAATCAAACGTCTGACGGCGTCAGTATACTTAGGATTCTATACACATCTGCAAAATTTTCCAGCTAATTTTAACACTTACATTGATATATTACCTTAAGAAACAGATAATTGCAAAGACATTGAATCCAATTGTGGTATTTTGTGAGATCGCAACTAAAACTCTAACTAAACATGACATATGACATTCACAAAATACACATAAAATATTAAATCGATTTTGTTAATTTTACTTAGAAAGTTTGAGGATTAATTCAATTCTTAATGATTTATTTAAAGTAAATACTTTTAACATCAAAATGCATTTTAAATGAGTAAAATCGGATCAATATAGCAAAAGTTTGACCACTTTGAAGAGCAATTTTGTTTTGTGATAATTATTGCTGAACGCAGCTGCGCTGCAGAAATGTTCGCGTGATCACGCTTTGCATTCTTTTATAAGAACCGTTAGATTTCTAGACAAAACCGGTTTGCCATTAAAAATAGTTTGGACATTTAAAACACAATTTGTATACAATGTATCCAAAAATATTTTGTGATCGAATTATTATACTCGATACCGAAGGTAAAGAGTATTTTGGGTTTGTGCTATGTCCGTTATGGTGTCTGTCCGTCCGTCCGTCTGTCCGTCCGTATGTTCACAACTTTTTTCCGCACCCTACAAGCTAGAGACTTGAAACTTTGCAAATGTCTTTATCGTAAATAAAAGTGTGAAGAATGAGGTTCTACAATAACTGGGGGGCTGGCAAATCGATTAATTCGATATCCCAAAATCCATTTATCGACCTATTTCGCACGCCCTTACAGCTAGAACTACCAAAATTAGGGTGAAGATAGTTACTAACAACCCCCAATATATTGCATCCAAAATTTTGGAGCTACGCCCACCCATTCTGCCTCCAGCCCCCCTGCAGTTCAAAGACATAAATGCCTATATCTTCCACAGTTTTTGTGCTAGAGCCACCAAATAGGTATTGCGACCCTTAACCAAATTCATTAAAACTTTGGATCCATACTTCCCTAGATGTCCCAAACCGCCCCAACGCTTCGCTAAAAACGGTAATGCGTGTATCTTCTAGAGTGTGTGCGCAAGAGTCTCCAAATTTGGTAGAAATATTAGTGTTTACGACCCCCAAAAAAATGCATCAACGTTTTAGAGCCTCTCCCACCCATACCACTCCAAGCCCCCGCCCCCCCGCCACACGCAGTTGAAAAACAGAAATGCCTATATGCTGCCCAGTTTCCGATCTAGAGCAACCAAAATTTATGCCAAGATAAGTGATGACAACTCCCAGACAAATTTCTTTCAAACTTTGGATGCCACCCTCATTCGTACTGCCCTAGCCGCCCCCAACCGACCCAACGCTTCACAAAAATCGGCAATGCATTTATCTTGTAAAGTGTTTGAGCTAGAGTCGCCAAATTTGGTGCGAAAATAGCTGTTACCGACCCCCAAAAATTTGCATCAAAGTTTTGGAGCCACGCCTCCCCCGGTTCCCCCGCCTCCCTGCAGTTGAAAATCTAAAATGCTTATAACTTCCACAGCTTTTGAGCTAAAGTCACCAATTTCGGTGCCAAGATTGGTGATGAAGAAACCATGGAAAATTTGGATGCCTGCTCCAACCCAAACTGCCCCCAGACCCCCTTCCCCATATTTTACAAACTTTGAGCCAGAATAACCAAATTTGGTAGGAGGATAGCAATTGACACCATACATAGATCTGCAGCAAAAACTTTAGATGCCAAGCCCCTATACCGCCCCCAGCCCCCTTTCAAACATTTAACAAACTTTAAGCTAGAGTCACCAAATTTGGTAGGAAGAAAGCTTTTTGGTATCCCCTTCTGCATCAGTCTATCTTCGAGGCAGTACTATCCTGCTGTATCCGCATCCTATTGTAATCAGGTCTCTTTTTATTGGTTTTATTACTGGTATAGATTATGTCTTTGGACGCAACCACCGTGTCCTGACGTTACTTCTCTTTGCAAGTAAAGGTTCTTAGCACCCATGTTTATTCAGGTATCAGATCAAACCGCAGTCGGTTGTGCCCGAAGTCAACGTTTTGATTAACTTTTTCTATGAAGAGGCGTTTTCTGTATACTCATTCACCCAAGCACATAACCGTGTTCAAAGTTAACAAGTGGAAACGTTTCAGTAGGACGCAACCGACTGCGGTATATTCGATACAGAAGTAATAAAACCGATTCGGCAGGGGTGTACGCTGCCTCAAAGATTGTCTGATGCAGATGGGGAAGGCAAAAAGCTATCTATCTTCCAATGTTGAAGACTCTATTTTAACGTTGTGGGAAAGCGGTTGGAATGGGGGCATGGCATTCAAATATTTGCTGCAGATCTGTGTATGACGTCCAGATCTGTGTATGATTTCCCCATTGGGGGTAACATCCAAAGTTTTGGGTTTCTTCATCACCATTCTTGGCACCAAATTTGCTGGCTCTAGCTTGAAAGCTGTGGAAGATATAGGCGTTTCTGCTTCAAAAATGCAGTGGGCGTTGGAAAGGGTGGGATGGGCGTGGCTCCAAAACTTTGAAGCAGTTGTTCAGGGGTCAATCCCAGTTATCTTACTGTCAAATTTGGTGACTCTAGCTCAAACACTTTGGAAGATAAACACATTACCGTTTTAAGCTAAGCGTTGGGGTGGTTGGGAACGGCTAGGGCAGTTTGAATGGGTGTGGCATCCGAAGTTTTTGTTTTTAAACCGAGGGAGGGCTGGTACCGGAATAGGTGGGTGATGCTCCAAAACTTTGATTCAATTTTTTTTGGTATCGTTACCTGTTCTTTTCTTACCAAATTTGGTAGCTCTAACTGTAGGTGCGTGCGAAATAGGTGGATTTATCGATTTTCGGCTATCTAATTAATCTATTTGTCAGCCTCCCAGTTATCGTAGAGCTCCAATCTTGACATTTTAATTTACTATGACATATATACAGACATTTACAAAGTTTCAAGTCTCTTTGTTTTGAAAAGTTGCGAACATACGGACGGACCGACGGACAGACACCATGACGGACATTGCACAAACCTATTACACTCTTTAGCTTCGGTATCGAGTATAAAAATCAAGCTTCTTTCCAGATTCCATATTCTGAGCCATATGTGAAAAAAGCAAACAAAATGCAAAACATTTATGCACTGTTTGCGCTTTTCATAATTTTGATGCATTTTTTCGGGAATGTGTGTTCTTTTTTTGCCTGTTAATCTTTTAATGCTAGAAATATCCTATCCTGACATATGATCATCGGAAAAATATCCCATTGAAAAAATACGCACACCATCATCTTATTAGCGTGTAACCAATTTGACAAAAGATTGGTTTAATGTGTGTTGCACTGTGAATATTGCGTATCCAGGGTATGTAATGAAAAACCAAACAACGAGCTGATTTGGAAATGGGATTATTACGGGCCAATGCACTTAAGGCAGTAACGGCGGCAAACAGTTCGGCAGCAGCAATAGCAAAAGGCACCAAAAGGATTCAGGCCATTAAGTTCCGGAAGTGTGTGTTGGTAACCAGACAACAAGTAAAAATAAAAACTCAAATGCAAAAGATACGACTGCAACCAGAACTTAACAGTAAATGGCAGTTGTTGGCGAGCTGTGGGGTTCGTACAGCGCTGTTCTAACAATAGCTTTGTGCTTATGCAAAAATGAGTTCATACAAAAATCCATTAAATTGCCAGCATGTTTTTTCGATGATGTTAAATAATAAATTGTTGCTTTACAATGTATTTAAAAAATTCAAATTTATTTTCATTAGTCATTCAAATGATAAGTTACATATTTTAATCACACAAAGGACAATTAATTGCAGTACTTAAAATCTCCCGCCTAGACATAAATTAAGCAGACTGTGTAGAGGGGATAAAGCAACCCTTCCGTGTTTAATAAATCATCAATTAGAATGCAGACTGCTGCATTAAACCAACACCGAAAACAAATTTGAAACCAATCTGAGCCCGGAACCGGAAACGCACACACAGTTAACCACTTTATATGGAATATGTCCAAGACCGAGTTACAAATATCAATTTGAAGTGAGTTTAAAGTCGTTTTGTGGCTGATTTTTCGTAATCACACTGAACATCTAAAAATATGAATTAAGAATCTTGACCATGCTGTTAACCGCGACTATTTTCGCTTCAGCTTCAATGTTACAAATAATGATGTTTTTGATATCGCTCTAACCGAAAAAAAAACGATTGATTGCAAGGGTAGCCGTTATCCAAGTTTTCATACATAAGTTGTTGCCATTGGCCTTACGTTTCATTTAGCAAACTATTTCATTAACTAAAACGCTCCACGCAACTAAATGGTGGCGCTGCCAAGGCACGTATCGTTCATGTTTTTGTCCTTATACAACAATCTATTCCAAACGAACGGGCGGAGATGATGCTGGACTTGAGTTGTGAGTCGATTTTGTGACCCTCATCGGCTCTTCTGAATTTCGTTTGTTTTTTTTATCGCCGTTCAAGTTTGTTTTTCCGCTCAAAGGACTTTTATGGAAAAGTAGTCTTATCTTTTTTATGGCCAACCAACCACTAGCCCATGTCCTTTGTGTACAAGCTGTAAATTCTGAGCCAGAAACAGTGACGTGGGCAGGGAGGCATTCAGTGTCAGGGCCCATAACATCATGACGTTGCGTCGCGTGGGATGCTAATCTAAACAAATTTTATCTTTAATGCCCGGCGTGTCCGACAGACTCGGAAATGTCAGCTTAATATACATGGTCCATTCTATTTCCATATAAAATATTGTCAATCAATTCAATTACAAGTTGACAGCATTGTTAGTTATTGTTGACGTGAATTGTCATGGCTCCCTTCTGCTGTTTTCTCCGTTCTGCACTTACTTGACTACGACTCGCACCACTGATTTATGAGCACTTGGTGCCTCGTTACTTCATCTTTGTCCAATGTCCAGTTTTCTATGTGTTCCACATTCGGGCATTGCCTGCCTCAGTACAAGTTTTGATGTTGGATGAATTATGATACACAAACCAAGTTATGCCGCTCGGGCTAAACAACCGAAATAAATGTCAATTCTCTGACTTGAGCGCAAACATTTTTTTTTATGAGAAACCTTTAGTCTGATAGTGTCTAGTAGTAAAACATTCTTTCCCGATGCTAGGTGACTTTGGTAAGGATTAGAAAATCTTAGTAGGCAATAAAATGTTCCTATAGAAAACTTCACCTAGAGAAAACAGTAGTATATCTATATAAATATTAATGAGTCCCTATTTTTGTTGAACTAGCATTACGCGTAAACGGCTGAACCGATTTCACTTCTTTTTTTTTAAGTAGAATACGTTATTCGGCAGGTTTTGAGTGCATTTTGAAGTAAACATTTTTGCGACCACTTTCGCCGCGTTCATTTTGATTTTTTTTTTTCTTTATACATACCCAATTGGAATCTCATTTATATAGGAGGTTATTGAATTTGTTAGCTTTCGAACAGTATATAAAGTATAATACTGCTACATATAAAGTTTTTCAGTCCCTAAGTAAGTAAAGTTTTAAGCGCAATTTAATTTTTCATATGCGTGTTTTATGTGTATATGTATTAGCAATAATTGCGAGCGGGCGCGATTGTGATAGCTATTGCGGATATATATATATAGTGTTGATTCAGTTGCCCCTGCGCTCAGTGGTGTTTCAAGGCAAGCGGCGGGCCGACGCACTATGTGCATTTTGCCACAAAACTGGCATTAATTAATAGCTCGGAAACCACCCAAAATATTTTGATTTGCTTTTTGCGTTAGATTTCTAAGAGCCAAAGGAAAATAATTTTTATAAAGTTGGTTCTAGGGATGTATATAACGTTTTAGTGGTGTAGGGATTATTAAACCCTTTTGACCATCGCTTGATGAAGCCAAGAGCGTTTATGGCCTTATTGACCATCGACGATATGTGAGAATCAAATTTTAATTTGCTATCAAGAATGATGCCTAAATCTTTAATTTTAAAAACGCGGACAAGTGGTGAAGCATCAAGCACGTAGTGGGCAGTATGAGGGGTACCTCTACAAAAAGTCATGATTTTACATTTTGAACAATTTAAATTTAGTAAGTTATAACGGCACCAAGCCGACAGTGCACAAAAGTCCGACTGCAGTAGGTTACATAGAGAATCATCATTATAGGTGAAACATAGCTTTACATCATCAGCAAACATAAATACACGAGAATTAGTAATAACAGCAGGAAGATCGTTAATAAAGAGATTAAATAGCAATGGTCCTAGGTGACTCCCCTGAGGGACACCGGAGGTGCAGAAGATTTAAAAACCACTTTTTGTGTTCGGCCACACAAGTACTCAGAAAGCCACGACAGGAGTTTTGCTGGAAATCCAATAATATTTAATTTTTGAAGCAGCAAAGAATGACTTACAGAATCAAATGCCTTACTAAAATCTGTATAAACGACGTTAGTTTGCATTTTAGCCTGAAACCATTTGATAACAATTGAGGTGAACTCAAGAAGGTTAGTGGTAGTAGATCTTCGCCTAACAAAACCGTGTTGATAAGGGGATAAAATTGAACAACATAAGTGCTGCAATTGAGAGCATATAATTTTTTCAAAGACTTTCGGAATGGCAGACAACTTGGATATACCCCTATAGTTTTTATCGTTAGACTTAGAAGAATTTTTATGAAGTGTAATTATAAAAGATTCTTTCCATATACCAGGAAACACAGCTGAGTCAACCGATAAGTTACATAATTTATGTATAGGTTAACAAAGTGAATCCGCACATCTATCAGTATCAGTATCAGTATCTTCAATAAAACGAAGGCGTGGGGGACTTGCTCACTTCTTTGCGGAGTGTGAAGATTTCCTCTCTTCACCGGCCTCACAGAGATCAAATAACAAACACACAAAAAAGTTCACTGTACAAAACGTACAGTGCGTTTTATCGCACGTTTTCTCTTCACAAACCACATATATTATTTCTTTAACCCTAAATCATAAATGTCGCTATCAATTCTGCAATGAAATATAAAAGGTTATCTAAATAATTACAGTGAACTACTGATATTATTAAAGGAACAATCACCAAACATAATTTCATTACAAGAAACGCACATTCAAAGCACATACAACATACCCACGCCACTTAATTACAAGATGATAACAAACATCTGAACTTAATATAAACACAGACTTCGAATCAGTAGCTATAGAAATAGACTCCATAAAAAAAATTACCATTATTTCAGCTTATATATCACCTTCAACCACATTTTCATACAATAACCTAGAAAGTGTACTAAATGTCCAAAGCTCTCAAGTAATTATTACTGGTGATTTCAATAGTTGGCACCCCAGATGGGGCTCGCCGCGCAGCAATAATAGAGGGAAAATAATAGCAAAGTTCATAGACAACTCCAATCTCTTAATACTAAACGATAAGTCCCCTACACATTACAGCTTACACAACACATTCTCCCAAATAGATTTGACTTTCTGTTCTTCTGAACTTACTCCTTATGCAAACTGGAACACAATAAATGACCTATGCGGAAGTTACCACTTCCCTGTTTGGATAACATTATTTCCACAAGAACAAAACAAAAACAGTACTCGAGCTTATTTTAAAATAAAAGTAGCGAACTGGACGAAGTATAAAACGATAGTTGAACAAATGAACATAGAAACGCAAATAAGCAACAACATTAACAAAGAATTCGCAAATATAAGCAAAATAATTTTACAAAGCGCTCATTATAGCATACCTCAAACCTCACCTAAAACATTGAAATATAAAGTGCCATAGTGGAACAAAAGATTGACAGATCTCAGACAAAATAAAAACAAAACTTGGAGAGCATTACAAAAAAACAGCTAGAAATAGAGGAAACACATCGACACATACACAGTATAAATAGAACACAAACACACATCATAAATGAACTTAGAAAATACCTAAATCAGCACGACATTGAAGAATTACAAAAAGATCAAAAACTAGCGCTTTTATCGCTGGGACCCAAATTTGGACTACCGACAAACGGACAGAACATATCGCCAATACACGTAATTGCAGACTTAGAACAGGGAATAAAAACGATTGAGAACGAAAAACTAAGAGATTCGATCAGAGGGAACTTAGCATCGAGACTAAACAACTACAAACAATCTAGAAAACTAAACCAAAAAGAAAAATTTATTCTCAACATAGCAAACAACACAGAAAAACTTTTAAAGGAACATAACGACAAAATAATTATTACACAAGCAGACAAAGGAAACAAAACTGTTATACTATACAAGAGAGAATATCATGATAAGATACAACAACTTCTTAATGACAAAACAACATACAACACAATAAGAAATGACCCCACACAAAAACTAATCACGAAAAACAACACAATAGTTAACTATTTGTATAAAAACAAATTCATAGACATAAAAACAAAACTAAGGACATACTGCTCTGGAGGAAACGCACCACGACTGTACGGATTACCAAAAATACATAAAGCCGGAACACCACTGAGACCCATATCTGCCTCAACTGAAGTTCCGTGCTACAAATTGGCCAAACATGTAGGTGACATTATTAAGAACATACAATCAACACAGTATAACATAAGAAACGCAACAGAATTGAAGAACGATATAAAGGACTTAGAAATCGGAAATGAGGAAATATTAGTCTCATTTCATGTCATATCACTCTTCACTAACATACCAATTTACACCGCAACAAAAAACATAATGGACAGATGGACAGACATATCAATACACACTTCCATTCCTAAACAGAAATTTAAAGAACTCCTAGACTTTGTATTAATTGAAAATAATTACTTCAAATACAATAACATTACATACAGTCAAGTTTTTGGCATGCCAATGGGGAACCCGCTGTAACCGACAATCGCAAATATAGTTCTAGACAAAATCTTAGACGACGCGATTGAGGAGCTGAAACAACAGAATATAAAAATCAAACATATCTCCAAAAACGTTGATGACATTTTTCTGATCATAAATAAGACCGAAGCAAAAGTCATATTAGAAACATTCAACAAACAGCACAAAAGAATACAATTTACAATGGAAACAGAAACAAACAATAAAATTGCCTATCTTGATATGGAAATAGAACGAAGGGAAAATAGACTCACATTTGACTGGTACACTAAAGGAACAGCATCGGGACGAATAATAAACTACGACTCAAACCAGCCGATGACACAGAAAATAAATACAATCAAAAATATTATTAGAAATACCTACACCCTAAGCGACATACAACACCGACCAAAAAACTATATAAAACTCAAAACGATGCTTATCAAAAACAGCTACCCGATACATCTGATAAACAAACTAATAAATGACGTCACAGCCAAACCTGATAACACAAAAATTCAAAAACCAATAACCCAAGGAACAAAAGATAAACAATACATCAGCATCCCGTACATAGAGAATATAACGAACAGAGCAACGCTAACGAAGTTGATACCAAATGACAGCACAGAACACATCACATATGCTTACAAAGCTCACAAAACAACAAGAAATTTGTTTACGAACACGAAAGACAAAATTGACAGATACAAGCAAAATAACGTCATCTACGAAATACGGTGCAAAGGAAAAGAAGGAGAAGAGTGCAACAGAGTTTACATTGGAACAACAAAAAGATCACTCGCTACACGAATAACAGAACATAAAGGGGACGCAAAGAACAGAAAAACCACGACAGCACTAGCGCAACATTTGAGTGAAAATGACCACTCAGCCGATTTTGATACGGTAAAAGTTCTTGACGTAGAGAGGAGAGAGAGAACGAGACTAACGCTGGAGAGCTTGCGCATACAGCAAAGAGGGGACGACGCACTCAATCATAAAGAAGACATTGACCAAACAAATTATATTTACGCGGCTGCAATAAGCAAAACGAACTGCAGCAGACAACATCATAAACAGCTGACGAAAAATTAGGATTAGGACTGACGCAACCAAAATAAGTTGACTTAACTAAAATGTATGTATAATATAGGAAATGTTTTTATGTATTATGTAGTGAGAATTGAATGTAATCTCGAAATATGTTTTTTACGTAAAATAAAATATCAGACTCCCTGAAGAAGTCGACAAAGTCGCCGAAACGCGTAGGAGGAAAATTTAATTTAAATGAAAGAATTTTAAATTACAATGAATCTACTGGCTCAAACAACCCAACAACAGCAACAACACAAAAAAACATAACGAAAGAATATATTTTAAAATTTAAAAAGGCTAACGCACAATTTAGAAGAGAATTAAAAACTACAAAAAGAAAATCAACTATAGAATTTACATCACAGATCCAACCATCTACCCCAACAACTAAAATTTGGTCCAACATTAGAAGATTTTGTGGATTAAATCCTTTAAAAGCCATTTATTGCATAAACATCCCAACAAACAACCAAAAAACTACATCCAAAACAAAAATTGCAAACACATTTGCTCAATATTGGTCAGAAAATTCCCAAGACAATAACTTCAGTCAACAATTTGTAGACAACAAACATAAAATTATTCAGCTGAACTACTCTACCAACCCTACAGCTTTACAAATAGAAAATGAAATAGTCTACTCCGAATTTTTCTCAGCCATCCAATCACTTAAGGGTACAACACCTGGCCTTAACAGAATATCTTATCCCATGATCAAGCACACATCCACAAATTTTCAACATAGAATTATAAAATTATATAACAACATATTCAATAGTATTATTCCACAAACATATAAAACAAACCTAACCATTCCAATAATAAAACAGCAAGCAGACATATTACAAGTTTCCTCATACAGACCAATTTCTCTTAATTGTTGCCTAGCAAAAACCTTGGAAAAAATCATAGCGAAGAGGCTTTGGTGGCTGACAACCCAAAGAAAACTGCTTAATGAAAACCAAATAGGCTTCAAAAAAGGAAAGTCGGTTACTGATGCTCTGATTTATGCAGATCACCTTATAGCCAAATCAATCAAAAATAAAGGACACCTTTCTATCATATCCCTTGATTTTGAAAAGGCATTTGTTAGAATAGGTGGTCATGCTGTCTTGGATCAACTATATGAACGGAGACTAGGTCCAAAAATAGTAAATTTCATAAAAACTTTTTGACAAAGCGCAAAATCATTGTAAGAGTGGGATCAGATATGTCTGACGCATATACATTGGAGAACGGAATCCCTCAGGGGTCGCCGTTATCTGTTATATTATTTCTTATTGCTTATAACAAGTTGTCAAATATCATTGCAGTTCAAAAAAACATACAATTTTATGCTTACGCTGATGATTTTCAATTAATCATAAATTTAAAAAAAAATCTAAAAACACAACTTTCAACCTAGACGCGCTCTTCAAAAATATAGAAAATTGGTGCACCTATTCAAGAGGCAGTTTATCCCTAAATAAATGCAAACAGTTACATATATGCAAAAAACAAAATTGTAAGTGCACTACATCATGCAACGGAACTCAAATACCCCATGTCACTTCAATAAAAATACTAGGATTAATTATAAATAAAACATACAACTGGCACCCACAAATCGACAACTTAAGACAATCACTTTCTAAAAGACTAGACATCATAAAATGTTTAGCAAGTTCTAAATTAAACTGTAACACGAATACATTAATATGAGTAACAAAAGCAATGTTCATATCAAAAATTGACTATGGACTATTCTTATATGGATATGTACCAACTACAACTCTAAACAAACAAAAAACTCCATTTAATGCAGCTATTCGCACCGCCTTGGGTGCGTATCGGACTACACCCATAAAAAATCTACTTTATGAAGCTAATATCCCTGAAATAGAAACTAAGAGGGACTATCTTACGTCGACACTTTACAAAAACCTACTAAGATCTCATAATACCCCAATTTCTAAACTTGTAAAATATTACAAAAAAATTAAACACAAAAAAATTCCATCTACCATAGCTAGAACAATAGAAATCTGCAACACCCACACTATACCTTTTACCCCACAAAAAATAAATACCATCGATTCTCCCTAGCTTTTCTCAAATAGACTCATCCTCACAGATCTTCGAAAATATAACAAGCAAATCACTTCTCCTGAAATCTACAAACAATGCTTCGAACACATAAAAAGTCAATTTAAGAATCACACTTTTATTTACACTGACGGCTCAAAAATAGATAATTTAATCGGTTATGCAGTAACTACAGAAAATTGTGTTTAGAAGTCCGGACTCCTTCCCTTCTTTTCATCAGTCATGTCAGCAGAAATAATTGCAATTTTGGAAGCAATAGAAATAGTAAAAAATAAAAAGAATAACTTCATTATTTGCACTGACTCGTTATCATCCCTTGATGCGATATCGAACTTGAATAACAGAAACTTATATCCTATACAAATAAGATCTTTATTAACCAAATTCTCTCCCAAAATAACGCTAGCTTGGATACCAGGTCATTCAGACATTAAAGGTAAAGAGTTTGCTGATCAAGCTGCAAAAGCTACAACACAAATGCCCCTAGTGCTTACTTTAAACATTAATCCCACAGATATACACAAGTACTTAAAAAAAGAAATGTATAAAAAGCAACAAAAAACTTTTTCATTATGTTCAAATTGGTATCGTAATATCAATGAGAACAATATTAATATTAATGACTACCTTTACCGAGTGCTTCAAAATAAAATAAGTAGACTGGATCAAATTAAAATAATAAGATTAAGATTAGGCCACACAAAGATTACAAATCAATATTATATAGATACAAATATTTCACCAAATTGTCCATTATGTAACTCAAATACAGCAATAAGTACAGAGCATTTATTGAATCTTTGTCCCACCTTTAGACAAGTCAGAAATAATATTTTTGGTAACGTTAAACCTTCTTCCTGTTTAGTAAACGTCACTAAAGAAAGCATTAATAAAATAATTGAATATCTTAAACAGACTAATATTTACAACCAAATATAAACAAGTAAGAAGGCTCTAGTCGGGATAGCCCGACCAGAAGATACCCTGAACCCAGTTGCAGTCCTTGCGTCCTAAAAGTATGCTTCAAATAATGATCACTTTAAACAAAACTCATAACTGACTTAACTTTACGATATCTCTGGTGTTTCTTAATCTATTTGGACGAAATTTTGAGAAAAGTTTTATCGTTACCCATTACACCAACCCCCATTTTTACATTTTCCAAATTCGATATTTGTTTGTTATCGATTCCATGTGTTGCTTATGGTATAGGAGAACTTATATTCAAAATCTGAAGTCTCTAGCTCTTGTAGTCTCTGAGATCTACGCGTTCATAGCGACGACGGACAGACGGACAGACAGACAGACGGACAGACGGACGGACAGACGGACATGGCCATATCGACTTGGCTATTGATACTGATCAAGAATATATATACTTTATGGGGTCGGAGATGCTTCCTTCTCCCTGTTACATACTTTTGCACAAAACCATTATACCCTGATTTACCCATTTTATGGGTTCAGGGTATAAAAATGTACAAATATTACTACTACTCATATATTATATTATTACTATTATTACTACTTATATATTATATCCTATAAAATAATTTCTGCAAATATATATAACCTATTAATTATTGTATAAGAAATACTACCGTGTAACATTACTTAAATATAGCCGAAGGCCTCAGCAGCCAGTGCTATCTTTTCTATGTTAGTTAAGCTTTGTAAGTTTATCTATCAATATTAATAAATAAAATAAAAAAAAAATATGCTCTCAATTGCAGCACTTATGTTGTTCAATTTTATCCCCATATCAACACGGTTTTGTTAGGAGAAGATCTACTACCACTAACCTTCTTGAGTTCACCTCAATTGTTATCAAAGGGTTTCAGGCTAAAATGCACACTAACGTCGTTTATACAGATTTTAGTAAGGCATTTGATTCTGTAAGTCATTCTTTGCTGCTCGAAAAGTTAAATATTATTGGATTTCCAGCGAAGCTCTTGTCGTGGCTTTCTGAGTACTTGTGTGGCCGAACACAAAAAGTGGTTTTTAAATCTTCTGCACCTCCGGTGTCCCTCAGGGGAGTCACCTAGGACCATTGCTATTTAACACGCATCTGTCCCTTGTGTCAATTTGACACAATTTTGAGATTCAAAATGCTTTTGCGGCTTTTCTGCTTATCGAATGTGGATAAAATTTTGGCTCACTGAACGAATTTCGAAGAATTTTCAGAAAATCATAATTTCAACATATTTGCATTGTTATTTTCGCTGCAAATGAAAAAGTTACAAAAGGGTTCCTGGCGTGTCAATTTGACACATATTGGAAAATTAGGGGCACTTTGGTTTTTCCTTATTGCCTGCTACCTACAAATACCTAAATGGTTGGCAAACTATGGTTTTTCCTTATTGCCTGTAGGTAACAGGTGCACTACCAAAATAGTTGGTTCTTCTTCTTGTAATTCCCAACTGGTAGAGGACCTACAAAAAATATACCAAGATATCAAAAACCAAGAATATGGCGTCTGCATCGGGAAATATAGTGATGAGCAACGAGGAGTACGAGCAGATCGATCCCTTTGAATCAGATGACGATGACAGCGACTACGAGCCAAATGAAAATGAGCCTGATGTGGAAACTGAGGCTGATAGCGATACCGACTTTTTATGCGAGGAGGTGAGACGAGAATTGGTTGCAGAGCCCAGCTTAGCATTTTTGTCAAAAGACAACAAAATTGAGTACTCGCTGGACCAACCGAAAACTATACGACAAGCTATTTGTAACCTGCGCGTAAGCTCAGGTACAAATAATTTGCGTCGTAAGCTTAGTATTCAACAGGGTATTTATTATTCATCTTGTTTCCGTCGTCAGGTCCCACAGTGTTCGCAGCATCACGCTGTGTTGATAAGCTCTCTGCAATGCTCTTATTTCTCGAACCCATGGAGCAGACCATTGTCGACATGACCAATTTGTACGGCATACGAACATGTGGAAGTGAATGGAAGAATGTCGAAATTTGCACTATGCGAGCATATTATGGAGTTTTGCTGCTTGCAGGAGTGTATCGGTCGCATGGTGAATGCATCACTGAGCTGTGGAATCTAAAAAGTGGTCGACCGATATTTGCAGCAACAATGTCGCTCAAGCGTTATAAGCAGATCACACGGTGTTTGCGGTTCGACGATCGCGAAGAGAGAGCACACTTCCGTTTTCGAGACAAATTCGCTCCAGTTCGAGCAATTTTTGATAAATGGGCATATCGACTCAAATTGTGCTATACTCCTGGAAAAAATGTAACCGTCGACGAGCAGTTGCTACCATACCGTGGTCGATGTCCGTTTACGCAGTACATCCCGTCGAAACCCTGCAAATACGGTATCAAACACTGGATTCTGTGTGATGCATCAACATTTTACGTGTATGCTGTTGATGTTTACATTGGTCGTAACCGCAACTGTGCACCCGAAGTAAGCGTGGGAGAACGGGTCGTATTGCAGCTTAGAGAGGGACTCAACGGAAGAAACGTTACTACCGACAATTTCTTCATGCGATAGGTACAGGAAAAAAGTTTGCCCGCAGCATCGCTTTGTTCTATACGAAACATGCAATTCATAGATATATTTGTTTTTATAATTTAATTTTGTTATTTAAATAAATATTTTCAGTTTTAAAAATATTTTTCCTTACATATTTTTTGATTGTGTCAAATTGACACACCAGGGACTGATTTGTTTTTTTTTTCTTAGGGACAGATGAGTGTTAATCTCTTTATTATCGATCTTAATGCTGTTATTACTAATTCTCGTGTATTTATGTTTGCTGATGATGTAAAGCTATGTTTCACCTATAATGATGATTCTCTATGTAACCTACTGCAGTCGGACTTGGGTGCACTGTCGGCTTGGTGCCGTTATAACTTACTTAATTTAAATTGTTCAAAATGTAAAATCATGACTTATTGTAGAGGTACCCCTCATACTGCTCACTACTTGCTTGATGCTTCACCACTTGTCCGCGTTTTTGAAATTAAAGATTTAGACATCATTCTTGATAGCAAATTAAAATTTGATTCTCACATATCGTCGATGGTCAATAAGGCCATAAACGCTCTTGGCTTCATCAAGCGGTGGTCAAAAGAGTTTATTGATCCCTACACCACTAAAACTCTATATATGTACATCCCTAGTACGTCCCATCCTGGAGTATGGATCTTGTGTTTGGTCCCCGCAATACGGGATTCACCAGGATGGAATTGAATCTGTGCAGAGGAAATTTCTGCTGTTTGCGCTTAGATGTTTTAGCTGGGTTCCTGGAATAGACATACCCCCCTATTCAAGTAGACTTCTTTTAATTAATCTTCCTTCCCTGTTGATCCGTAGAATAATGCATGGTGTAGTATTTATCACTAATCTACTGAATGGTGAAATCGACTCATCAGTTCTTGTAAGTCGAATAAAATCAAATGTTCCCATTAGATCCACACGTAACTTTTTACCCCTTAGCCTCGATCGTTGCTCAAGCAACTATTTAATTCATGAACCATTTCGTGTATTATGTTCTGACTATAACAAGCTTTATTCTCTTGTCTCACTGGAGACCTCGACTCCAGTACTAAAACGATCTATCCTTTCTGCCTTATCTAATTGTAACAACTAATCACTAATCTACCACTGGTCTGATTGGGTTTTTCTGTGTTTTTCCCAAACCACGCAACAAATGTTGGGCCACTTATTTTCTTGTTGAATTCCCCAGAGCTTTAACGTTAACTTTATAATTATTTCAACCTTAATTTACTTTCAGAACTACACATAATTTAAATTTGACTTTAAACTTAATTATTTTTTATTATAATTATTTTTAATAAATCTTATTTTCATGTCAGCTGCTCATAGCTGACAATAAATAAATAAATAAATAAAATAAATAAACTAGCAGTTAAATCGTAACGTATGTAAGTTATTAAAATATATTATCTATGTATTAAATTATATATTTGAGTAAGGGGTGTGGTTAATTTTTGCATTTTGTGGGTCTCAGCTACGACAAGCCAGCTCGTGTTGTTGTTGGTTTATGGCTGATTTTCACTTTTTATGTATGTATGTGATTCGGGTACCAAAATGAAGTGTGAGTGTGTGTGTGTGTATATTCACAAAAACTAAACCAGTGCAAAACAGTAGCTACCAATATACAAAATAGAATAAAAATATTATAATATGCCTCCTAAAAAACGCGCCCATATTTAACAAAATATTTTCAAAGTAAAAAGAAACGAGTATGAGTAGAAAATTCTTTTATATTATTTATAATTTATTAATAGAGAAAACAAACCCTTCTTGAAATTTATGGAAACTACATTTAATCTTCAACCTGCATTGATATGGTTTTCAGCAGACATTTAAAAATATATGTCGGATATAAATCATTGAATTACCTTATTTGGTTGAGTTAAAGGATGAACAAAGTCAATTAGTTCTAGTTCTAGTTCATTTGAGTGGGAACGCGGTAGGAGAATGGCAAAATTCTACTGAGCGTGGCGCATTGGTATTAGTGAGAGATATGAAGAGTAGACGTCAGAAAGGATGTTAGAAGGAGAAGTTGACGGACGCCAAGTTCGGGTGTCAAGCGGTCACTTTTGCGATAGCACGTCGAGTAGAACGGTCGTGAAAATCTGTGTCTAAAACTAATAACCTTTGCGACTCGCTGCGGAATCATTTTAATGAAAATGGCTGACAATAGAGAATCACCCGTATCACCTTTTATTGTTTCTCCAACATCAGAAGTGGGATCGCCTAAGCCACAGGAGCATTCTGACGCTAGGTGGCAAGCGCTTTTGGAATCGCAAAATAAAATTATTTGCGAATTGTTAAAAGCGAAAAATTCAGCGACACCATCGTCGCGCAATGAAAATGCATCGTTGCTGATTTTCAACCCAGATGCTGCTGACGCTGATGCTGCAGCTTGGTGTAAAACGGCTAGTATTATTTTGTGCGAACAACAATTAGAAGGCGCAGCACTAGTGATGGCACTAAGCAAATCTTTGCGTGGCACCGCATCGCAATGGCTATCGCAAATTTGCTTTGCTGGAATGACGTGGACACAATTTAAAGAATTGTTCTTGGAGCATTATGAGGGCACCGAGACGCCAGCCGCCATGTTGCTAAACATTTTAAACGGACGCCAAAACTCTAATGAGTGTCTATCGGTGTATGGGAGCCGACTGGTGACGTCTTTGATGACAAAATGGAAAACGATGTCTCAAGAAGAAATTGCTGTATCATTCGTGCTAGCGCACACGACAAAAATTGACGCTCGACTGCAACGCCTAGTCTTTACGACAAATGTAAAGACACGCAATGAGCTGCAGCAGCAATTGAAAGCACATGCCTTTGAAAGGAAGAGTGGCATTTCGGAAAGTGAGAGGAAAGACGAGCCTGAGAGAAAGAGGTTCAAAATGCAGACGCCGATCAAGTGCCATTATTGCGGCAAACTCGGGCACAAAGCATTGGACTGTCGGAAGAAGAAAGCAGAAGAGAAGACCGATTACAAGACGAGCCAAAACCATGGCAAATCATCCACCTTTAGAGAGCGAGCAAATGTGACGTGTTACAAATGTGGCAACGCTGGACATTTCGCATCTTCGTGTGTGCAAGGGACAGCGAAGACAAATAAGAGCGGCAATGAGAAGAGAGTGGACCTGTGTGCGGTTATTGAGCAAAACGCATTCCTGAGTCAATTTGGTGAGCGCTTTCCATTTTTTTTTGACTCTGGAGCTGAGTGTTCTCTTATTAAGGAGAAACTGAGTGAGAAGCTAGTGGGTAAACGCAGTTACAATTTAGTAATATTGAGAGGCATTGGCGAAAGTGTCGTGAAAAGTCAAATGCAAATACTATCTACTGTGCAAATTTCCGAACTAAATTTAGAAGTCTTGTTTCATGTTGTAGCGGATGATTGTTTAAAATATGACATAATAGTTGGTCAAGAAATATTTCAGCTTGGTTTCGGAGTAATGATGGAAACGAGAAAATTTAGTATTTACAAATCGCAAACTATTAATGCTGTACATAATGATAACACTGCCAACATAATGAAAGACGCAATTGATGCAAACACCGATTTATGTATTAGTGATAAGTCTAAATTGAATAATATGTTAGAAAAATATTCTGATTTCTTTACTGAGGGCATACCAAAAAGGCGCATAACAACAGGATCTCTGGAGATCCGTTTGCTAGACAAAAACAAAACGGTCCAACGGAGACCATATCGTCTTAGTGAGAGTGAGAAAGTTATAGTCCGAGATAAGATACGGCAAATGATTGAGGCCAATGTTATCCGTCCGAGTAGTTCACCTTTTGCCAGCCCAATGTTGTTGGTAAAGAAGAAAGATGGTAGCGATAGAATGTGTATAGACTTTCGTGAACTTAATGCAAATACAATCTCTGACAAATACTCCTTGCCGCTGATATCCGATCAGATCGATCGTCTTAGAGGTGGAAAATATTTTTCTAGTCTAGATATGGCCAGTGGATACTATCAGATACCGATACATGCAGATTCAATTGAGCGAACAGCTTTTGTAACTCCTGATGGTCAGTTTGAGTTCTTAGCAATGCCATTCGGGCTGAAGAACGCATCTTCAGTTTTTCAGCGCGCTATTGTAAGAGCATTGGGTGATTTAGTAAATTCATATGTAGTGGTTTATATTGATGACGTTTTAATTGTGTCAGACTCTAAAGAGCAAGCTTTTGAAAGATTGGCAATTGTGCTTAAGGTTTTGTCTAATGCAGGCTTTTCTTTCAATATCAAGAAGTGTGTTTTTCTACGTGCAGGAATAGAATATCTGAGATTCTTTATTAAAAATGGTGAAATAAAACCCAATCCTAGGAAGATACAAGCCTTGACAGCACTAAGTCAACCGACAACGGTAACTCAGCTAAGGCAATTCATAGGTTTGGCATCCTATTTTAGACAATTCGTCCCACGATTTTCTGAAGAGATGAAACCACTTTATCAGTTAACCTCAAGGATGATTGAATTTGTGTGGAAAGATGAGTACGAGCAAATTCGACAAAAAGTTATTAATGTACTGACAAATGACCCTGTTTTAATAATTTTTGATCCTCAGTACCTTATTGAATTGCATACAGATGCAAGTGCCATTGGCTATGGTGCAATGCTTATGCATAAAGTAGAGGGTAAGCGTAGAGTTGTCGAGTATTATAGTAAATGTACCACCAAAGCAGAGTCTAAGTATCATTCGTACGAATTGGAAACGCTAGCCGAGTACAATGCCATAAAATACTTCAGGCACTATTTAAATGGGAGAAAGTTCGTCGTACATACTGACTGTAATTCATTGAAAGCAAGTCGTACCAAAATAGAATTAACGCCAAGAGTGCATCGATGGTGGGCGTTTATGCAATCGTTTGAATTTGAAGTGGAGTATCGCAAAGGAAGTCAGATGGCTCACGTAGATTGTTTATCACGAAACCCAAATGATGAGAAGGAGTATGTTATTGTACAGATAGATGCCTTCACGAAATATGTTTATTTGTATCACACCTTGAATTTAGATGCGTTGAGTTGCATTAAGGCAGTGAAGTCAGCAATATCGCTCTTTGGGGTACCCACTCGAATTATAGCAGATCAAGGAAGAAGCTTTGCAAGTAACGATTTTCGTACATTTTGTTCAACAAATAAAGTCGAATTACATTTAGTTGCTACAGGCGCTAGTAGAGCTAATGGGCAAGTGGAACGTGTCATGGGCACAATGAAAAGTATGTTGACGGCAGTAGAAGCTAGTGAGCGTTCGTGGCAGGATGCACTGGAGGAAGTCCAATTGGCTATGAACTGTACTGCCAATCGGGTGACTAAGTTTAGTGCTCTAGAGTTGCTGATAGGAAAAGAGGCAAGGCCATTAGGCATGTTATCTACTATCGAAGAAGCGCAAGTCGATTTAAAAGAATCAAGAGCAATGGCGAAAATTAATGTGGATAAGGAGGCACAGTATAATAAGAGTAGATTCGATCAAAATAAGGCCAAAGTAGTAAAACATAAGATTGGTGATCATGTCTTACTTAAGAGCGAAGAACGGCATCAGACTAAGCTGGATCCCAAGTTTAAGGGACCATTTGTTGTTGTTGAGTTGCTTGATGGTGATCGTTATTTATTGAAATCTTTGACAAGTAAGAGAACTTACAAGTATCCGCACGAGAGTGTGCGAAGTTTACCAGATAGACAAGTGGTGTCTGAGTTGTATGGAAAGCTTGACGACGGTGAAAAAGACGTCGGTCAAATGAATCTCTTTGCCACCTAGTTGAGGTGCAGAGAACATCATTCACAGTGGCTAGGTTCAAGCACAATGTTCATGCCAGTTACGGATGGCATTGTGTGGCGGACATGAATCGTGTGGTATCGATGGGCACAGTGGTGCATATCGTCGCAGTGGCGGCAAGAGCCAGAAAACTGTGGTATGGTAAAACTGATAGCCAAATGTTCGGGTTTATGCAGAAGAGTGCAAGCCACTAAGAAAATAAAAGAGATATCCTGCTAAACTGTCATTTGAAGACACATCATGTGTAATTTAGTAATAAAATACGGCATGAGAAAGAAGGAAAGGATTAGAAGTAAGAAGAGGACCAAGTAAATCGAGTAACCGGGACATTCCTTATTTGGTGCCACCGATTGGTGCACTCGCCCACCCTTCCATGATCCTGCGGGCCAAAATTAACAGCAGAATCCCGTGGGAAGCCCTACATCAGCTATCCTACCTCCATCGGAAGTTGATTGTTATCCACAAAAAAACGGAAATTAATGCATTTTAAAAGCACACGAAATGCTGATATAATTCATATTTAAAAATTGGTTATAAATGTATTAAATTAGGTAGTTAAAGTTATAAATACGATATAGACGCGATTTGTATAGCTCTTGCACATGTTTGCCGACAGAATTGAAAACAAAAAAAAACAAAGGCCTTGAAACAAAAAAACACAATAATGCCGGTTGATCAGCGCGGGTACTATCTGCCAGTTGTTGCGCAGTTCGTACATGCATCATCAGTTCAAACGGGCATGCACGTAATAGCCAGGTGCTACACCTGCAGGCTGATTTGTATTTAAAACAATTTATAGAAGAAACTAAAATCAAATCTGTTTCGCAAACGTGTGTAAGGCTAGGCAAAGAAAAAGTAGCATATTAATAAACAAATTAATCTAAATGATAAGTGTTAAGAAACTGATTAAATTAATTTTCGATAAAGTGGCCTTTTTCAATCATTCATTTTCTCCATATAATAGCCAACATTAAATATATATATTAAAACATAAGTATCAACTAAGATTATAGTAGAGTAAGATTTATCTATATATCGGACGGTTAATAATGTTTACATATTGTAAATATGGAATACGTGATGCATTCGTTGCATTTCAATTTCAAAACCCGACTTGCGTAAGAAAAAACCAGCAAAAATAATTATGTGTACCTAAATTTTTGACCAGCAATGTGGCGATTGGATAAAACGAAGTTGGGATATTTGCACACAATTTAAGGAAAGCATTTTTTTTTGTATCTGTACTCACATCATTATTTCAATTTAAGAGCGGCTCATAATAATATAAAATAAACCGACTTACATACATCATCCCACGCTGGAAGTACTTCCTGGTGTTGGTGTGTGTGTTGCTGCAATTAGTTATTAAGAGTGCAAATATCACAAGCCTCATGCGAAAGCTCGCTGTAGATGATAAACATACAAGAGAGCTTAGAGCACAAGCCACGTGCAAAAGCTCACTGGAAACATAAGCATACACTGCGAAATTTTTGTGTGTTTTTCATACCGCATACAAGTCTAGACAAAAAAAATCTCTTATTAGAATAAAGCCTAATTATAATTTCAAAAATATTCACAGAACCGTCACAACCTCCCTTTCGACGAGCATTTTCATTTGTTAAATTTAGGTGTTGGTATGAAATTGTTTTTTTTTTTTGTTGGTTAAGGTATGCACGATCGCTGCGCACGCGTAAGGTTAGGATTTTTTTTTTTCACTTAAACAAAAGGGAAATTGCTCGGACTCATTACTTGTTTATATGTTTTTTTTTTTCTTTAAAACAAAGTTGATTCCCTCGATGTAGTAGCAGCTAATTAATTAAGGCGGTTGTTAAAGCTGGGCCGAAGAGGAAGAAAAGAAAATCCACGTGCGTGACCATGTTCCTCAGGTTAGGTTTGATATACGAATACTGATGGAATGCATTCGACACCTCTTTACATATCCAAAATCAGGCTGACTTTCATATGTCTGTCCGGGGGAGCTTTTACTTGAACCAAACGACGGTGGTTTTAAGAGAACCTCTCTTAAGTAAAACTGCTGCGCGACTAGCTTAAGACGTCTTTGTAGCGAACATAAGCCAAGGCGGTTTAACTATGCCGCTGACAATTTATTGTGTGAAATAATTCGATTTAATTATTGCTCCAGCAATTACAATGAAATATCGCCACTATGCACGGCAACCTTAGGCAATTGATTCCAAGCTAATTAATCATTCCAAACAAATCATTCCATACTAATCATTCCAAACTAATCATTCCATACTAATCATTCCAAACTAATCGCCCATTCTGGAAGAAACATTTATTTAATTTTTTTTTTTTGTCTCTTTTTGGAATGGTTTAAAAATTTATTTTTTTTTTTATTTTTTTATTTACCCAAATTTTTGAAATAGGCACTGACGAACAAAACGGGTTGCGCAGCAGCTTGCTGCCGCGTTAACTGTATGCCAAAGAATAGTTATAGCCGATTCTCCTTTATAGTTTAAATTAAAGTAAACTGTACTGCACAAATCACTGTATGCCCATATGCATATATATATAAATGTGTTTAAAGACGACTGCAACGCGCACAACTTGTTCGCTCAAGGGCTAGCAGAAAAAAGGAATGTGACTGGGGTCAAAAGATCTAATGAAGGCTAAATTTCTGAAAATTTGCTTTACACGCAATTTTCAACAATTTTCAGTTTCCTCTTCTATCGCTTTCTGGGAAACTCAAGCTTTTCACACACAGATGGCGCTAGGAGCGAAACACAACAAATTATTGCCCATTTTTAGGAGAGAGAAAAAAAACGAACCAAGCGAAACATTACACCCCCTCCTGCCAAGATCACACTTTGGTGTTGCAAACATCAAAGAGTGATAAACGCTTGGTGAGCCATTTTAAATGTAGACAAAAACAATTAATGTAATCATTGTTTGATATCCTTTGCGTGATATTTACCAATAGGGTGACCTTGTAAATCTTCTAACTCGTAGTAGCTCTGACCGACTTTGGTTTTAATTCTGGCTTTTACAAAGGCTGGTGCTAATTTTGCACTAAAACCTTTAGCGAAGTTACTTAATTGGAAGTTTCTTCGATATACTTCTTGTCCCACATTATAGGAAACCTCACGACTACGCAGATCATAAAGTTTCTTATTTCTACCATGCTGCTGTTGTATACCTTTTATAGCAGCTTCTCGTATAATGTCAAATGAGTCTTCTCGATTAAAAGTGACGGACCGATCTTCTAACATTTGCAAATTTCGCAGGTGCTGATACGTGGATCCGTTAGTGATCATTTGTTGACCAAACGCAACACGGTATGGGCTGCTACTTATAGCTGCATGAACACTAGATCGTAAAGCACAACATATTCGACTAAGATTTTCATCCCAGTTAGTTTGGCTTGGGTTTATATATGCTTTAATGCCTGCAATAATTGAACGATTAACGCGCTCAGAAGCATTTGCTTGCGGTGCATATACAGGGGTGTAGCAGTGTTGCACGTCATATTTCTGCAAAAGTGCATTAAACTTATGACATTTAAATTGGGCACCATTGTCCGACACTACTATTTCCGGAACTCCGAAGGTAAGAAATATATCATCCTCTATAAAACGAATTATGGCTTCAGCCGTAAATTTCTTTACTGCTTTAATAAATGGGTATTTTGACAAATGGTCTACCGCCACAAAAATGCCTATATTACCTGATCGGCTGCGAGGATAAGGACCGAGGAAATCCACAAATATCTTTTGAAAACATCTTTGAGTATTATTGGACGGCCGTAATGGTGGACGTAACGAACGATTTGGATGCTTTGTGCACTTACAAATATTGCAGCTGGTAATATACGCTTTTACATCATTTACTAAATTTGGCCAAAAGTAATGACGACGAATTCTTTCAAGAGTCCTTGTGATACCGCTATGAGAAGCCACTGGACTATCATGATTTTCTTTCAAAACTTCTGGAACAAGTTCTTTTGGAACCCAAAGCTTCCAACACATATCATCTGCGACTTGTTCCCCAGAGGCATGCTCGGCACGCCGATAAACAACATTATCAACAATTTTAATGTCCGGCATATAGGTCTGTTGGCTTTCAATCTTTCTCCTTAGCTCTTGATATTCTTTAGAATTAAAATGTTTATCCTTAAGGTCGATTATACTAGCAATTCCGATCGACGATAGATCTTCACAATGAACTCGGGACAGCGCATCAGGAACCACATTTTGGCTTCCCTTGCGGTGATAGATTTTAAATTCAAACCCTTGCAACTTAAGAGCCCACCTGGCCAAGCGAGAGCTTAGGTCAGACTGTGACATGAGCCACTTCAAAGACGCATGGTCCGTGTGTATAGAGAACTCCTGTCCCTCAACATATGCTCTAAATTTCTTTACACACATTATGGCGGCCAAGCATTCTTTTTCCGTGACAGAATAATTTCTCTGAGCCTGGTTTAACTTACGTGACATGAAAGCAATGGGAACATCGTTTCCCTCACAATCGTGTTGCATCAATACGCCACCCACACCAGTATGACTTGCATCACAATGGATAGCGAAGGGCAATGAAAAATTAGGGCTATGTAATACAGGAGCTGTACACAGTTTATTTTTGAGGTCTACAAATGCATTCTGCGCTTCATCTGTCCAGACAAACTGGCGTTTGTGCTTCAACGTGTCAGTAATTGGAGAGGCAACTGAGGCATAGTTCTGAATAAATTTGTGGTACCATCCTGTAGTACCTAAGAACCTTCGTACTTGTTTTACTGACTTTGGGACTGGAAAATCTCGTATTGCTGCCACCTTTTCGGGGTCAGTCTTGATAATTCCATTTCCAATAATATGACCGAGATACTTTACTTCTTTAAGACAAAAATTTGATTTTTCGACGGTAATTGTAAGTCCTGCAAGCGAAAGCTGTTCTGCTAAAACCTTAAGGACGGCCATGTGCCTTTCAAAAGTATCGGATACCACGAGTAGATCGTCAAGATAAATAAAGATTTCGTTTCGCAGATTTGCCGGTATAACTTTGTCCATCAGTTTGGACATCGTTTGGGGGGCGTTCGATAATCCGAACGGCATCACAGTAAACTGATACAACGGCCTTCCCGGGACTGTAAAAGCTGTTTTTTCCCTAGCCCTGGTAGTGAGCGGAATTTGCCAATATGCGTCTTTTAGATCAATGCTTGTTATGTATTCAGCCTTTGGAAGTCGACTTAAAATCCCATCAATTAATGGCATTGGATATGCGTTTTTTATGGTAACTGCATTAACTTTGCGGCTATCTATACACAATCGAACTTTGCCTGGCTTCTGTACTAACACGACTGGTGATGACCAAGGACTATTAGACTCTTCAATAACACCAAGAGCAAGCATTCTATCTAACTCTTCGTACATCAGTTTTTCAATAGCGGGGGAAACAGCATAATGACGTTGTTTTATTGGCTGTGTCTCGCTAACTTCAATGTCATGCATTAACCAGCTAGTCTTTCCTAATCCTTTTTTGGCAAATGATGGAAATAACAACACCTTTTCTACTAATTCCTTTTTCTGTGACTCCGAAAGGGGAACCTGCATGAATTCATCCAATTTTAAGCTCATGACCGACTGAGATTGCTCTTTATTTATCAAATACAACGGCAATAAATCGAAACTACGCCAAAAATCTATTCCGAGAAATAAGTCTTGTGACAAAGACGGTACTAGATAAAAACACAATTGCTTAGTTTTCCCCCGGAAACTAATGAGCGTCGTAATTCTACCAATAATCCGTTGTTTATGACCATCTGCTGTACAAACATTGGAATTCATTTCTTTGAATTTGGTATCACTGTTTACTAATTCTTTTGCAAAGTTACCTCCTATACAACTTATAGATGCACCAGTGTCCATCAGACCGCTAATGTTTTTGCCTAATATTGTCACCGAAGCATATGGTCGGAGATCGCTGACATCATTTACAACTGATGACAAGATTGAATTAAGGGATACTTTGCATAATTTGCGATATGATTTTCTTCGTTTTTTATCATGAGTTTTTCTTTCTGTATTTTCTGGTAGCTCACTAGACAAGTTTTTAGAATCATTATCTAACGGACTACTAGCGATTAAAGTCAAATCCGGTAATTGTTTGAGTAAACTGAATGTTTCTTCGGTTACTCGGTGTTCGTCGCCTTCGAAACTAGTTTGCGTGCACTGGTCCACGGTGCACGCGACACTTCGTTTTTTGAAGCATTGCACTTGGCACAAGACGGCTTGTAGGTGTCACGCTTTCCACATCCGTAACAGAACACTTTACGATCTGCTACGCATTCTTGATAACGATGACCCTGTCTTCCACAATTCCAACAGGAAAGAGTGATTGCATCGATCTCTAGACTATCTTCCTCATTAACTTCCAATTCATGCACACAATCTGCTTGAATTGCAATTTCATGCACCTGTCGTCCCGCAACTTGGCGCTGAGAAGGTAAGACAGTTTTGGTAACCGTATTTATGAATCGTTCTCGCCTGCGCACGACATGACGTAACTGCTCGAGATTAAAAATCGGAACATACAAAATCTCACGCTGTACTTCTGGTAATAAATTAGCTTGCAGCACCTCAAGTAGTGACTGCTCGGACATCGGCTGTGTAAGTCTATCAGCTAAAACCATAATAGATTCATGAAAGGTATCGAAAGGTTCGTTAAATTTCTGTTTTCTTAACGAAATAGCTGTGCGAATATCTAAGTCTGTTCGCCCGTCCTTAAAATGAGCCTTCAACGCTCGACATAAGTCAGGCCAACACACCAACGAAACACTTTTATGGTACCTCCAGTACCATTCGCTTCCGCTGCTTTCGAACAAGTTACTAGCATAGCGGGATAGCAGTTCAAAGTTGCCATCTAACATCTGGGCTGTAAGCGCTTCTACTCGATATATAAAATCGTCTACCGATAACGAGGAATGACCAGAAAATCTCAGCTTCCAATTCGAAATTATCTGGCTTACTCTATCAGAGCGTACACTTCCGCACTGCTGCGACCCTATTGGCGAGGAGCTGACTGGTTGTTGTTCACCATTTCTGTGAAAATTTTCAGAATCTACTGGGCCTGGTAGTTGAAATAGTTGTTCAAAAGTTTGTCGTTCTCTACCATGAACAGATGGTCTGGCAGAGGGTTGGACATCAGCAGGGGGGCCCACAGGATTCTGCACTGATAGTCTTTGAAAACCTAATTCAATTGCTTGAGACAAAAGTTGTGTGTGATGTGTCATTGCTGCCGCCATTGCATTAACTATAGTTTGTTGCAAATTGTTAGCCATCAGACTCGGATCGTTATTTGTCTCTAACACTAGGGGAGGGTGCTGAGAAGCTCCCTGGTTAGCACTTAGTCCTGTGCTATTACTAGCTATTACATCGACAGGGTTGGTCGGAGGTACTGATGAAGACTCAGTTCCCTGCCTCACTCCTAGTTGAGAGCTTGCTCCCGCATTCGTGCTCTGCATTTTACTGATTTTTGCGACTTTAGTCGTAGATTGATTTGAAGACTTAGTGGCTCTAGATTTAGAACGCGTTATAATTTCACTGGGCTTTAATGGAAACCTAGCAGGCTGGCATGCAGCTAATTCAACTGCTAAATTCTGATTTGATATGCTAAGTGAAGTTTTACAAATAGGACAGACTCGTCTGTTACCTTTTCTAGTGTTAAAACAAGTGTGGTGAAAATAATGGTTACAATTTGTCGCAAGGAGTTGTGTCGGATGTTCTACTTCTAATGTACAAACGCAGCAACTCACAATTTCAAAACTAGTCTGAGAATTTAAATTGTCAAAACTTCTACTTGTTGACATTGCCTTATAACATAATCGAATATTGAGCTACTTTCCAAAAAAAATTATACTAACAGAAAATCTTATGAATACTTCAAACAAAGCTCAAATTAAAAAAATTATAAACGAGAAATTAACAATTCATTAAATATGTGTGTGGATAACAATACAACCTCCTTCCTGAGAATAGGTATGCTGACTTTTTCTTGATCTACTTGATAACAGAATAATAAAAGAATAGAAGAAGTAACTATCTGTGAAGGTTCGGCGAGCTGTAGCTCTAAGCCACTAGCTCTCATCCAAAAAAAACCTACACCAATAATGACTAAGTTTGCTTGACTGACATTCCATTCAGCACTAGGATAGAAAGAAACCGAAAGTGAAATTGACTGAATGATTTCATCTTCGTTTGCCAACATGACAGATATTGTTCTCGGCAGGAGTATAATTTAAGAAGAAGAAGCACCAGCCAATAGGAACTACACTCTTCCGCAATAACTGTCGCATCCGAAATAGAATCATACATTCATCACACTAGAAAAATAGAAAAAAAAAGATCCACAAAATTTATTTCAATTTACGTAACGTGACCAACCACCTGAGTTGTATCCAACGACAACGAAATCCGATTAATATTTTGGTTAGAAGGCATGTCCGCAGACACAAAAAGGTGATTCTACTTTAAATGTTTCTGCTCCGTGGCGGATCGTAGCTTAATTATCCACGAATCCTCGTCCGCAAAAGCTTTACCATAATTGTAAAAACACAAGGAGGAATTTACGTTTGGGTATTGCGAGTCTGGCAACACAATTATTTTGAAACTGTTGTTGTTCCTAAGAACTCACCCGCGCGCACTATTGTTGGGTTTTCTGAAACGGTCATTATCAATATTTGAATTGAATAATGTTTCTACGTCTCACTTATAAGACAAAGACAAAGGTATTAAGATATGAAGTTATTCGTGTTAGCAAATAAGTGCTAAATCAGATGGAAGGTGACTTCGAAATTTGTAAGCCTGTACAGCTGAAAAATACAAGTAGTGTTTTTTTTTTTTTTTTCTCTATCAATAATGCTACCCTTTCGGATGAAAAATGATTGGCCAAATCATGAGACTTCCCTTAGCTTATTGATCACTAATGTATTTAACAGACACAGGCCCCATTGTTGGGCGCCAAAAATAATATAATAACTAATTAATAATAACTGTAATGAACAACGTGAAGCAGATGGGCTATTTAATACGATCGAAGTACGCGCTTGCTTTGGCTGAAGCTCGCCGGCAATTGGGGTGGGTGTTTTTTTTTTTTGTAAATGATCGACGCATAAAACTCGCTTCGTTATTAGTTATAGAATTATTTTGCTTTTCGCGTACTAAAATGTTGACAAAAATAACAAACGAACGACTACGGCATGAGAAAGAAGGAAAGGATTAGAAGTAAGAAGAGGACCAAGTAAATCGAGTAACCGGGACATTCCTTATTTGGTGCCACCGATTGGTGCACTCGCCCACCCTTCCATGATCCTGCGGGCCAAAATTAACAGCAGAATCCCGTGGGAAGCCCTACATCAGCTATCCTACCTCCATCGGAAGTTGATTGTTATCCACAAAAAAACGGAAATTAATGCATTTTAAAAGCACACGAAATGCTGATATAATTCATATTTAAAAATTGGTTATAAATGTATTAAATTAGGTAGTTAAAGTTATAAATACGATATAGACGCGATTTGTATAGCTCTTGCACATGTTTGCCGACAGAATTGAAAACAAAAAAAAACAAAGGCCTTGAAACAAAAAAACACAATAATGCCGGTTGATCAGCGCGGGTACTATCTGCCAGTTGTTGCGCAGTTCGTACATGCATCATCAGTTCAAACGGGCATGCACGTAATAGCCAGGTGCTACACCTGCAGGCTGATTTGTATTTAAAACAATTTATAGAAGAAACTAAAATCAAATCTGTTTCGCAAACGTGTGTAAGGCTAGGCAAAGAAAAAGTAGCATATTAATAAACAAATTAATCTAAATGATAAGTGTTAAGAAACTGATTAAATTAATTTTCGATAAAGTGGCCTTTTTCAATCATTCATTTTCTCCATATAATAGCCAACATTAAATATATATATTAAAACATAAGTATCAACTAAGATTATAGTAGAGTAAGATTTATCTATATATCGGACGGTTAATAATGTTTACATATTGTAAATATGGAATACGTGATGCATTCGTTGCATTTCAATTTCAAAACCCGACTTGCGTAAGAAAAAACCAGCAAAAATAATTATGTGTACCTAAATTTTTGACCAGCAATGTGGCGATTGGATAAAACGAAGTTGGGATATTTGCACACAATTTAAGGAAAGCATTTTTTTTTGTATCTGTACTCACATCATTATTTCAATTTAAGAGCGGCTCATAATAATATAAAATAAACCGACTTACATACATCATCCCACGCTGGAAGTACTTCCTGGTGTTGGTGTGTGTGTTGCTGCAATTAGTTATTAAGAGTGCAAATATCACAAGCCTCATGCGAAAGCTCGCTGTAGATGATAAACATACAAGAGAGCTTAGAGCACAAGCCACGTGCAAAAGCTCACTGGAAACATAAGCATACACTGCGAAATTTTTGTGTGTTTTTCATACCGCATACAAGTCTAGACAAAAAAAATCTCTTATTAGAATAAAGCCTAATTATAATTTCAAAAATATTCACAGAACCGTCACAACCTCCCTTTCGACGAGCATTTTCATTTGTTAAATTTAGGTGTTGGTATGAAATTGTTTTTTTTTTTTGTTGGTTAAGGTATGCACGATCGCTGCGCACGCGTAAGGTTAGGATTTTTTTTTTTCACTTAAACAAAAGGGAAATTGCTCGGACTCATTACTTGTTTATATGTTTTTTTTTTTCTTTAAAACAAAGTTGATTCCCTCGATGTAGTAGCAGCTAATTAATTAAGGCGGTTGTTAAAGCTGGGCCGAAGAGGAAGAAAAGAAAATCCACGTGCGTGACCATGTTCCTCAGGTTAGGTTTGATATACGAATACTGATGGAATGCATTCGACACCTCTTTACATATCCAAAATCAGGCTGACTTTCATATGTCTGTCCGGGGGAGCTTTTACTTGAACCAAACGACGGTGGTTTTAAGAGAACCTCTCTTAAGTAAAACTGCTGCGCGACTAGCTTAAGACGTCTTTGTAGCGAACATAAGCCAAGGCGGTTTAACTATGCCGCTGACAATTTATTGTGTGAAATAATTCGATTTAATTATTGCTCCAGCAATTACAATGAAATATCGCCACTATGCACGGCAACCTTAGGCAATTGATTCCAAGCTAATTAATCATTCCAAACAAATCATTCCATACTAATCATTCCAAACTAATCATTCCATACTAATCATTCCATACTAATCGCCCATTCTGGAAGAAACATTTATTTAATTTTTTTTTTTTGTCTCTTTTTGGAATGGTTTAAAAATTTATTTTTTTTTTTTATTTTTTTATTTACCCAAATTTTTGAAATAGGCACTGACGAACAAAACGGGTTGCGCAGCAGCTTGCTGCCGCGTTAACTGTATGCCAAAGAATAGTTATAGCCGATTCTCCTTTATAGTTTAAATTAAAGTAAACTGTACTGCACAAATCACTGTATGCCCATATGCATATATATATAAATGTGTTTAAAGACGACTGCAACGCGCACAACTTGTTCGCTCAAGGGCTAGCAGAAAAAAGGAATGTGACTGGGGTCAAAAGATCTAATGAAGGCTAAATTTCTGAAAATTTGCTTTACACGCAATTTTCAACAATTTTCAGTTTCCTCTTCTATCGCTTTCTGGGAAACTCAAGCTTTTCACACACAGATGGCGCTAGGAGCGAAACACAACAAATTATTGCCCATTTTTAGGAGAGAGAAAAAAAACGAACCAAGCGAAACATTACACGTGTTAGAGACACAGCCCGTAGGTCAAGCCGAAAACACAGACCGTCGATTTTAATACTCGAATTCGAAAGCAAAGAGTATATTGGGTTTGTGTAATGTCCGCCATGGTGTCTGTCCGCCCGTCCGTCTGTCCGTCCGTATTTTCGCAACTTTTTTCCACACCCTTCAAGTTAGAGGCTTGAAACTTTGCAAATGTCTTTATCTATGGCACAGTAAATTACAGTTCTAAGATTGGAGTTCTACGATAACTAGGGGGCTGGCAAATCGATAAATTCAATAACTCAAATTCGATAAAACCAGCTATTTCGCACGCCCTTACAGGTAGAACTACCAAATTTGGGAAAAGATAGCTACTAACAATCATCAAAAAACTGGATTAAAAATTTTTAAGCCATTCTGCCCTAGCCACTTCCAACCACCCTAACGCCTCACTAAAAACGGTAATACGTGTATCTTCCAAAGTGTTTGAGCTAGAGTTTAGTAGGAAGATAACTGTTAGCGACCCCAAAAAAACTGCATCTAAGTTTTGGAGCTACGGCTACCCGTTCCCTTAACCCCCCGCAGTTGAAAAACAGAAATGCCTATATCTTCTACAGCTTTTGAGCTAGAGCCGAAAAATTTGGTGCCAAGATTGGTGATGAAGAAACCCAAAAATGTGGATGCCACGCCCCCCACCCCCCCCGCCCATACCACCATCAGCACACCTTTCGCCATTATTTTCTTATTTTTGAGCTAGAGTTACCAAATTTGGTAGGAGGATATCAATTGATATCATACATAGATCTGCAGCAAAAATTTTGATCCGTGCCGAGACAAAAAATAAATCTTCAGAAAATGCCAGCAAATAAATGAAGCAACAACTTGCATGCTTTTGTGCGATGGCCAAAGTGTTGCAGCAGAGCAAATTATAAGTTTGGGATGAGTGCAAGATGGCACACAAAAAATCTTTTGAAGCATTAGACCGCATTGCGCATTGGTAGTGCAATGACTTTATTGGCTGGTGGTTTTCGCCTAACACTCCCTGTAATTCCACGATCAACGCCAGCTGACGAACTTAATGAATATTGAAAGTCATCCATTTTATGGCGAGTCGAATTGCAGAACGACCATAGTGGAGAAGTTTTGTCCAAACAGTTGCTCGATATTGGCTATGGGAGAGTACCTGTTGACTCATCGTCTGGATACATCATATTTCCTAAAAATGTTTGTCACTTTGCTGAAAATAAGACCGAACTTATCAAGAATGTCTTCATAAACATTGCTCAAAATTACGCAGATCATAAATGGTTGAGCGAAAAAGTTATATTGGCTGCAAAAAACGTGGATGTCAACGAAATGAATATTAAGATTTAAAAAAAAAATAGCTGGCGAATTAATGACAGATATATCGATTGATTCCGTTTCTAACCAAGATGATGTTGTCAACTAACCATCAGAATTTTCAAATTGCCGGAGTTAACTGGATTACCACCTCATTATCTTCAATTAAAAATCGGATCAGTAATCATTTTGTTGCGGAATATAAACCAGTCCTCTTTGTAATGGCACCCGACTTGCGGTGAAGAAATTAATGAAAAAAGTCATCGAAGGCACAATTTTGAAAGAGAAATATAAAGATGAAGACCTTTTGATTCCACGGACTCCTTTGATTTCGAACGACGTGCGATTCGACTTTAAACGGTTGCAAATTCTAGTGCGGCTTCTATTCGCAATGTCAATAAATAAACCAGAAGGGCAGTCGCTAAGTGTTTGTGGCATCAATCTTGAAAATCCATGTTTTTCACATGGCCAGTTATATGTAGCCTGTTCCCGTGTCGGAATACCAACAAAACTATTTACATATATATATCAAATATTCTTGTTTTTTTTCTTGCTCGTTAGAATAATTAAATAGTAATCGTTAAGGCAGAACAATGTCAGTCGCGTGTTTGTTTTTGGGGCAGCAAAGCGCACTGGGTTAGCTAGTGTAACTATATTATTGGGTAATCCATATATTTTCGTTTATGATTTAGCATCAAATGCACATATGCTTTTTTTCGTTTATATTTTTTATTAAATTTAAAACTAAATTCCAAATTAAATATAAGCTTAGAGAGTGCTAGCTGCTTAGGCCTTCGACTCGAGGTATAAAACATACAGTTTGCCAACAAAGTGTTTACACACCGTGAAAAAATTAAATTTTTTTACTTTAGAGCTGAATGAAACACACTGGTTGTTGTTTTTAATTATACTCGATACCGAAGGTAAAGAGTATATTGGGTTTGTGCAATGTCCGTCATGGTGTCTGTCCGTCTGTCCGTCTGTAAGAACGCAACTTTTTTCCACACCCTTCAAGCTAGAGACTTGAAACTTTACAAATGTCTTTATCTATGGCATAGTAAATTAAAGTGTCAAGATTGGAGTTCTACGATAACTAGGGGGCTGGCAAATCGATAAACTCTATAACGCAAAATCGATAGATCCAGCTATTTCGCAAGCCCTTACAGCTAGAACTACCAAATTTGGGGAGAAACTAGCTACTAACAATCTTCAAAAAACTGCATCAAACATTTTGGAGCCACGCCCACCCATACCGCCCCCAGCCCCCCCGCAATTTAACACTAAAAATGCCCATATCTTCTACAGTTTTTGAGCTTGACCCACCAAATTTGGTACCAAGATAGGTGTTAACGATCCCGAACCCAATTCATAGAAACTTTGGATGCCACGCCCATCTATACTGCCCTATCCGCCCTCAACCACCCCAACGCTTCGCTAAAAACGGTAGTGCGTGTATCTTCCATAGTGTTTGAGCTAGAGTCACAAAAATTGGTAGGTAGATAACTGGTTACGACCCCCAAAAAATATCTTTTACAGTTTTTGAGTTAGAGCCACCAAATTTTGTGCCAAAATAGGTGATTATAGCCCCAAAATAAATGCATAAAAACTTTGGATGCCACGCCAATCCATACTGACCAAGCTGCCCCAAACCTCCTCAATGCTTCACTAAAAACGGGAATGCGTGTATTTTCCAAAGCGTTAAGGCTAGAGTCACCAAATTTGGTAGGAAGATAGCTAATAACAATCCCGAAAAAACTGCATGAAAGTTTTGGAGCCACGCCCCCCTTGATCCCGAGCCCCCCGCATTTTGAAGTCAAAAACGCTTATATTTTCCACATTTTTTGAGCTAGAGCCGCCAAATTTGGTGCCAAGATAGGTGATGAAGAAACCCCAAAAAATGGATGGCGCCCCCCACCCATACCGCCCCCAGCCCCCCTTCCACCATATTCTACTAACTTTGAGCTAGAGCCACCAAATTTGGTATGAGGATAGCAATTAACATCATAAACAGATCTGCAGCAAAACTTTGGACGCCACGCCCCCCCATACCAGCCCCCCTTCTACCAAATTCTACTAACTTTGAGCTAGAGTCACCAAATTCGGTTTGAGAATAGCTATTGACATCATAAATAGATCTGCAGCAAAAGTTTGGATGCCATGCCCCCCCTTACCAACCCCATCCCAAATTTGGTATGAGGATAGCAATTGACATCATACACAGATCTTCAGCTAAAATATTGATGCCACGCCCCCCCCCCCCCCCCCATACCCCACAAGCCTACCATCCACCATATTCTTCTAACTTTGAGCTAGAATCACCAAATTTGGAAGGAAGATAGCTTTTTGGCATCCCCATCTGCACCAGACAATCTTTGAGGCAGCATACACCCCTGCAGCAGCATACACCCCTGCCGTATTCACACACCATTGCAATCAGCTCTCTTTTAATCTGTTTTACTACTGGTATCGAGTATACCGCAGTCGGGTGCGTCCGACTGCAACGTTTCTACTTGTTTTTTTTTGTTAATTTGTATATGTTACTTAACCAAGTATCTTTAAAAACTATATAACAAAATTAAAAAATTAGCTAATATTTACTTAGAACATTTACAAATACTAAATAAGGCACTAAATTTAACTGCCATCAAAGTGTTTACACACCTTCTTTTTTGGTTTATTTTCGTCGTTATTTTCGTATTTACAGTTACTTTTCATAAAATAAAAGTCGCGCAGCTATTGGTAATGCATTTTTCTAAGAATTTTCTTTATTAGTCGGTAGAATTTAATCATTATTTGGAGAAATGCCAGAAAAACGGTTATCGTTTGACATGAACCAGTTGGTGTATTACAACTCCACCATGGGTAAATCGGCCTCGGAGATTGCAAAAATGTTTGCAATCAGCACAAAAACAGTATACAATATTATAAACCGCGCTAAAAACTGGACGGCCGCGATTAATAACTCCGAGGAGAGCGAGGAGAGCAGAGCGAATTATGTTCAGAAAGATCAATGAAAATCCAACTTTTTCGACCAAAACGCTAGCCAATGAGAAGGATGAATGTGGTCTCGCCATATCACGTGAATGCGTCAGAAATGCTATTAAAAGAAACGGCTTTGCATCTGGAGCTGCCCGCAAAAAACCATTAATGTCGGCTAAGCATGTAAAGAGACGTTTAACTTTTGCCAGGACTTACGTGGGACAGCCAGATTCGTACTGGGACGACGTGGTGTTCTGTGATGAACCGAAAATTATGCTATTCTATCATGATGGACCCAGTAGAGTGTGGCGCAAGCCGTTGAAAGCACTTGAAAACAAAAATATTATACCTACTGTAAAGTTTGGAAAACTTTCAGAAATGGTTTGGGGGTGCATCTCAAGCAAAGGAGTTGGAAATATGTGCTTGATTGAAAATACTATGGATGCCCAACAATATTTGAACATTTTGCGCACCCATTTGGTAACCAGTGCTCACACATTTGGGTTTATAAACGATGGCAAGCAAACATTTAAATTTTACCGGGACTATGATCCAAAGCACAAAGCACATACGGTGAGGTGCTGGCTGCTCTACAATTGTAAAAAGCCCAGACCTCAACACAATCGAAAATCTGTGGGCTTATTTGAAAAAACGCACTGCCAAGCGCCATCCAAAAAATAAAAATGAGCTCAAGGCGATAATTTTGGAGGCATTGCAAAAAATTCCATTGGAATATGTTCAAAAGCTTATAGAATCGATGAAACGACGTCTGGGAGCGGTAATAGAAGCCAACGGTGGACACACTAAGAATTAATTATAGTTAGTTACCAGAAAATATTAGCAATGTTGACTTTGTGTAAACACTTTTTTAACAATTTACTTGTTGCCTTATTTAGTATTTGTAATTGTTCTAAGTAAATATTAGTTAAATTTTAATCTACTATATAAATATAAGTCCAAATTTCCTTCCTGACGCTATAACTCCAGAACGCACGAACCGATTTCCACGGTTTTGCATTCGTTGGAAAGGTCTCGGGCTCCGTGAGGTTTATAGCAAAGAAAAAAAGGAAAAGTTTCTACAGAAAGCGGGAAAAGCTTTTTTCACATACAGCGCCAACTCTGATACATAGCATGTACTACAAACCAATATTCATACATTGTTTGACAGCTGCTCATTTTTCTCTGCTCAGTTCATTTCATGTGACAAACAGGTATTGTGTTCACTGTGAAATTGTGGAAAAAAAGTACAAAAAATAAGTTATTCGTTTCCTAACATTTCAATTGGAAATCATCAAATCAATCACATGTATTGTGCAAATTTTTAATCAATTTCAACAGCAGGCATTTGTCTTTAAGGTGGTAAGTTGAGCATTTGATGTTAAATTCACCACTCTGTCCAAAGTCCAAAATGCCTAGAGGACGAGCGAACATCGGCCGCCGCACAAGACATGCAAGCCAGCAACAAGTGTATTCACAGAACTTAAGCGAAGAAAGACAAAATATAATAAGAGAAAATGTCCAATTAATACAACGCGTGAGCACACGAAGATCATTGGCATCATACAATCGATTGGCATTCCAATATGATCCAACTGCGAACTACGGTGATGATGAAAATTTAGATATTGGACCAATGAAGACTATATGCCGATATTGCAAAGCATTAAAGTTCAAAAGAGAAACGGCTGGATTGTGCTGCGAAACTGGAAAAGTCAAACTGGATCCATTACTTACACCACCACAGCCACTAAAACGATTGTTCGATGGAAGTGATCCTGATTCCAGCCATTTTCTTCAACACATCCTAGAATACAATAACTGCTTTCTCTTGACTTCCTTTGGAGCTATATCATTCGAGAAGGCGGCTTCATGCCGACTTGCAAGGTAAAAGATACAACACACATAACCAATCACTCACACCAACACAATGAATTGCAACACATAACAACTTCATATACACCACACACTACACCATCACACGATCAGAAGCTACACCGTATTCTTCAACAAATGATTTATTGCAAACAAGATACAAGATACAAGGACAAATATATCATTTGCATGGTTCAATGGTGCCAACACCAGATGAACCGCATCAATTTCTGCAAATATATTTCATTTCGTCGATGGTGGATCAGCTGAATGTGCGGTGCAATATACAGGGAACACAACAGTTAAAGAGACGAATTATTTAACAGTTGCAAGCATTTTTTCACGCTAATAATGCTTTGGTTAATATGTTCAAAACAGCATTGGAACGAATGTTATCGGATAAGCACAAATTCGTCATAAGAGCGGATTGTACCCCAATACGTGAACATGTGCAAAGATTCAATGCACCCACCGTTAATGATGTTTCTGCAATTATTGTTGGCCAACTAAATCGCGAGACATTGTCGTTCAGCGAATAAGCAATATCATGCATCGTGTAAACGAGACGTATCGTTTGTACGGTTCGTTACCATATCCAATCATATATTGGCAAGGGCAAGACGGATACGACATCACGTTGAAGATGGTCAATCCAATTACAGGTACAATATTCACACACTAATTATTGGTATTATTGGTATTATTGGTTTCCATTAACAATTCATTTAATTTTGCATTTTCAGGCGTATCAACGAATAAAAATCTAAGCGCAATGAATTACTATGCGTATCGTAAGATGAGGAGAATGTTTTTCTGAAGTGCCGTCGGCTATTCCAGCAATTCGCTATCGACATGTATGTCAATGTCGAGACTATACGTTAAGCGTTCATCCGATTCAATCAGGCAAAGCTACGATCTGAGGACTATATACACTTGCGTGAAGCTGTTTATTCAGATGGTGATGTTCAGAATATTGGACGTCTGACGATTCTCCCATCATCTTATATCGGAAGCCCACGCCTCATGCACGAATACGTTCAAGACGCTATGACGTGCGTGCGAAATTATGGAGCTCCGGCTTTATTTATTACGTTCACATGCAATCCGAAGTGGACGCTAATTGAACGTGAGTTGGAACTGGGCCAAAAACCGCAAGATCGCCATGACATAATCGCCAGAGTATTTGACCAAAAACTCAAGGTTATGATGGATGTGCTTACTAAGTTTTTGGTGACACACGTTGTTATAGAAGCAGAAGCGTGGACTACCGCATGCTCACATTCTAATTTCGTTGCTGAACAAATTACATTCAAATGAAGTGGATGACATCATATCAGCTGAAATTTCTGATCCAGTCACTGATCCCCATCTACACGACATTGTCACCACACAGATGGTGCATGGACCGTGCGGTGCACTAAATCCATTATCGCCTTGCATGGCTGATGGTAAGTGCACAAAACCGTAAGTTGCTGAAACAGTCACAGGGAACGATGGATATCCAGTTTATCGTCGGTGTTCAAAAGAAGATTATGGTCGAACTATCAAAGCTAAACTTCAAAATCAAGAGATTGAGATCGGAAATGCATTCATTGTACCATATTGTGTTAACGTCAGACCAAAAAACAAAAAATGTGGTTTACCCAAGAGAACTTCAATGAAACGGATAATTTGCGGGCACGTATTACGCTTCGATTCAGTATTTACTTTGGATTCACTTTCATTTACCTAGAGAAGTTCAACTTAATAAAACTTCATTTTTGAAATCGAAATGAATTCATTACTGTTGTGAAATGAAATAAAATTTTTCCTTTTCAAATATAAAACAAAAAAATGTTCTTCATCTTTTTATCACCAAACGAAATGTTACATAAAACGAAGCCATCTGGTGGTGAAACGGAGATCGCCGGGTTTGCTAGTTTGGTTATATATTTTTTAAAGATAATTGGTTAAGTAACATATAAAAATTAACAAAAATAATTAAAAACAAGTAACAAGGCTCTAGTCGGGATAGCCCGACCAGAAGGTACCCTGAACCCAGTTTCAGTCCTTCCGTCCTAAAAGTATGCTTCAAATAATGATCACTTTAAACAAAACTCATAACTGACTTAACTTTACGATATCTCTGGTGCTTCTTAACCGATTTAGACGAAATTTTGAGAAAAGGTCTATCGTTAGCCATTACACCAACCCCCATTTTTACATTTTCCAAATTCGATTGTTTTTTGTTATCGACTCCATGTGTATATCAAAAAACAGAGTAGTTATCGATAATTTGAAGCAAACTTGTTCTGCTCATGGTATAGGAGAACTTATATTCAAAATCTGAAGTCTCTAGCTCTTGTAGTCTCTGAGATCTACGCGTTCATACAGACGGACAGACGGACAGACAGACAGACGGACAGACGGACAGACGGACGGACAGACGGACATGGCCATATCGACTCGGCTATTGATACTGATCAAGAATATATATACTTTAAAGGGTCGGAGATGCTTCCTTCTGCCTGTTACATACTTTTGCACAAAACCATTATACCCTGATTTACCCATTTTATGGGTTCAGGGTATAATAAATTGACCTGTTCCATAATTTCAATGTTTTCGGGCAATCTAAAATAATAAAAATAATTTGTTATATCTGTACGAAGATCAAAAGCACAATATTACCTTTCGCGTAGTTGGGTTATTAATTCTTTTATGAATTCCATGCTATTTTTTCTAATTTCATCCTCGTGCGATCGGAATTGAACCTCTTTAACTTTGTTTTCAAATGCATAGCCCAAATACAAATTTGGTACTGCTGCGATTTCGAAATTATTTTTTAAAATATTGATTTCATAACCAGGTGGTATTATTTTAGCTTTAAGAGTGTTAATGGCAACTATTACATCTGAAAGTAATTGGGTTGGGTTTCCATTCCGGCTTTGAAAGTTTTTGTTAAGGCTTTGCATATCCTTTAATATTGGACTTAAAAAAAGCAAATAAAGATAATTTATATCGTCTTTATATAGCCCGTTGAGAATATGTGCTTTGTGGCACTTTTCCGAGGTAGCTGCTATTTCGAAATGTGGCTTCAACTCAGTCCACTGATTCATGATGCGAGAAACTGCACTCTCTATCGACAACCATCTTGTGTCACATACTCTCGGTATTTTCAAAGGATTCTTGTGTAATAAATGAAAAAAATCTATAAGTTTAAATTAAGAAAAACCTAAGGAAATAAACATATAGCTGTTACACACGCACAACAACTGGTAGTTCCACCATATCTATAAAACCTTAATGTATTAGTATTGGACAGTCACAGTTCGGATTATTTTTTGTTAATACATATATTTTTATGTATACCTGCTCATCATTTATACAACGATAAATTTTTCTATAATTCAATTGTCGACTCGCAATTTTTGAAAACCATGAGTAAGTCTCATGCACAAGAAATTCAAGGCTGTCCGGTAAGACTTTTGTGCATGATTTTGTAACGGCTAACTGAATAGAGTGGCATACACATTTTAGTAGTTTCAGAGAGGGAACTGATTTCTTCAACTCCGTGTAAGCACTCTTTTTTGAGCCAGTCATAACGCTGGCGTTGTCTGTACCAATTCCAATCAAATTAGCTATGTTTAATTTATTTTTTATAAGCAAGTTTTTTACAGCATCTCCTATGGAAACAGCATCTCCAGCTTCGATTTGTTCGAGCCCTAAAAATGTCGACACTACATCCCCTTTAGTCTTACTAAAGTAACTAATAACTAATAACGACTCCTGAGGATTTAAGAACATTTAGAATCATAGGTTTTTGTGCATATGTATATAGACGCTTATTTTCATATATGCTAAGAAAAATAGCTTACCAAGAATTTTGTTTATGCCAATGTCAGTAGACTCGTCCAACAGAAGGCTAAAAGCGGCGTTTCCAATGTCGGTGCGTAAGTCGTCGACGAAATGCCTAGCAAGAACATTTTTAATAATGTAAGTGCACTTCGTTCTGCTTAATTTTATATTTGCAGCATCTTTGCAAGCTGAAAACTGCTTCACACAAAACTTTGACAAATGATCACATGTCGCAATCGCCGTGTGTTTGGCAATGTGTAGACAAAGTGCCGCTTCCTGTTCCTCCGTTTTTGTTGATTTTCGAACAAAAGGCAACTTATTTTTTTGGCTAAATGAGCCCATCGCAGACGCATGTTTTTTCGTGGCGGCGTGGTGGCGGATGTCAAAAAGTTTTGCCCCTATTGTTGATTGCCGTAGTCGGATCAGATTTCTTCCGAATCCTATGCTTAAACTCTTCGTCTTGCAGCCAGGCATCACGAAAGTTTTGCGTGTACACTTTTGGCATCTTACTTCCAATAAAAATAAACTGCACTGATTTAAAAAAAAAGACGTCTATCCTCTTTGGGTATCAGAATTAAAGTGTTTTATTCGTCCGCTCTGCGGTTTGCATGAAAACTCTGTTTATATATATATGTACAAAGGGATCTTAGAATAGTCTCTTGCATGAGGCCCTTACATGAGGCCCTTACATATGTACAAAGGGATCTTAGAATAGTCTCTTGCATGAGGCCCTTACATAAGGTGCGTCTCATATATATAACGCCACTGCAAATTTGCTTATATTTTTTGAACGAAAGAGTTTTTTCAATAACAATGTTCGGCGCATTTGTGTGCAATAATGAAATGTGTACCAAGCTAGACGGCGCCTCTAATAACGGTACATTTGTTTTGCTGCAAAAACTGAATTTCGGTAGTTTCGCATGTTTTGAAAAAACATTGTCGAATGCCGAATTTATATTATATTTATGTTACATATGGACCGCGCACACCAAAGGCAACAAATGTTTTGACATGTTTTCGTGACGAAAATTACACGCTTGCTTAAAAAATATATTTCTAAACCAAGAAACCTGCAATTGCAGGTTCGCTATTTTTTTTTTTTATTTATTTGCTACGGCTCTTGTCTGATGTAGAGAAAACAACGGTGCTTTACGACCCAGCGATCGACAGAAAGATCACAGAATTGCAGCACTCAGCGGCCAGCCAACCGAAATTTAACATTGCAAAAAGGAATATAAAAGGCAAAAGTTATAGATAAATATAAAATTGCTAGATTTGCAATAAAGTTGCTAAATATGCTTAAAAACAAAATAAAAAATTGCTAGATTTGTGGCTAATAGCATATCAAAAAAAAAGTTGCAGATGTTTTTAGAAGTTGCTAGATCTAGCAACTAAATTGCTAAACTGGCAGCACTGACCCAGCGGCGAACACCATATCCGATACGTCCACAATATGCATTTCGTGGAGACTCCACTGAATGTATTACGTGTAGCCTTTTTGTAAACAAGGCTGTAATGGAAAGATTTGTACAGAACTGTTGGTTTTTCGCTCGTTTCCTACTTCGGCTACGGAGTTCATTCTATTGCTCGTAATTTCTTTTTGATTTTGTGTGCCTTTACGCATACAAATGTAACAAGTAGAAACGTTGCAGTCGGACGCACCCGACTGCGGTATACTCGATACCAGTAGTAAAACAGATTAAAAGAGAGCTGATTGCAATGGTGTGTGGATACGGCAGGGGTGTATGCTGCCTCAAAGATTGTCTGGTGCAGATGGGGATGCCAAAAAGCTATCTTCCTTACAAATTTGGTGATTCTAGCTCAAAGTTAGAAGAATATGGTGGATGGTAGGCTGGGGGAGGTATGGGGGGGGGGCTTGGCATCAAAATTTTAGCTGAAGATCTGTGTATGATGTCAATTGCTATCTTCATACCAAATTTGGTGACTCTAGCTCAAAAATAGAAAAATTTGGTGGAAGGGGGGATGGGGTTGGTAAGGGGGGCGTGGCATCCAAACTTTTGCTGCAGATCTATTTATGATGTCAATAGCTATTCTCAAACCGAATTTGGTGACTCTAGCTCAAAGTTAGTAGAATTTGGTAGTAGGGGGGCTGGGTGCTGGGGGCTGGTATGGGGGGCGTGGCGTCCAAAGTTTTGCTGCAGATCTGTTTATGATGTTAATTGCTATCCTCATACCAAATTTGGTGGCTCTAGCTCAAAGTTAGTAGAATATGGTGGAAGGGGGGCTGGGGGCGGTATGGGTGGGGGGCGCCATCCACTATTTTTGGGTTTCTTCATCACCTATCTTAGCACCAAATTTGGCGGCTCTAGCTCAAAAAATGTGGAAAATATAGGCGTTTTTGATTTCAAAATGCAGGGGGCTCGGGATCAGGGGGGGCGTGGCTCCAAAACTTTCATGCAGTTTTTTGGGGATTGTTATTAGCTATCTTCCTACCAAATTTGGTGACTCTAGCCTTAACGTGGGGGGGGGGGGCTGGGGGCGGAATAGGTGGGTGGGGCTCCAAAACTTTGATGCAGTTTTTGGGGGGTCGTAACCAGTTATCTACCTACCAAATTTTGTGACTCTAGCTCAAACACTATGGAAGATACACGCACTACCGTTTTTAGCGAAGCGTTGGGGTGGTTGAGGGCGGATAGGGCAGTATAGATGGGCGTGGCATCCAAAGTTTTTATGAATTGGGTTCGGGATCGTTAACACCTATCTTGGTACCAAATTTGGTGGGTCTAGCTCAAAAACTGTAGAAGATATGGGCATTTTTAGTGTTAAATTGCGGGGGGGCTGGGGTCGGTATGGGTGGGCGTGGCTCCAAAATGTTTGATGCAGTTTTTTGAAGATTGTTAGTAGCTATTTTCTCCCCAAATTTGGTAGTTCTAGCTGTAAGGGCTTGCGAAATAGCTGGATCTATCGATTTTGCGTTATAGAGTTTATCGATTTGCCAGCCCCCTAGTTATTGTAGAACTCCAATCTTGACACTTTAATTTACTATGCCATAGATAAAGACATTTGTAAAGTTTCAAGTCTCTAACTTGAAGGGTGTGGAAAAAAGTTGCGAACATACAGACGGACAGACGGACAGACGGACAGACACCATGACGGACATTGCACAAACCCAATATACTCTTTACCTTCGGTATCGAGTATAAAAATGAATGCATATATGTAAGTCTGACGTGGCTTTTTCGGCTTATGCCTTTACACTAATTGTTCGACTTTGCTTTTGGCACGCGTCGTCAGTTTGATTTGTCTGCCGTGCTGTGTGCATCAATTTTCAACGTTGACGAGAAAAATAAGTTTTGTGAGACAAATCAAATTATCTGGTAAGTATTTACAACTATTAAGTTAAAGTTCATAATAATAACAATAAATTAATATTTTTCATTAGCAGGCTTAAGGCTGGCCTTTAAAGTCCATATAGGATGCCTATTTAAGCACAAATACGACGCAAAAATAGAAGCACAACATGTAGAAATAAATAAGGAAAATTATGTATAAAAATAATATAAAATTATTCTTAAAAATAAACATGAATTAAAAAGTGTTATTTATGTATAAAAATATTTGTATTATGTGTTCTTCTTTCAAACTAAATATTTCTTTTACATTACAGCCTAATATACATTTGGTGCCATTGTATACTACCACTAAGCAGAAAATAATATAGAGCATTTATTCAGTACGGCGAAGTTTATCATTCAGTACTATTGAGATCAGATCCAGGCAGAGAGAAGAGCGTAAAGAGCGCTTTGCAGAAGCTTTTGTCTTTCGTTGGTGTCGGTTGTGTTTTTAAGCGCTCTCATTAAGTTATTGTTTTCTTGTGTTTGTGCACTAAGTGTTACTTGGTTTTATTTGGTAAACGATGCTAGCAGTGATCGCAAATATACGTTGTATATATTTACGTTTGCTTAATAATAGTTGCGGACTTAAATTACATTTGAAGTCGCAGTAGAACCAACGCTGCAGTTGCTTTAAAAAAACA
>JAWNNU010002266.1:0-166393 GCA_035044585.1 Scaptomyza polygonia
CGAACGACCAAGGCAGCGCTTCAAAACAGCAACGACACTGACGCTTGAGAAGCTACACGAGCTGGAGACAGATCGTCTCAAATTCCAAAAGCAACAGCTGGCAGCAGAAGCGAGAAAGTTAGCTTTGGAGCAGCACAAGCTGAATTGGATGAAGGAGTTGGAAACGAAAAAGTTGGATCTGTAGGTACAGAAGGCAAATCTTGAAGAAAAAAAACTAATGAGTGTTAGAACACACGAGCGATGTGTTAACACCTGTTTGTACCTGTTTGATTGCTATAGCTGGCCTGCTGTACGTATTCTTTGACTTTTTGATACCTGTCCTACCCCACAAAACACATTCACAGCTAAAAACTAGGCTTCTGCAAACACTTGTCCACAAAACTATTTTTCTTCCCCCATAACTGCGCTTGAGTAAGAAAACCATCAGTTTTGCTATTGATGATCATACATACTTTTTCCAATTTTTTCCCTGTGACACTTCCTTACAATCCTTGCAATACAGTTATGCAAAGATGAACACAAATTACGAAAGTGTATTCAGTAGTGCATTGGTACATATTTCAATGTAAGCGCGCGTTTGCCGCTCACACAGAAAAAAGAAAAATATCAAAAATAACAAAAACCTCGATAAGCAGGCACAGCAAGAAATATATGTATGTTTCAAACGCACTTTCATACAATATGTACCAACAACATTTTACCGTTCTTGCTGTCCGCTGACCCGCCGCCTCTTCTTTAATCTACGGACCGCTGAACGCAAAGGGAAACTGAACAAAACAACAACGTGCCGGCCTGTCGTAGCTGAGACGCACAAATTCCACAAAGGAAAAATACCCCTTGAACCAATATTCAATTTGTCAATGAAAACTTTAATAAATGATTTTAATATATACATATTGTTTATGCTAGAATATAAACAATAAACAATGCTAGAATATAAACAAACATGTAGAATCGAAATTATATTAAAGAATCTCAAGTTTTGCTATTCAATTACACAAAGTTCATATTAATAGTGCATTTACACTGGCGCCTTAAGCAACGCCTTTAGCATTTCGCCTTAAGGTCTTCGCTATTTTTAGCCTTTACCATACAAAATGTGTCCGTTAAATTTGAATATAGCGAATTTTTCTCGCGCCGCTAGAGCGCCGCTATTCTACCGGCTAAAATAAAGACCTTTTTTAACCGATGAATCGATAATTTTGGTCAAATTACTGATGGCGGCAACAGGAATCAGCTGATTAAAAACCAAAACAAATGTGCAAGTAAGTACAAAATGATTTCAAATACTAAATATTATTATTATTATTGTAATTAAACAATTTAAAATATAGTGGATATCGGACAAAAAAGAAAGCGCTGGTCGGAGAACTTGGAGAGTATTTTCATAGAGGTATGGAGCGACAGAGCCGATGACCTGCGTGGTACGCGAAAAAATGTTCATGTTTATGCAAAACTCTCAAATTTGTATTTTACAGTTATTCTCTGCCGCTACACCAATACAATCATACTCAGATGTATATGTATTAGAGAGCTGCATGAGTCCATTCACAACTGTAATGTATTAGAATGTATTCGAGCTGAATAGAGTAGAATGAGTGGCAGACAAAACATTGTATGAGTGAATATGAATAGTAGCATTTGTCGATACTAATATTCATCAACATTCATGACATTGAAGTTGAATACTATGAGTAGAAAACGCAAAACTTACTAGGGCGAAGACTGAATCTATTCATCTGTAATGATTCCATTCATTTCGTGTGCCTAGAGAAATTACGTATATAATATATGCACGGCGCCAGACTGACGCACAAGCTGTCGGTCTGATCGCAAGCGTTGTCAGCGGGCCGCACAAGCAGCTCGGGCAGAGGGTCTTATAAAAAAGGGTTCTGTGTGAGCACTTATAAAAAAAATGTGTAGACCTGCTTCTTAGAGAATGCGTGCATAGGCAAATTAGTGAACGATGCCCTGCCAAATTGAAATTTCTTATTTTTGTGCATATATCACTTCGCTCAGTGCACACATTTTTGGTGATATTTTCGCGCCGCTGACAATCGATTTATGACCTAACGGCACCTGTACGAGCATATATAAAAAGCAAAAACAACATAAAATGCATATTTTGTATACTATGTTTGCATACCACGCAAAATTATGGAAAACATACATTAAAACATTTACTTTGAATTCGTGGTACAAGACAGATGCAGCCGGAAAAACATTGACACATTGGCCATAAAAGCAAATATTAAAAACAAAACCTATAAGTTGATAGAAAAGAGAGGTCGCAGCCAAGTTTGAGAGGTTTTTGCTAAAATCCAAAATGAAAACCGAGCGGAAATAGCCGGATTAGTAGCTTGCAAAATGTGCCTTTCTGTTTTAAAGTTTACAGTAAGCACATCAAACCTTGTAAAACACCGATGTTTCGTATCTAATTGTCCCAAAAACGCTGCTGTAATTGAAGTTAGTTCCGAAACAAAACAAAATGGTATTGAATTAATAACAGAATGGCATGTTAAGAATTGCCGTTCGTTCAACATTATTGAGGACTCAGGTCTCAAGCAGTTTGCAGCATTTTTAGTTAAAGTTGGAGCAACGTACGGTCCTAACGTCGATATTGACCATTTATTACCTGACCCCACAACAATATCACGAAACATTTCCAAAATATTCGTGCCAAACTTGCTAATATTTTAAATGATTTTGGATGCAACCTTGAACTAGACATACCCGTTGTGGTTACTGATCGTGGATCGATTATGGTTAAAGCATTTAGCGATATAGAGAGAGTAAATTGCATTAACCATTTGTTAAATAATGCAGTCGAAAAAGCAATCAGCTCTGTTCCACAGGTGACAGAAATGATCACAATGTGCGCAAAAATTGTGAAATATTTTACGAAGTCGGGGTCAAATTCATCACTGGGACTGTCATTAAAAAGCTTTTGCCCCACTCGCTGGAACACAGTTTTGTACCTTTTGAAATCAATTGAATCCAATTGGGTGGACATAACATCAATTTTGAATGAAAAAAACCAGCTCTGCAGAATAGAAAAAATTAATTTGACCCAAGTGAGTTCCGTTGTCCGTGTATTAGAAATATTTGAAAATGTTTCAAAAAAACTTGAGTCCAGCAAACGTGCAACCATCCACTTAACAATACCAAACATGAAGAAGTTAAAAAAAGCCTGTCTGTCCGAAAGCTACGATAACGAAATAATTGAAATCTTTAAATCGGCAATTCAAAATCAGATTTTGGTAACTGTCATTCCGAATTTAACAAAATTTCACCACATAGCCCTTTCTCTTTTTCCACCAACTAATAAATTAATCCAATGTTCAACTAATGAAAAAGAAATTATTATGGAACAGTGCAAAGCTTTAATGAGTCACTATGATGAAGAAAGTAGTTTGGACACGGCGGTATTACCAGAAGACGAATTTTCAGAATTTATTCAAATTAATCATAAGAACAACAATCAAAGCTAAGTAAACCAAGAAATATTGGGATATACAAGCTTGAATGTTGCATACACGCCAGAGTTCGATTGCTTAGCTAGGTGGAATGGCCACAAAGATATAAATTCAACTTTATACAAAACAAGCAGCAAAATATTTTGTATTCAAGCGAGCAGCGCTGCTTCTAAAAGAACCTTCTCAAGTGCAAGGAATTTAATCACCGAGAAGCGCTGCTTGATTGCCAAAAATGCGGAAAACATCAGAAAAATAATGTTTCTGCATTCCAATACATTATTAAAAAGAATTAAATAAAACTCTTTTTATATTAAATAAATATCTGTTTTTTTTTTTTTTTTAAATTAGCTTAATAAAATGTTGTTGCATATAAAATATTGTTTGTCATTATTTTCTTTTACAGCAAGACAGCTAGTCTGGCATGATTAGAATCTGAGGCTCAGACACACAATCCAATCTAGAACGTGATAACAACAAAAACACACATATTAACATTGCTAAGCTGAGGGTCTAATCGAGAGCGAGCACACAAAAGCAAAGTACATGCGTGAGGACACCAGACGCACAAGCAACTCGGGCACAGGGTCATACAAGTGACCTAACGGCATATGCACATACATATTAGCAGGCAAAAAAAAACACAAACATACATACATAGCAGACTTCATATTCGAATACATTCAGTACTACTCGAATATAGCTGTAAATTTTCATTTATTTGATCCGTGCCCCGACGTTTGAATGTTGTGCGACTGAGTCGTTGCCAGAGCACCACATTCACTCATACAACTTTGTAGAAGTATTCTATTCCATTCAATTCATTTTATACATTGTATATTAGAATGCCGTTTTTTTGCCATTTATGCAGCTCTCTAGTTCATAAGACGGAATGTAATGTAAAATTCGTGCCGCTGCCGCTGAGGATTATTCGCTCTGGTGTGCGCTATGCGAGTGTGCACCAGTACCCCTCACTGAGTTCTAGGCATATCGTTAGTCTGACACCGGGCCCGCGTACTGCAGGGTAAGCGTCTATATTATTATGTATGCGTGTGTACGTGCATGTTTCGCCAAATACAAATTTTTCGCTTACAAATTAATTATATTCAAAAACCAACAACAAACTTTGGAATAATATTTGTATATATACATTTTCTTCTTCAGAAACCGAATAAACCTGATGAGCTGAACCACAATTCTGATGGGCAAATATCTATTGAGAACGCGTTTAAGTGTTCGGCGTCTGCTAAAGGTAAACACTCTCTTATTTTATATTTTGAATATAATTTTATTTAAACCTTTTTTTCTAATTTTAGATAAGCGTAATGATATAACGGCAGCAAAAGTTTATATGATTTGCAAAGATAAACTGCCTGTACGTGGTGTTGAAAAGGAAGGCCTCTGTAATTTGTTACAAATTTGTGTACAAAAATGTAAAATTCCAAGCCGTTTCAAGGTAAGTGCTTTGGATTTTATTAGAAATTTTAATATGTTTGTTTACCCTTTATATCTAATTTACAGGTAACAGATCTCATTGAAGAAAAATACGACATATGTGTGGCTAAGATTACAACAATTTTCCAAGGTGTTGAGGACATAGCTTTCACCTGTGACAGTGTCACTATAACCAATTCAACTCGGTCGTATATCACCGTAACCGCACATTTTATATAGGATAATTATCTACAGGCGGTTTGCTTGCAAGCAGCAAAAATGTCACAGGTAAGCTTTTTTTAAATTTATGTAATTTTTGTCTATGTGTTCTGTTTTGTCAAGTCTACGTGTTTAAATGTTTTTTATCTTTATTTTTATTAGATGTGACTTGTGTTCTGTTTCGACAAGTCTATGCATAAGGTCGAATAAAAACTCTTGTCCAAAGTGTAGGCATGAGGTGGAATTCGTGTCTCGACATGCGTGTTTCTTTTCTCAAACTTTCAAATAAGTCGCATTGGTTTAATTAAAACGATCAATTTCTATGAAGGGATTGCCAGACATGCTAACAGCTCACGAAATCGATATATGCCTAGATTTTTTGATTTACTAAGTCCTTATAAAGAAGCAACAGAAAAAATAAGCGGTGAAAATTACGTCACAGTTAGCATGGTAATACCATTAATATCATTACTGAAAAATAAAATACGTACATTGACTGTAGAATCGGCTGAAGGAAAACTTACTAAAGCCCCCTTCACACGGTCGGTTTTTCTGTAGCTTTTTTTTAAAAAAAAGCCAGCGCTCTCGTGTGAACACAAAAATTTTTTAGGTCCGCTTAGTTAGTTTATTTAAGTAAAAAAGGCGTTTTTGGTATTTTTTAGTAGTTGTTGGCAAAAAATAAATGAAATAAATATTCTTAGCTTGAGCTAACGAGGATAAAATACACACAACCTCTAATATGTTTTCGCATGTATCCATCGTGTGAAATGGGCTTAAAGAAACTCTACTAAAAGTTTCTGATGACCGTTTTAAATCTTTTAAAAACAACAAAACACTGGTGAAGTCGACAATGTAAGACCTACGATTAAAAAAATTATATTTAGCGCCGCTCAATGCTCAAAAAGCTATTTAAGACATTATCACCGAGGTATCGGCAGACAGCGTTAAAAAACGAGTATGTATAATTAAGTTAAAAACATTATTAGCACCACTTTGAATTAACTTTAAATTACCAATTTTATTATAATATTAATTAATCTAAACATTATATACTTGACTATAATAATAACTATCTTTGTTTAATTAATTTAAACTTAAGCTATTGTTTGAAGAGATTGAGAGAAGCTCGACTTTGGCCCTTTGGGCTGTGATAGTCAATTGGTCAATGGGTCGACCGGTGCTTGATTTGACGATGGAGATGGCGCGCAGACTATGCAGGGTAAGTTTGATGGTAGCAGGCTTGAACTTTTCAAAATTAATAGCAACTTTAATATTTAGAAAAGGTTAACAAAATGTGCCCTTGGTATGACCAACTGGCAGATATCTTCAACCATGGAAAAGAGATTGAAGTGGCTGGTAACGACACCATTGATCTTCAATTCGGTGGCTTCTTCCAGTGAAACAGCGAAACTACAGCGAATAAGAGCAACGAACGACCAAGGCAGCGCTTCAAAACAGCAACGACATTGACGCTTGAGAAGCTACACGAGCTGGAGACAGATCGTCTCAAATTCCAAAAGCAACAGCTGGCAGCAGAAGAGAGAAAGTTAGCTTTGGAGCAGCACAAGCTGAATTGGATGAAGGAGTTGGAAACGAAAAAGTTGGATCTGTAGGTACAGAAGGCAAATCTTGAAGAAAAAAAACTAATGAGTGTTAGAACACACGAGCGATGTGTTAACACCTGTTTGTACCTGTTTGATTGCTATAGCTGGCCTGCTGTACGTATTCTTTGACTTTTTGATACCTGTCCTACCCCACAAAACACATTCACAGCTAAAAACTAGGCTTCTGCAAACACTTGTCCACAAAACTATTTTTCTTCCCCCATAACTGCGCTTGAGTAAGAAAACCATCAGTTTTGCTATTGATGATCATACATACTTTTTCCAATTTTTTCCCTGTGACACTTCCTTACAATCCTTGCAATACAGTTATGCAAAGATGAACACAAATTACGAAAGTGTATTCAGTAGTGCATTGGTACATATTTCAATGTAAGCGCGCGTTTGCCGCTCACACAGAAAAAAGAAAAATATCAAAAATAACAAAAACCTCGATAAGCAGGCACATCAAGAAATATATGTATGTTTCAAACGCACTTTCATACAATATGTACCAACAACATTTTACCGTTCTTGCTGTCCGCTGACCCGCCGCCTCTTCTTTAACCTACGGACCGCTGAACGCAAAGGGAAACTGAACAAAACAACAACGTGCTGGCCTGTCGTAGCTGAGACGCACAAATTCCACAAAGGAAAAATACCCCTTGAACCAATATTCAATTTGTCAATGAAAACTTTAATAAATGATTTTAATATATACATATTGTTTATGCTAGAATATAAACAATAAACAATGCTAGAATATAAACAAACATGTAGAATCGAAATTATATTAAAGAATCTCAAGTTTTGCTATTCAATTACACAAAGTTCATATTAATAGTGCATTTACACTGGCGCCTTAAGCAACGCCTTTAGCATTTCGCCTTAAGGTCTTCGCTATTTTTAGCCTTTACCATACAAAATGTGTCCGTTAAATTTGAATATAGCGAATTTTTCTCGCGCCGCTAGAGCGCCGCTATTCTACCGGCTAAAATAAAGACCTTTTTTAACCGATGAATCGATAATTTTGGTCAAGTTACTGATGGCGGCAACAGGAATCAGCTGATTAAAAACCAAAACAAATGTGCAAGTAAGTACAAAATGATTTCAAATACTAAATATTATTATTATTATTGTAATTAAACAATTTAAAATATAGTGGATATCGGACAAAAAAGAAAGCGCTGGTCGGAGAACTTGGAGAGTATTTTCATAGAGGTATGGAGCGACAGAGCCGATGACCTGCGTGGTACGCGAAAAAATGTTCATGTTTATGCCGAGATGGCGGAGACTCTAAAAGAATATTCCGTGGACATGACTCCATTAGATGTCAAGAAGAAGTTGGAGTCGCTGAAGAAGAGATACAGGTTTGTTTCAGGCGTTCAAAATACGCCTTCCGAAAATGTTATATATATAATCGCGTTTTTGAACATATGTATATTGCAGGCATGAGAAATCTGTTGTGGGGAGCTCTGGCGGATCGTCATCGACGTGGCCCCATTTTGAAATTATTGGGAAGATTCTCGCCTCTTCCAAATCTACAAACCCTGAGGCACTTTTGGAGGAAAGCTGTGGTAAGTGCAATGAATACAACAAATTAATTGATGTTCATTCATATAAATTGCTGTTTCAATAGGATTTCAAATAGAAAACGAAATGGAATGCTTGGAAGAGATTGAAGTCGAAGTCTTCGATGAGTTGTCACGTTCGACATGCGTGTCCCTCGAGGATGGGCCTTCAACCTCGAAGAGGAGACGAAACAATTCTGGAGGAGATAAAATGGTTAAAATGGACAAAGCTGTTAACGCAATATGCGAAATGGCAGAGGAGTCAAAAAAAATTGCTCCAAAGCACTGCGGAAACCCAAGTTTTTCAAAGCCTTGCACAGAGTCCTCAATTTTTGATTGCGTCAACAAATTTGGCCCCAGATACTCAAGTGCCATGTTTTGCCAAACAAGTTTGCAGAACTCCTTTTGAATATTGCACAGGCTAGCAGTCGATATGCCAAACAACCTGGCAACGGTTCTGTACTCTGCGGATGACCCCAGGCTGTACAAAGCTACGGCAACCCGCTTGTCCAGTGGGATGCACGCTCCTAAATTAGTTTCCTTCCGTTCCATTTGAGGCAAGGCATCAACTAACTTTAGAAAGAGACTTTCCATCCTGAAGCTCTCCTTAAACAAATCCTCACTCAATTTTGGCACATCCATCTCCCAATAACAGCCATTGCGCTCGAGCATCCAGACACTTCGCGTGCTAATGCAGTCGAACTGCGACAACATATTTAGCGCAGCCGTTGCTGCTGCCGCTTCTTCATTTTCGCAATCAACGAAATTGCTTAAACTCTGAACGCAATCATTTGCCGTATTAATAACGCTATCACCAATTTGCGTGGCCAGCATTAATAAATTTAAGTTTTGCTCCATTTTTCAATTTTCTTCCTCTTTAATCACAACCAAAAGTAAACAAAAAACAGCTGATTATAAAGACTTTTTGCCAGTGTAAATGACTTTCGCCGCTAACCACTAAGGCTCTTTTAGCGGCGCCAGTGTAAATGCACTATAAGTTTATACTACAAACCCTTTAACTTGGACCGTATCAAGCAGATTGAGGCAAAACTCTCAAATTTGTATTTCACAGTTATTCTCTGCCGCTACACCAATACAATCATACTCAGATGTATATGTATTAGAGAGCTGCATGAGTCCATTCACAACTGTAATGTATTAGAATGTATTCGAGTTGAATAGAGTAGAATGAGTGGCAGACAAAACATTGTATGAGTGAATATGAATAGTAGCATTTGTCGATACTAATATTCATCAACATTCATGACATTGAAGTTGAATACTATGAGTAGAAAACGCAAAACATACTAAGGCGTAGACTGAATCCATTCATTTGTAATGATTCAATTCATTTGTAATGATTCCATTCATTTCGTGTGCCTAGAGAAATTACGTATATAATATATGCACGGCGCCAGACTGACGCACAAGCTGATCGCAAGCGTTGCCTCGTCAGCGGGCCGTACAAGCAGCTCGGGAAGAGGGTCTTAAAAAAAAGGGTTCTGTGTGTGCACTTATAAAAAAAATGTGTAGACCTGCTTCTTAGAGAATGCGTGCATAGGCAAATTAGTGAACGATGCCCTGCCAAATTGAAATTTCTTATTTTTGTGCATATATCACTTCACTCAGTGCACACATTTTTGGTGATATTTTCGCGCCGCTGACAATCGATTTATGACCTAACGGCACCTGTATATAAAAAGCAAAAACAACATAAAATGCATATTTTGTATACTATGTTTGCATACCACGCAAAATTATGGAAAACATACATTAAAACATTTACTTTGAATTCGTGGTACAAGACAGATGCAGCCGGAAAAACATTGACCATAAAAGCAAATATTAAAAACAAAACCTATAAGTTGATAGAAAAGAGAGGTCGCAGCCAAGTTTGAGAGGTTTTTGCTAAAATCCAAAATGAAAACCGAGCGAAAATAGCCGGATTAGTAGCTTGCAAAATGTGCCTTTCTGTTTTAAAGTTTACAGTAAGCACATCAAACCTTGTAAAACACCGATGTTTCGTATCTAATTGTCCCAAAAACGCTGCTGTAATTGAAGTTAGTTCCGAAACAAAACAAAATGGTATTGAATTAATAACAGAATGGCATGTTAAGAATTGCCGTTCGTTCAACATTATTGAGGACTCAGGTCTCAAGCAGTTTGCAGCATTTTTAGTTAAAGTTGGAGCAACGTACGGTCCTAACGTCGATATTGACCATTTATTACCTGACCCCACAACAATATCACGAAACATTTCCAAAATATTCGTGCCAAACTTGCTAATATTTTAAATGATTTTGGATGCAACCTTGAACTAGACATACCCGTTGTGGTTACTGATCGTGGATCGAATATGGTTAAAGCATTTAGCGATATAGAGAGAGTAAATTGCATTAACCATTTGTTAAATAATGCAGTCGAAAAAGCAATCAGCTCTGTTCCACAGGTGACAGAAATGATCACAATGTGCGCAAAAATTGTGAAATATTTCACGAAGTCGGGGTCAAATTCATCACTGGGACTCTCATTAAAAAGCTTTTGCCCCACTCGCTGGAACACAGTTTTGTACCTTTTGAAATCAATTGAATCCAATTGGGTGGACATAACATCAATTTTGAATGAAAAAAACCAGCTCTGCAGAATAGAAAAAATTAATTTGACCCAAGTGAGTTCCGTTGTCCGTGTATTAGAAATATTTGAAAATGTTTCAAAAAAACTTGAGTCCAGCAAACGTGCAACCATCCACTTAACAACACCAAACATGAAGAAGTTAAAAAAAGCCTGTCTGTCCGATAGCAACGATAACGAAATAATTGAAATCTTTAAATCGGCACTTCAAAATCAGATTTTGGTAACTGTCATTGCGAATTTAACAAAATTTCACCACATAGCCCTTTCTCTTTTTCCACCAACTAATAAATTAATCCAATGTTCAACTAATGAAAAAGAAATTATTATGGAACAGTGCAAAGCTTTAATGAGTCACTATGATGAAGAAAGTAGTTTGGACACGGCGGTATTACCAGAAGACGAATTTTCAGAATTTATTCAAATTAATCATAAGAACAACAATCAAAGCCAAGTAAACCAAGAAATATTGGGATATACAAGCTTGAATGTTGCATACACGCCAGAGTTCGATTGCTTAGCTAGGTGGAATGGCCACAAAGATATATATCCAACTTTATACAAAACAAGCAGCAAAATATTTTATATTCAAGCGAGCAGCGCTGCTTCTGAAAGAACCTTTTCAAGTGCAAGTAATTTAATCACCGAGGAGCGCTGCTTGATTGCCAATAATGCGGAAAACATCAGCAAAATAATGTTTCTGCATTCCAATATAAATAAAATAGAATTAAATAAAACTCGTTATATATTAAATAAATATCTGTTTTTTTTTTTAAATTAGCTTAATAAAATGTTGTTGCATATAAAATATTGTTTGCCATTATTTTCTTTTACAGCAAGACAGCTAGTCTGGCATACTCAGAATCTGAGGCTCAGACGCACAATCCAATCTAGAACATAATAACAACAAAAACACACATATTAACATTGTTAAGCTGAGGGTCTGATCGAGAGCGAGCACACAAAAACAAAGTACATGCGTGAGGACACCAGACGCACAAGCAACTCGGGCACAGGGTCATAAAAGTGACCTAACGGCATATGCACATACATATTAGCAGGCAAAAAAAACACAAACATACATACATAGCAGACTTCATATTCGAATACATTCAGTACTACTCGAATATAGCTGTAAATTTTCATTTATTTGATCCGTGCCCCGACGTTTGAGGCGGCGTTTACAATGTCAGCGTGAGATTGGATTAAAGCTTTTACCAACCTGAGACGTACGCTGGTAGTTTACAATGTCAGCGTGAAAGTATGTTCGAATTTTCGAAATCAGCAGTTAGCCGTCTATGAGCTGTGAACAGCTGATGATTGTTTCATTTTTGTGGCAAAAATTTTTAAAGTGAAGCAGAATTGATAAATAATAAAAAATGAGAAGACGACAACAACAAAAAATTTTAGTAGCTCATCATACAATGATGATGCAAGCAGCTGTTGCTACTGCTGCTGAACTTGAAGAGGAGCAGGTGCAGGGAAGTGCTCGACGGTGTTGGGCGCGAGAGCATTTGATGCAGCGGGATAGGCTCGGGCATGGGCAAAATCTTTGTAAAGAGCTGTTGCGGGATGATGAAACGTTCTTTAATTTCACAAGGATGAACGTAGAACAGTTTGAACTTCTTCTTTCACTTGTGGGATCGGATTTGGCGAAGTTTTCGATAAGAAAGCCAATTGCAGAGCGCGATAGGCTTATGATTACATTGAGGTAAATATAAGATTTTATTTGAAAAATGTGCATACATATAATAAACTAATTTTGATTACTAGATTTCTAGCAACCGGATCGTCGTACAGTGCCATTGGCTACTCTTTCCGCGTGGCCAAGTGCACTGTACACAATATAGTAAAGGAGACGACCGCTGTTATTTGGAATCGCCTAAATGAAAAATTCATCCGAAGGCAAACAAACTCTGACCTTAAGCGAATTGCAGATGATTTTTATTCCTGCACTGGTCTGCCCAACTGTATAGGCGCATTAGACGGAAAACATTGTTCTATCCAAGCACCAGCAAACAGTGGCAGTTTGTATTTTAATTACAAAAAGACATTTTCTATTGTCCTGCTTGCTGCTTGCGATAGCCAGTGCAACTTCACTGTTGTCAATGTTGGTGCATATGGCTCGGAGTCAGATGGTATGCTTTCTTAAAATTAATTTAGCCTAGTTATTATTATTTTACATTAATATTATTTATTTTACATTAGGAGGAATCTTGCGTCGCTCGGACTGGCGAAAATGTTGCTAAATAATGAGCTGCCAGTGCCAGAACCTTCTCCATTGCCCAATAGCGGAACAATGTTTCCTTTTTTTTTTGTTGGCGATGAGGCTAAAACGCCACTTACTTAGGCCACATGGTGGGCGAGGCTTATCGCAAGATCAACGTTATTTCAACACAAGCCTGTCAAAGGCACGCCGCTTGATTGAAAATACGTTTGGTATTTTGGCGTCCAAATTTAGAATTTTTCACACCGTTATTTGTGCAGAGCCGGATCTGGCAATTTCAATTGTGAATAGTGCAGTTGTGTTGCACAATTTTATTAAAAAAACAAAGGCACCTGCAACATCGCTTCGTTCTGCTGAAAATGAAACGGACCAGGGAAGATGGAGCCAATTCGCATCAGAAGCGCAGCTCCGGCCATCACATGAAGCGCAAAAATTGCGCGATATAATGTCGAAATATTTAAATAACCAAAAACAAGTTGATGAAAATATATAATTTTATTTAAATAAATGGTACATGTTTTTTATTGTCCAAATTTGTATCGCATAGATACTTGCATTATCTCCTCTTCATAACTGTCTGCCTTCTCCTTTTCCAATTTGTTGTATGTCTCTTCAACAAATTGCAGCATGCCTTGAATTGGTGACTCCTTCTGCATTGCACCCAACATTGTGGCGGTAGCAGCTTGCATTGCATCCACAATGCTACTTTGACCTCCCGGAGTCTTTGAGCGTGATCGCGACTGTGATGGCGATTCAAGACGCGGTGCTCTTAGCTGCAGCGATTGCGGCTCTGATATCGACTCGAAAGCCTCATCCTGAGACTCCTCATTCGCAGTCGACTTGCCCCATGATTGCGAATTGCTTACCCTGGAAAAGAAATACTATAATTAGTAAATCAATAATAATTACAAATCAAAGGCAGTGATTACTTTCGTCGCTTGTACGCCTCGTCGAGGAACTCTAAGTTCTTCAAAAAAATCCACTTGGATGGCCTGCTTGCAGCAGCGCCACTTTTGCTGTGGTTTTTCTCCTTTTCGCGCCTATATTTTTCGCGCAGTCTGCGGAAGTGGCCGTACGCTTCATCTCCTTTAAAAATACACGGTACATGAAATATTGTCACAAGCGAACAAATTACTAGAACTTACTTACTGCGCACCAGTACCCCTCACTGAGTTCTAGGCATATCGTTAGTCTGGCACCGGGCCCGCGTACTGCAGGGTAAGCCTCTATATTCTTATGTATGCGTGTGTACGTGCATGTTTCGCCAAATACAAATTTTTCGCTTACAAATTAATTATATTCAAAAACCAACAACAAACTTTGCAATAATATTTGTATATATACATTTTCTTCTTCAGAAACCGAATAAACCTGATGAGCTGAACCACAATTCTGATGGGCAAATATCTATTGAGAACGCGTTTAAGTGTTCGGCGTCTGCTAAAGGTAAACATTCTCTAATTTTATATTTTGAATATAATTTTATTTAAACCTTTTTTTCTAATTTTAGATAAGCGTAATGATATAACGGCAGCAAAAGTTTATATGATTTGCAAAGATAAACTGCCTGTACGTGGTGTTGAAAAGGAAGGCCTCTGTAATTTGTTACAAATTTGTGTACAAAAATGTAAAATTCCAAGCCGTTTCAAGGTAAGTGCTTTGGATTTTATTAGAAATTTTAATATGTTTGTTTACCCTTTATATCTAATTTACAGGTAACAGATCTCATTGAAGAAAAATACGACATATGTGTGGCTAAGATTACAACAATTTTCCAAGGTGTTGAGGACATAGCTTTCACCTGTGACAGTGTCACTATAACCAATTCAACTCGGTCGTATATCACCGTAACCGCACATTTTATATAGGATAATTATCTACAGGCGGTTTGCTTGCAAGCAGCAAGAATGTCACAGGTAAGCTTTTTTTAAATTTATGTAATTTTTGTCTATGTGTTCTGTTTTGTCAAGTCTACGTGTTTAAATGTTTTTTATTTTTATTTTTATTAGATGTGACTTGTGTTCTGTTTCGACAAGTCTATGCATAAGGTCGAATAAAAACTCTTGTCCAAAGTGTAGGCATGAGGTGGAATTCGTGTCTCGACATGCGTGTTTCTTTTCTCAAACTTTCAAATAAGTCGCATTGGTTTAATTAAAACGATCAATTTCTATGAAGGGATTGCCAGACATGCTAACAGCTCACGAAATCGATATATGCCTAGATTTTTTGATTTACTAAGTCCTTATAAAGAAGCAACAGAAAAAATAAGCGGTGAAAATTACGTCACAGTTAGCATGGTAATACCATTAATATCATTACTGAAAAATAAAATACGTACATTGACTGTAGAATCGGCTGAAGGAAAACTTACTAAAGCCCCCTTCACACGGTCGGTTTTTCTGTAGCTTTTTTTTAAAAAAAAGCCAGCGCTCTCGTGTGAACACAAAAATTTTTTAGGTCCGCTTAGTTAGTTTAAGTAAAAAAGGCGTTTTTGGTATTTTTTAGTAGTTGTTGGCAAAAAATAAATGAAATAAATATTCTTAGCTTGAGCTAACGAGGATAAAATACACACAACCTCTAATATGTTTTCGCATGTATCCATCGTGTGAAATGGGCTTAAAGAAACTCTACTAAAAGTTTCTGATGACCGTTTTAAATCTTTTAAAAACAACAAAACACTGGTGAAGTCGACAATGTAAGACCTACGATTAAAAAAATTATATTTAGCGCCGCTCAATGCTCAAAAAGCTATTTAAGACATTATCACCGAGGTATCGGCAGACAGCGTTAAAAAACGAGTATGTATAATTAAGTTAAAAACATTATTAGCACCACTTTGAATTAACTTTAAATTACCAATTTTATTATAATATTAATTAATCTAAACATTATATACTTGACTATAATAATAACTATCTTTGTTTAATTCATTTAAACTTAAGCTATTGTTTGAAGAGATTGAGAGAAGCTCGACTTTGGCCCTTTGGGCTGTGATAGTCAATTGGTCAATGGGTCGACCGGTGCTTGATTTGACGATGGAGATGGCGCGCAGACTATGCAGGGTAAGTTTGATGGTAGCAGGCTTGAACTTTTCAAAATTAATAGCAACTTTAATATTTAGAAAAGGTTAACAAAATGTGCCCTTGGTATGACCAACTGGCAGATATCTTCAACCATGGAAAAGAGATTGAAGTGGCTGGTAACGACACCATTGATCTTCAATTCGGTGGCTTCTTCCAGTGAAACAGCGAAACTACAGCGAATAAGAGCAACGAACGACCAAGGCAGCGCTTCAAAACAGCAACGACATTGACGCTTGAGAAGCTACACGAGCTGGAGACAGATCGTCTCAAATTCCAAAAGCAACAGCTGGCAGCAGAAGAGAGAAAGTTAGCTTTGGAGCAGCACAAGCTGAATTGGATGAAGGAGTTGGAAACGAAAAAGTTGGATCTGTAGGTACAGAAGGCAAATCTTGAAGAAAAAAAACTAATGAGTGTTAGAACACACGAGCGATGTGTTAACACCTGTTTGTACCTGTTTGATTGCTATAGCTGGCCTGCTGTACGTTTTCTTTGACTTTTTGATACCTGTCCTACCCCACAAAACACATTCACAGCTAAAAACTAGGCTTCTGCAAACACTTGTCCACAAAACTATTTTTCTTCCCCCATAACTGCGCTTGAGTAAGAAAACAAGATATTGTCTTCCAAGGCACTCAAATATCAGTTTTGCTATTGCTGATCATACATACTTTTCCCAATTTTTTCCCTGTGACACTTTCTAACAACCCTTGCAATACAGTTATGCAAAGATGAACACAAATTACGAAAGTGTATTCAATAGTGCATTGGTACATATTTCAATGTAAGCGCGCGTTTGCCGCTGACACAGAAAAAAGAAAAATATCAAAAATAACAAAAACCTCGATAAGCAGGCACAGCAAGAAATATATGTATGTTTCAAACGCACTTGCATACAATATGTACCAACAACATTTTACCGTTCTTGCTGTCCGCTGACCCGCCGCCTCTTCTTTAATCTACGGACCGCTGAACGCAAAGGGAAACTGAACAAAACAACAACGTGCTGGCCTGTCGTAGCTGAGACGCACAAATTCCACAAAGAAAAAATACCCCTTGAAGCAATATTCAATTTGTCAATGAAAACTTTAACATATGATTTTAATATATATATATTGTTTATGCTAGAATATAAACAAACATGTAGAACTGAAATTATATTTAAGAATCTCAAGTTGCTATTCAATTACACAAAGTTCATATTAAGTTTATACTACAAACCCTTGGCAATGAGAATGTTAAACATATAGAGGGTCCAAACAGGCATATTCCAACCAACCTAACATTTCTGGAACCTGGTTATTTTTCTCTCTCGCGGGACTGCCGTTTGTTGCTTCGTGAATTGTGGGCGAATTCGATGTCATTCGGCTTGCTGGTTTCGCTACGACATGAGCTGCCGTAGCACAGCCAGCCCAGCCGTACTGTGTGTGTGAGCGCGATCGCTGCCAATTTCAGAAACTACTGCGCGCAGCGATCGCGCTCACACACACAGCACGGCTGGGCTGGCTGTGCTACGGCAGCTCATGTAGTAGCGAAACCAGCTAAGTTCGTATGCCGTACAAATTGGTCATGTCGACAATGGTCTGCTCCATGGGTTCGAGAAATAAGAGCATTGCAGAGAGCTTATCAACACAGAGTGATGCTGCGAACACTGTGGGACCTGACGACGGAAACAAGATGAATAATAAATACCCTGTTGAATACTAAGCTTACGACGCAAATTATTTGTACCTGAGCTTACGCGCAGGTTACAAATAGCTTGTCGTATAGTTTTCGGTTGGTCCAGCGAGCACTCAATTTTTTTGTCTTTTGACAAAAATGCTAAGCTGGGCTCTGCAACCAATTCTCGTCTCACCTCCTCCCATAAAAAGTCGGTATCGCTCTCAGTCTCAGTTTCCACATCAGTCTCATTTTCATTTGGCTCGTAGTCGCTGTCATCGTCATCTGATTCAAAGGGATCGATCTGCTCGTACTCCTCGTCGCTCATCACTATATTTCCCGATGCAGACGCCATATTCTTGGTTTTTGATATCTTGGTATATATTTTGTAGGTCCTCTATAGGTTCAAGCTTGAACCAGTTGAGAATTTCAAGAAGAAGAACCAACTATTTTGGTAGTGCACCTGTTACCTACAGGCAATAAGGAAAAACCAAAGTGCCCCTAATTTTCCAATATGTGTCAAATTGACACGCCAGGGACCCTTTTGTAACCTTTTCATTTGCAGCGAAAATAACAATGCAAATATGTTGAAATTATGATTTTCTGAAAATTCTTCGAAATTCGTTCAGTGAGCCAAAATTTTATCCACATTCGATAAGCAGAAAAGCCGCAAAAGCATTTTGAATCTCAAAATTGTGTCAAATTGACACAAGGGACAATTGCGTGTTAAAGAACGTCCTCTAATAATCAATTTTGAATGAAATAAAAACCAATTTGTTATCGAAAGCCTAATAATGATTGGCGATGAACTTCAACGAAATTTTCAAAAACTATTTTCTGAAACAATTGAGTTGAGGTTTACAAGCGATACAAAAATTTGATAAAATGATTTTAAATTAAGATGTTTACAAATTCTAAACATATTATTGTTGCTTTTCAGAGGAGCTACACAAAAGGTAGCATAATCTGAAATTACATGATTTGAATTGTTACTTACCTAGCAAAGCTTCAATTTTGGTGATGCCGGCGCGTGTCACTTCGGGACATTGCTCGGTCAGTTTGACAGCATCTTAAATTCATAAATTTATGACACATAATGTAAATGGCTTAAATTGTGACATGGCTTGCAGAGCTTCAACTTTGTTGCTGTTGGAGCGTTTCACTTCTGGAAATTGTTCCGTCAGTTGGACAGCATCTGAAAATTATAATAGTATTATTTTAATTAATTTTATAGTACAGTTAGTTTTGTTTTTGTTAAAAACAACGATTGTATTGAAGTTTTATAGATAAGCAATATTTTCCATACTTTTATGGCACACTGAAAGTGTAGTTATTTTTACTTTTTACACCAGCGTCTTTACGATATTTTAATATACATAGTATCAATGTAGAATTTATCAAACGGAGTCAAAAGAACAGGTAGCGTTCTACGTAGTTTTCCACGAATGGTGATTCGGGAACATTTTTTTGCAATTTGTTGTGTTTTTTTGACAGTTTTATTAAAATATCCGCGTCTATGTTTTTAGCTGCTTTATGAGATGTTTTGTAGTTTTCGATTGAAAGTTTTTTTTTTCGCCAGCACGACGGCGATTAAAATATTGACGGCTGACTAACGTAATTTGCAACAGCGTAGACCAATTCGCCCGATCGAATTTAACTTTTAAAACTGTTATTGCTCCCTCGATTTTTTTATTTACATAGTCAAAAAGTTTCTTAATATCTTTTTAAAACGTAAACATAATTTTGTTCGATCGTTTTTTTGTTTTTGTTTGGTCATCAATCGCCTTTTTATTTATTTCGATGTGAACCTACGTTTCCCAAAGTGCTATAAAATCCAAAATCATTTCCTTCTTTTCCATATCAAGGTTCTTAATACAAAATGAATGAAATATTTTTGCGCATTTCTTTATTAAATTCTTTAAGTTAGTCGCCACCGACGGGGTTTCAAAGAACATAAGGTCATTATCCCAATTAGCCACATTACGGATATATTTAAAAATGATGTCGTGATATTTAGGGTTCATCACGTCCTTAAGTTCATTCAGTCCATTGTTTGATTGGCTTTTAAATTCAATAAACAGTATATTTGTACGTATCATGTCATGTTGCAGCTCTGAATGTTTCATGCATTTCGAATTTGCAAACAGCACAATTAAATGATCGTTCTGTATGGTTCTCGTCACCACATCGCTTCTGAGCACTGGCATAACTTTTTTGCGCAGAATGTCATTTGCTGCTTCGTGCATAAATCCTTTGCTTTGCGGATTTTTTCAAAATGTTTTTTTCTTTCTGCATTGAGCTTCGGAATAAGCAAAAATTTTTTAGCCTCCCTTTCATTATTATGCACAACTTGCAGATGTCTTGCACACTTTTTTTTAAGCTTTTTACAATACATACAGAATTGATGCTTGCTCTTTCTTTGTTTAGAAATAGTTATTAATGATTTTCTAATATCATGAACGGGGGTCTCAGTAAATAACAATATTGACTAATCATTTGTACTATTCAGGGTTAAATTACTGGGCTCGAATAGCGAGACAAGTGTTTCAAACTGGGCATTGGATTCTTAAGTTAGTAGACCATGACCCAGATCTTGATTCAATTAATCTATACCTAGTTATTCAACCAAGCATTTTGCGCACTACGATCACTGAAACCAAAGATGCAAATGCTATCATTCAAAATGCAGTCGAGTACTTTGGACCTAACTCTTGCTCCACCAGCATAACCTCTGATAAAATATAATGTCTGCAATGCAAGGAAATATAATGTCTTGCCTTGCCCGCGCCTATAGATTTTAACTCATCAATAGTTGAGTTTAAATATCGAAAGGAAATATGCGGAGAAGAAACGAATTTTGTTATTATTTTGTTATGACTTCTAGACTTTTATAGAGAAGTCTACATAGACTCAAATAGTTCTGATCGCAATTTTGGCTTGTGTCAGCCATTTTAGTATTATTATTTAGGTTTTCAGTTGTCGTTGTGTCTTAACGTTTGTTTGCAGGGTAATGTTTGTTCTGTCGTCTCCCAATGCCCATGGCCACGCCACCGCCTAAGGCCCCGCTTGCGGTTCCTCCCCCAGTTCCTTCACCGGGTCCTCTACTGGGTCCTCCACCGGGTCCTCCACTTCGAAAACCGACCTATTGGGAATGCTAGAATTTAACATTAGAGAGCAATGAAAAGCTATTTAACATACTCGATACTATGAAATTTCCTATCGGTATAAACAGTGCCAATTTGGGTAAAACAGCTGGAGCTGCTAAAAACACAACAAAACAAACTCAATAACAACAGATTTTTAATATTGTATTTTGCGCACAAATTATAGCAATAATTAGTGCTTTTTTGGCTCCACTAATTATACTCGATACCGAAGGTAAAGAGTATATTGGGTTTGTGCAATGTCCGTCATGGTGTCTGTCCGTCCGTCCGTCTGTATGTTCGCAACTTTTTTCCACACCCTTCAAGTTAGAGACTTCAAACTTTGCAAACCCCTTTATCTATAGCATAGTAAATTAAAGTGTCAAGATTGGAGTTCTACGATAACTAGGGGGCTGGCAAATCGATAAACTCGATAACGCAAAATCGATAGATCCAGCTATTTCGCAACCCTTATAGCTAGAACTACTAAATTTTGAGAGAAAACAGCTACTAACAATCCCCAAAAAACTGCATCAAAAATTTTGGAGCCACGCCCACCCATTCCGCCCCCAGCGCCCCCGCAGCACAAAAATAAAAATGCTCATATCTTCTACAGTTTTTGAGCTAGACCCATCAAATTTGGTGCCAAGATAGGTGTTGACGATCCCCAATCAAATTCATAAAAACTTTGGATGCCACGCCCATCTATACTGCCCTATCCGCCCTCAAACACCCCAACGCTTGGCTAAAAACAGTAGTGCGTGTATCTTCCATAGTGTTCGAGTAAGAGTCACAAAATTTGGTAGGTAGATAACTGGTAGCGACCCCCCAAAAACTGCATCAAAGTTTTGGAGCCCCACCTACCCATTCAGCCCCCAGCCACCCGGAGCTTTAAAACAGAAATGCTTATATCTATTACAGTTTTTGAGTTAGAGCCACCAAATTTTGTGCCAAAATAGGTGATTATAACTTCCAAAAAAATGCATAAAAACTTTGGATACCACGCCAATCCATACTGCCCAAGCTGCCACAAACCGCCCCAATGCTTCACTAAAAACGGGAATGCGTGTATTTTCCAAAGCGTTAAGGCAAGAGTCACCAAATTTGGTAGGAAATTAGCTATTAACGATCGTCAAAAAACTGCATCAAAGTTTTGGAGCCACGCCCCCCCCGTTCCCCAGCCCCCTGCATTTTGAAATCAAAAACGCCTATATTTTCCACATTTTTTGAGCTAGAGACGCTAAATTTGATGCCAAGATTGGTGATGAAGAAACCCAAAAAATTTGGATGGCGGCCCCCACTCATACCGCCCCCAGCCCCCCCTCCACCATATTCTACTAACTTTGAGCTAGAGTCACCAAATTTGGTATGAAGATAGCAATTAACATCATTAATAGATCTGCAGCAAAACTTTGGACGCCACGCCCCCCATACCATACCCCAGCCCCCCTTCCACCATATTCTACTAGCTTTGAGCTAAAGTCTCCAAATTCGGTTTGAGGATAGCTATTGACATGATACATAGATCTGTAGCAAAAATTTTGATGCCACGCCCCCATACCGCCCTAGCCCCTACCTTTAACAAATTTTGAGCTAGAGTCACCAAATTTGGAAGGAAGATAGCTTTTTGGCATCCCCATCTGCACCAGACAATCGTTGAGGCAGCGTACACCCCTGCCGTATCCAACCACCATTGCAATCAGCTCTCTTTTAATCTGTTTTACTACTGGTATCGAGTATACCGCAGTCGGGTGCGTCCGACTGCAACGTTTCTACTTGTTTTATTTGTGTTCGAGCTCATATTTGTTTTCAATTAAATACATACAAATAATACACAAACAGCTAAAAGCTGAGACTTAACAGACCCTGTTAAAACAGGATGCCGGTTGAGTTGAATTGTAGTGTAATCACCACATTCCCGACTTGCTGTTAATGACGGGTGCAGGGTAATGGAATCGGAGTATTAGATAGTGCAGACAAAAGACTAATGGGTCCCTAGAAGCAAGCCAACGAGTATGGTTTGCTTGTCGAGTATAGAAAGGCCTTTGCTGCCAATGATCCGTAAACTGTGTTTGACTGGCCAGGACAACCCATCGCTCTAGGTAAAATGATATTTGTCCATCGTGTTTTCTAAATATTTTTCGAAACTACCAAATTTGGGGGTAAAGGCCCAGTTACCCAAACTTGAATTGAATTGAATTTTTTGTAACTGGTACATGAAATCCAAGCGATTACCCAAACGTGAACTTAGCTTGAACCTAAAAATTAACATGAATATGAAATTGAGCCGATTACCTTGAACATTCAATTATCGAACAGCTGTTTGTCATTGTCTTGATATTATCAAACTTGCGCACGAATTTCTGTTTTCACAAGAAAATAATTAGTTAATTACATATGGATGGTATGGTTTATATATATTACATGTACTTAGTACAAATCGGTTTGATAAGCATGGAAATGCTTAAAATGCGAACGGCGTTGGGAGTTTGGCCAATAAATAGGGATTGGAATGTCGCTGGATATTACAGAAAAACCTTCAGCAAAATCAAGAATTTAGATGATTCAATTTTTCCTGCGCAATAGAATGTCCAAACAACTGTTTAAACTGTTGCTAACGTTGTTGGGCAGTTCTTTATCTCGCCCAAGACAGCGGATAACTTTGGAAGAACGGCTTTTAATAACTTTGTTATAAGTTTATCAGGGGTGTGCCAGAAACCTCTAGAGATTTGATTTTAATTTGCCAATTGATGACAACAATAACACAAGTGGTGAAGATAGATATGATGGTACAATTAAATGACATGGCAAGAGTTCGAAACTCGATTGCCGACAGCCTGCAAAGGCGCTAATAATAGTTTTTAATAATAGTTTTTAACAATTATTTTGTAATAAATATAATAAAAGTGAAGCTAATAAAAAGCTATTAATAAAATAAAACAAATGATTTATTCTTATTTTTTTAATAAATTTTCTAAAATTTGTTGTAACAACTCATTATTGTTTTTTCTTTCCTGCAAGAGCTGCCTCGAAATGTCGCACATCTGCTCACCCAGCTCCCTAATGGCATCCAAGCCTGCCTTGGAGGTTTCATGCAGGGCCTGCAGATCTTTTGAAATTTGTTTCAAGCTCGCAGACTCGTCGGCCACTAGCGCCAATGCCTGCGACGCATGGCTGCCGCTTGCCGCACCACCGGTGCCTGTTTTGGCTGGCGTCTTCATCTTTTCGACTAAGACCTCATCAACAGCCAGAGTACTGCTCTCCAGTCTCATCCTCTTTGTGGGACTTTCTGTAATATAATTTATTTTTTAAAACCATTTAAATTTATTTGTATGCATTACCATTTTCCTCGGCATCGATAGCTTCAAATAAATCGTCTATAAGAGTAAGCCCACATGACGTGACTTCAGCCACTCCATCCACCGCGTGCTCCAGCTGGAGTACAGCAGCAAGGGCGTGCTCAGTTGCGGACAGCTCCTGCTGTTTAAAAGGCCCGCCGCCAGTTGCCCGCTGCTCAATTTTGTTGCTGCACAACTTCTTTTTGATAGATTGCTTCCAATCTTTCCAGACCTGAAACAAATTAGTTAATTAATAGTTACATGTGAATGTGACAATACTTACTCTTTTCCATTCGTCCACTGACTTGCACGGGGGTCCGTTGGCGTTTAGCTCGATGGCAAACTCTATCCAAGCAGCCGATACGGCCAATCTATCTCCTCGGCTGAACCCCTAAGCAATATCTGGATGCTTCTCCATAAACTTTACGAAAATTTCGTCTTGTTGTGGTGAACGGTGTTTTCCCCTATGTACCAAAAATAAATGAATGTAATACTAAGAAATTAATGCATTTTTATTTCAACTTACATATTGGCGGCACAATGATTTTCCATAAATTTAATCCTTCTTCTTACATAAGACATTCACACACCTAACAAACACCGCAAAAGCTGCCACCTTATAAAAAACTGTTTGCTGCAATAACTTTGTTAAATTTACAATAAACTGTCCACTGCTCAACCATGCAATTTTGTTACCTCAAAGTACGATTTTTTTGTGTTTATTTGTCACAAAAAAGTGTGTTTAAAATTAACCTATTAAAGACTCCGAATAATAGTTATTGTTAAACGAACAAGGTGGCACCTCTCTTGTTAGGGACGCTTTTGCACGCTTACACGGAACGGCAAATAGTCTTAGAGATTTGTTATAGGTTTATTAATATCAAAAATCATGAATTAAAATATGTTTTAAATTCAAACGTATTTGCAATATGAAACTAACCTTAAAATTACCTTTCGAATATGTAGCACTTGTTATGCATTATACAATTAATATTGCTTAAAATAACCTAAATCTCTGACCAAATTTGTCGAGGTTTCAAAACCATCTCAAACTCTGCTCTGGCACACCTAAAAACAGCTCGAGGTTGGTTTTAGGTTGGTATTCGGTTGGTTTTGATGGCTGGCACACCCCTGTATAGTGTTCTTAAAGCATCAATTGTTGAGCGTTTTAATAGAACTTTAAAGGAAATGATGTGCAAAGAGTTTAGCTTTAATGAAACATACAATTGGATTGAAATGTATAAGCAGTTGATTAAACAGTATAAGCAATATCATAGGACAATTAAAATACCACCTATAAAAGTAAATTCCTCAAATGAACAGATATTGCTAAATACTGTCTAGTCACTTAAAAATCTTTGTTGGCAGTAAATTCAAAGTAAATGATCATGTGCGTATAAGTAAACATAAACATTTATTTGAGAAAGGATATACACCAAACTGGACAAGTGAAATTTTCCAAATTAAAAAAATACAAAATACATACCCTACTACATACATATTGAAAGACTATGAGAGCACCGAAGTGAAAGGCGGTTTTTACAAAGAGGAACTAACAAAAACAAAGTTACCACACACTTGTCTAGTTGAGAAAATAATAAAACGACAAAAAGGTCAGGTGCTAGTTAAATGGTTAGGGTTCTCGAATGTGCACAATTCGTGGATAGATAAAATTGACATTATTTAAGTGTGCATCAGGTATTGACCGCATCACTCCATTGGTGTAACAAGTGATGGGCGTATCTCTCTCTATTGGTTCCACTTTTCCTTTTTAAGAGAAAGCAGGACATTTTTTTTGTGTCTATGTGTGTGTTTGTGTGTTTGTGTGTGTGTGTGTGTGTGTGTGTGTGTGTGTGTGTGTGTGAGTGTGTGTCATCTGATTAATTCTCGATATTGATGAGTATAAAAGGTGTGCAGATTGGAGCTCAACCACTCAAAATCAAAAAGCAGCAACAGCAGCTTAACGTTAAAAAACGAAACACACAAATAAATTAAATAAAATGAAAACATCTAACATATCCATGGCAACCCAGACGAACACCCTAGATGGGTGGTTAATAAGGAAGCCAGCTGTGGTGCTGCTTGGTGAGGATGAGCAGGAGATGCCACCGCCATTTAGGGTGTATGACCCCCTAAACATGGGTGAAGCACGGAGACGCCGCCGGTTCACAGGGATGGACGATTGGGTCATCAGGCTGTCGTCGCCTGCCCCAATAAGGAGATCTGTCCCTTATGTGAGGAGACAACATCAACAACAAGCCGAGGAAATGATCGACCGAAGCTGGACACCATCACCGGTGTTCGAGTGTTCATTTCGGACGAGCACTCCGGAACCTCTATATGAGGTGCTTAATATTTTCAAGAACGATGAGCTGGATGCTATTTTAAATGATCTGGAATATTAATTTTAAATTGTAATAAAATAATAAAAATATGTATTATGTAGTGAGAATTGAATTTAATCTCGAAATCTGTTTTTTTTTACGTATAATAAAATATCAGACTCCCTGAAGAAGGCGACAAAGTCGCCGAAACGCGTAGGAGGAAAATTTAATTTAAATGCAAGAATTTTAAATTACAATGAAACTACTGGCTCAAACAACCCAACACCAGCAACAACACAATAAAAACTTTTTTTAAATAAAAATAAAAGATTTAAACTGTATTTTATGATGTGTTTTTATTTACTTTCTTGTATTATTTTTATGTCAGGCTATATATCTAATAATTAGATTTTTTAAATTAAAAATAAAAGATTTAAACTGTATTTTACAATGTGTTTTTATTTACAGATATTCATATTTTATTTCAGGCTATATATCTAATAATTAGATTTTTTTTAAATATAATTAAGAGATTTAAACGGTATTTTACAATGTGTGTTTTTATTTATTTACTTTCTTGAATTATTTTTATTTACAGATATTTATATTATTTTTACGTTTTTTCTAGATTTTTTTATTATTTTTTTTTGTTTAGGTAAATGTATAAACAATTTTATTTTATTTAAACTTCACCTATTTAAAGTTATTACGTTATGTGGGAAACAATTTTATAATAACCCCACGCATATGTATTAATACCGTCAGACCTTGTTTTCCTTTTATCATCATTAGAGCTTAAAGTAGTTTTATTTATCTTATGTGTATACAAGTTGTGGATTTTAGATCTAAACAATATCATTTCATCTTTGAAAATCTTTTTATCAAATACACATTCTTCATAACTATTTATGGAAAGCTTATCTAATGCAGACTTCTTAACACCCTTAGATTTTTTAATACATCCACCCCCCTCAAGAGACAATGAATACATTTTCGCTCTGAGACCAACAAACTCTAGCATTCTTTTGCCACAGTTTTCATCCTTCATCATACCCAAAACGTTTTTATTACACCTTTTAATCCCATATAACTTTGCTAACTCAGGGTATTCGGACGTATCAAACCTCATTTCTACATCTTGAGCAATATCTGCATAAAAATCTTTAGTCTGTATTGAATATATGAATGAGTCTGTATCCATATAATTCAATGTGACTTTTTCTTGGAATTTAGGTTTTATATAGTCATAATGAAAATCATACATCTGCCATATGGAAAGTTCTGAATCTGTAAACCCTAAATACAATGGCTTATCATAAACATTATGGAGACGCTTCATCTGAATAGCATACATATCTTCAGAAAGTTTTGCAGAGCTATCAAAACTAGCCTTAGTAATAAGCGAACGTGCCCCTAATCGTTTCCGTGGATTCCCAAGAAGTGACAATTTTAACATCTTTACGTTTTTCAACGTTCTCCATTGTTTTCCCATAGACTGCGTTATTAAGCAGTTTAAAAAAATTTTTTCCAAAATTGTTTTTCGCTAATGTTTTATCGGAAGTGTTGAAATAAATATATTTTTTAAGCCAAGGGGCCTGTTTAAGATTTAAAACTCTACGTATTTTTGACAGTATGAAACCATTATGTAAACACTGCTGAAGGTTTTTGTAATGGATAGGGTATTTTGTTTTTGACCTAAGATCAGCAACAAGTTTGCAAACCTTTGCTTGTGGTGTAGGCTTTTGATTTAGCGGACAAAAGGGTAGATCATTATGATAATCATGTAGTGCATCGGGATATTTAAGGTCTACTTCTAAAATGTATCCATACTCAGAATTTTCCTCTATTTGAGCATCATTTAATGCTGCGATCTCAGTCTCACTCATCCATTGAAAACCAGTGTATCGCAGACTCTGAGACATTGCCCAGCCATATAAATTATTTGCATCCAGGTACATTAAATATTCGGATGGTTTGCTTGCGTCATACGCATCCATATACATGTGGTTGGCTTTTGAGTACCGTTTACAGCACTGCACCAAAACACCCCTAATACCATTCTGAATAAACCGATACATATCTATATCAGTAAGAAGATCTAATTCTATTTCGGTGGTTTTAAGCATAGCATTCCACGATAGTCCGGGTGTGGTATAATAATGCACAGTTAACGTTCTGCTGGCAAAACAAACGGGTTTGTCGTTCTGTAATGTTCCTTGTGACAAAGCAGCTCCCAATGCAAAATTGCTTGCATCTGTTGTCAGAATGAAAGGCTTTTAAAAGTCTGGGTATTGTAAAATCGGGTCATTTAAAAGTAGAGTTTTACAAAATTAGAAGGTTTTTATGAATTCTTCGTTTATTGAAACAGATTTGTTTCCTCTGAGTTGTTTTGTTATAGGCTGGGTGTCACAGGAATTCTGTCTCTTTTCTAAGAAAGTTGGATTTGATAAGTTGAACCTTAAAATTTGCCTCTCTTAGTCTATGGAACACGATTTTTATATGCTTCAGGTGTTCTTGCAGTGAGGTAGAGAAGATTATTATGTCATCGAGATACACCAGACAAATAGAACCAATCAAGTCTCCGAAAATGCTATCCATTACCCTCTGAAATGTAGCCGGAGCATTTTTCTTTCCGAAGGGCATTCTAACGAACTCGTAATGTCCCCCTTCTACAGAAAAAGCATCCTCTTTTGGGTGCATCCTCTGGATTCATCTCTATTTGATGGAACCCGCTTGCTAAATCTTATGTTGAGAAATATTTTGCTTTACCTATTTGGTCTAAAATGTCAGCAATATTAGAAATGGGGTATCTGTCTGAAATTGTCTTCTCGTTTAGTTTTCTGTAATCTATAACTAATCGCCACTTTTGCTAGCCCGAGGAAGTCAACTTTTTTGGGACAACCCAAACAGGTGCGCTCCATGGAGAGTAGTTAGATCTAATAATGTCCTGGTTAAGCATGGAATCAAGTTGTTTTTTAACTTTCTCTTTATGTATGAATGGGTATCTGTATGTTTTGGCATGTATTGGTGTCTCGTCTGTTAATTTAAGAGAATGAGTGATTTTGTTTGTGAAGGTAAGTTTATCGTTCTCATTATAGAATATGTCAATATATTTTTTACATAGGGAGATTAATCCCTCTTTTTCCTCTGCGTTTAAGTGTTGTACCTCGAGGTTTTGTAAATAATCTGGATATTCATGTACTGTTTCGGTGGATGTTATATTGAAGAGTTCTATATTATTGATTGAATGATATTGTGTACCTTCGATTGGGTTTTCGAGGTAAAGTAGTTTGTCTGTGTCGATATAATTAATGATTTCAAAATTCGTTTTGTTTTCTCGTGTTTTGTAGATTCCGCCTTGTATTATTAAGTCTTTAGATGTGTTAATAGTTTGGTAGAAAAAGTCTCCCTCCTTGACTTTAACTGGTAAGGGTAGTATCGTCTTAGTATGGGCAGAGATATTGTACACATTTGATGTTTTATTGTCGTAATTATAGATTTTGAAGGTTGTATGTGAGGTTTTCAGCAATGAGTTTGGTAAATCGATTTGTGCTTCGAGATGTGATAGTAAATCCATTCCTATTAATCCTTCAAAATAGGAGTGGAATTTAAAAGGTAATAAAATCATTTCGCCCGTAACTTTGAATTCTGATGGGAATGGTAGGGTATTCATTCGGTGAATTGTGAAGTTGTTTAGAGCTGTTTTCAGTGAAATGGGCGTTTTGAGTTCTGTGGTGTTGTCGGATTCAACGTATTTGGGGTCTATAAAAGAGTTGGTCGAACCTGTATCCACTAAAAACATTAGCGGAGGTGTGTTGAGAAATTGGATTTTGATTAATGGAAGGTGGGGGTTGTGAGTCGCTGGACTTATGTATCCTGTTGGATTTTCGAGGCATCTTTCTGAAAATTTTGATTTTGTGCTTGCTCTTGTTCTTCTATATTGAGGTGGTTACCATTTTGTCGTTTGAAAGGGTTACCTTTGTTCGGTTGTTTGTTGTTGTCTGTTTGGCGATGGTACGGGTTAGTGTTTCTTTGCTGATTTGAATTTTGATAAGAAGGTCTATAATTGTTTTGTTCGTTTCTGTTATTACGGTCGTTACGGTCATTTTGGTTATTATTGCGGTTGTCTCGTCCACTTTCACGATTTTGATTGGTTTGGGGTCATTAGTACGATTGAGTGATTGTTCTATCTGGCATTGTTCATAGGCTTGCTCTATGTTTGTTGGGGATTTTAACCTTATCAATGTTTTGAGGGGTTATCTGAGGCCAACGATAAAAGTATTCAAACATATTTCGTTGTAGACTACTATTTTAGCTTCTATAACGGCTGCATTATGTTCGTTGTTCTTAAGAACAGAATATAGTTGTTGTTTTATCTTCGAAATTCCGAAGAATAGTTGACCCAGGCCCTGTTGGTCGGAGAATGCTCCGAGTTCGCTAAGTAAGTTTGCCTCGCTTTTCTTGCTTGAATAGAGGCGGATGAGGTTCCTCTTTATGTGATCCCAAATTAGAGGGGTGTTGGCCAATTCGAGGGCCTCATCTGCTCTGCCTGTTATCTTATTTCTTATGGTTCTCAAAGTAATAAGACCGTAAGGAGTTTGATCTGCCCCTCTTACAAGCATAAGGATTTCTTCGACACTTGTTATGAATCTGTCTAGTTGCCTGGGTGTGCCGTCGAAGGTTGGAAAGTGTTCAACAAATGCCATGATGTCTTTTGGCTCTAATGTGGTCGATATGGTAAAAAGGTTGCTTAAAGTGGGGGTTGGGGGCAAAGGTGCAGATTCTCGACCTGAATCCGTCGTAATTCTTTGTGGGGGTGGGGGGCACGGTGGGGGGTTCTCAAGTATAGGTGGAAGTGGGTTTGAACGAGTGTCTGGGCGTGTTGTTCAGCTAGTGGTCGGATATACCCTCAGAACGGAACGTGTTTTACTCCTAATGTTATCGGCTAATTTGTTTGACATTAAATTGAATTATCTTTAAGTAGTTGGCTCGTAGGTTATGTTAATATAATGAACGAACGTTAATTAATGTGTAGTATGTGTATATAATGGTTATAATTTGTTTGTTGTGTTGTATAATATTATGTTGATTCTTATCTGTAATATAATAAGTGTTATTACATTTAATTTTAGGATTTCGAAAGAATAATCATAAACAAGTGTGGCTGATTTGTATTAACATGCGTGGTCTTTTCGTTATAGTATGAACTTGGTTATTTTCCTTCTCAGTACAAAAATGTTGCGTTAGATAAGTGTTGTCATGTTGTGACGGGATGGAGCGGCGTAAACAATTGAACTTGACGATACTCAAGTGGTTGTGTACGATTTATTCCGCATTTCCACTTCAGTTGCATGTAACCTAATGTTAGTGTATGGTACTTGCATTGCTTAGTATGTTATTTAATATGTTTTGTTTTGAGTGCGGTATTTCTTATATATATTTTTTTTTTTTGTGTGTTCAATAGTGACAACGATGATCAACGATAGATTCCGTTGCACTAAGGAAGATTTTGTATATTTGCGTTAGCTTTATTGTAAGGACTGTACTTGTGTGTTGTAGTGACAGTGATGATCAACGATAGATTCCACTTCACTACATTTGTGTTTGTTTACATGTATATATGTTTCGTCTTACTTTTGTTTAACTTCTCGTTGCGAGAGTTGTATGTGTGTGATGCAATGACAGTGATGATCAACGATAGATTCCACGTCACCACATCACATTAAATATTTTAGTATTATTGTTGCAATAATTGTAAATGAGTGGCGTAGTAACAACGATGATCAACGATAGATTCCGTGATACTCCACTACATTTATATTTGTGTATATGTATGTATGTTTTGTTTTTTAATTTTTTTTTGTATCTCGTTGCGAGAATTGTATGTGTGTGATGCAATGACAGTGATGATCAACGATAGATTCCACGTCACCACATCACATTAAATATTTTATTATTATTATTGCAATAATTGTAAATGAGCGGTGTAGTAACAACGATGATCAGCGATAGATTCCGTGATACTCCGCTGCATTTATATTTGTGTATATGTATGTGTGTTTTGTTTTAGTTTGTTTTGTATCTCGTTGCGAGAATTGTATGTGTGTTGTGTATTGGCAGTGATGATCAACGATAGATTCCACGCCGCCACATCACACTATGTACATATATATTTTTTTTTGTTTTTATTTTTATTTTATTTTTTTTTTGCGAAGTTTGCACATTTGTGGTGCAGCGGTGGTGATGATCAACGATAGATTCCACGCCGCCACATCACATAAATATGTATGTATTTAATTTTATGTATATTTTCATTTGCTTGTGGTCGCTTTTTTCTCTCCTTCTTTTTCATGAATATATTTTAAAAGTATGTTAATTGGGTTTAGTGTACTCTATTTATTTATTTATTATACACTCAGAAAAAAAAAAATCTGAAAATCAACTATGAAAATAGTTGATTTTACTATGCGAGTTTTAACTATGAAACGTAGTAAATTTAACTATAGAAAATGTTGATTCAACTAAAAACATAGTTAAACAGCAAATCGAACATGAAAAATAGTTAAATCAAAGTGAGTGCACTTTAAAACAACATGCCATGTTCAATTTAACGTTGAAATATATTTAATTCAAGTATTAACGCATAGTCAAAAATTCCATTCAATACCACCATAGTTAATTCTAACTTTATTGTTATTAACAATGAGTATGTTCCCTATTTAAATTAAAGAGCAGACATCTTACTTCCTTTCCGAAGCGCTTGCTTTAATTCAAAACTAACCGAATGCGAAATATATTCGCCAACAGCGCAATGGCTAAGGCATCCGCTTCGTGAACAGACATCAGGTTCGAATCCCGGTTTAGACCAATCATAATTCGTAATCGGTAAGTTTGATTTAATAAGATTTCGATGTATTTCTAGCAATTTAAATAGTTAATAACAATTACCGCGAGTGATTAAAAACTGACATATGGTATACTTGGATTTGATGAACTCGAAATGTTAAAATAAGAATTCTCATGTTCAGTTCCATTAAAATAAAACGGTAAATCTAATATTTTTGTGCATCAATATTAATACGTTAACATTTTAAACCAACGATGAAAAATGTTGATTTTAGTATTTTATAGTAATTCTTGATTTAACATGTGCACATGTCAAATTAAGCAATTTCATATTAGGAATGAAATTATGTACGAAAATAGTTGAATTAACCATGAATATGCTTGTTTGTACTACGTTTTTTTCTGAGTGTAGCTTTTGTATTTTTTTCGCACCATCTTTGTACCGTTTCATTAAGAACTTGTATATTTTAACGCATGACACTGATTATATTTTATTCTTTCTTTGTTTGCTTAATTTCTACTTACAGGTAAGTTATGATAAATGAGAACAAGCTCATGTCTTTTCCCGGCTGCGCCAGTTACCTCACCGTAGCGGAGTTGGTTGAGGGAACGATGTTGTAGATCTTGCCTTGTGTGATATTGCCTTGTAGATACGTGTATTTCCTTGTAGATTAGTGGAGGATTCTAAGTGCGAAATTTAAATGCACAACTGGTGTGTTCTGTTGTCAAGATTGAACTGATTTTATATTTGGACTCTTGGCTCTAAGTACAGTAAGTATATAAAAAGAATGTGTACATAATGAATTGTGTATATGGAGTATATGTGTCAGACACCCACGCTGCTGACACAGCTAACGGCCGGATGCCGCTGTGTTGCGACATTGTCGCTGGTTGCTTATCGTTCCTGGTTTATTGACACTTGAGATTGTAGGGTGCGGAGAACGTTGAGTGGGGGGGTGTTGAGTAGCGACGGTCAAGTGCTACATAGTGGTCATAGCCGTTGTTTGAGTGATTTCCAGCGAGTGTGGAACTTGAGAAGGCTGGTTTATGATCGTGGTGGTTTGGCGGGTGAGGGGGTTAAGCTTATGGTAACTCACGCACATTAAAGAGGCCGACTAATGTACTTGACCTTTGATCTTGACCTACTTCTAGGTGGTGATCCTGGACATCGTAGGTTCTTATCTTGCTACCTGTCAAAAAGGTTCACGCTAATAAAAAAGGGTCACGCTAATCGAAAAAAGTCATAAATCATAAGATCCTTATCTGAGTTCCCTACTACTGACATGTACTACCACACTTACGAAAACACACTTCACAATCACAAACATTCTAAACATTAAAAAAATTTTTAATGAAATGTTTAACATATAGTCTACATATACTTATTATTACCTTTTAAATATTTCAGCAACCTATACTTGACATGAAGTGGGCTGGGATGGTCGTGCATACCGCCTCGAGCCCTCATCGCACCAAAAAAATGTTCTAAAATGTCTTGCGACAGCCTATTTGTCAGGATTTAATCTATTCCGTACTTTTCTTGCACGTAGGAATGGAGACCATCTAATGACGCATTGCTGACTAAAATGCCATTCTGAAATGGCGCTTTTTTAGTTCGGTTTGGTAAAATTCTAGCACTCATAATATTAGACATTTCTTGCAATATGCTTCTCTGGCTTGCAATATTTTACCGAATGGCTGCAGGCTGGGCATTTGATTTAGGTAAGACATTTTGCTATTTAAAATATCAAACCAATCGTTGGTAAGTTTAAAAAAAACTTGCAGTTTCACACGGATTATACACTTGTAACGTTTCACGTATTGAAGCAGGTATAGTTTTACTCTATTAGCATGGGTACGCGCTTGCAGCCGGCTTATGCTCGTCGCTGATAGGTGTGGGTTGTTTTCACGCTAGTGAGAGAGGTGCTCAGACATTAATAAACAAGTAATTCGAGTACCAAAGACAGACGGACTGGGAGGGTGAAAGGAAGTTACAAAAATTAAGTCAGCAAAAAAAAGGCTACCGAAAACAAACATTTATTTTTCATTGCACTTGCTTTGACGAAGCAATCGCCCACCCTACCATGATCCTTTAAGGCCATTGAAAATGTAAGGATCTCTTGAAAAACAAATGTAAGCACGACTAACCGGCTTCCCAATAGTGCAGCATGGTTTCCCCTAATTAATTAAAATTTACTTCATAATAAAAAGAGACAATTTATTAACGAAGTTCATAATTATATTCTAAATTTACATAAGACATTATTCCGGAGATTTTTATTATATATTTTTATACTAACAATAATTATTATGATCTCGGGGTTCTTTTTTTTTTTTCTTTTAATTCTTTAATATAGGTAAGAAAATTTAATTTCGGATATGCCGAAACATATGAAAGCGGAGCGTGTAAGTAAATTATCTATAACGGCTACAATTGGGATGCATGTTCGTGTTATATTAAGCTTTGGACTTTATGCATTAACAAAAAAAAAACTCATAGCTTTACCAAAATCTCGATCTCAATTTTTGCACAAGTCGCGGAAGGCGCTTAGACTCATAACAACATACGATTAAACAGAAAAGCTTTCACTCACTCTTTTTATGTTTGTTGGTCCCACGCTGAAAGATCTTTCATGTGTGTGTGAGCTGTGATCGCTGTAATAAAAATAATTATGACAAAGATGCCGAGACCTAGAGGGCGCCTGTTGTTGTTGTTCGCCTAAGTCCAAGCTTAAAGCTTTTACTTAAGACAGCTAACACAATGCATTGTGGGTTTTTTTTCGTTTTTTTTTGGCATCAACTTCAAATGGAAAGTTTTTGCACATAAATTAGTCAAATTAAAGTAGAATTTCGGTTTTTGTTTATTTTATGATTCGACCACACCTACATCCCCTTCCCCGATCATGGTATCTAAAATTATTTGGAAAATTCAAAATAAATATGTTTTTCGATAGATTTGATCTGTTGTGTGCATTTGTACTTACTGAAACAATAAGTCATAAATAATAACATCTAAAACAACCAGTTTGGCCAAAAAAAAAAAAAATTTGAAAAATTTGGTCCTAAACGGTCATGGAAAAGCTTCTCAATTTGATCAATTTGTAACAACTTTGTAAACAAGTTTTTAACATCTTGTGCCTTATTAACTGTGCCTTAGTTCCAAAGGTTTTAGTTTTTAAACAATACGATAATTAAGTAAGTGTTGTGTGCTGAAAATAAAAAAAAAATTAAATTATTTAAATTTATTTATGTTTAAACAGCTTAGTTAGGCTACTTACGACGTATTAGAACTTAATTTTCTTCTCTTTCGAAATATTCTTCGTCTGAAGCCATCACTTCGAGTTCTTCATTAAGTTCTTCGTCATCCTCTAACTCATCTCCTTCAGATTCATCAGTATTTGGTAAAACTTCAAAGCGTGGTGACTGCAGCAGCGAGAAAGCTTCATTTGGTATGTTTTCTTTTTTATTTTTAATTTGTCTTTATGTTGATACTAGACAGCAATGGGTCCGAAGTAAGGCTCTGTTAAAAACATCGGTCATGTTGTCCAGTCTACTGCATTTTCTTGCATGTCCCCTCCTATCACTCTTATATATTTTATTTCGGGACTCGGAAGCATGTTCCGCAAGACAGCCAACAGGAACCAAGGAACTCTCTATTATTTGTTGACCATGTACTAGCACCTTGTGTTTACCTTTGGTAAACTTTAAAAACCTTTTCGCAGAAAGTTTTAAACTTACTTGAGCTTATATCATGCTCACAGGAAATAGTTATTAGAATGATGTAAAATTGTATCAACAATTGTTCATCAACATTTAAAATTGATGATAATAGGGCTGCGTTAGAAAATGCCCTTCTGGCTGTGTTGCCATCATTGGAATTTCCGCTGCCATTTGGTCTCGGCTTGTCTACATTGAGTCCCATTTCCTTTAAAATTGTCTGTTGTATTAATTGTTTTCACGCCATTAATTGGGGTTTGTCGCAGTTCTTAATGTGCCACTTTTTTATTTCGACTCTAAACGAAAGTTTTAAAACGAACTCGAAAAAGCGGATCCAAGCATGCAAAGGGCTGATTCCATACTGAAGAGCATCAATCTTAGGCTTGAAAACATCAGACTTAATATCTTTAATATTAAGCAATTGCGTTGGTTTTGCTCCACAGATAGGGCAACACTGACATGAGTTACATCCTGACAAAATGTTTAATACTTTCCCATCAATTAGGGTCATTTGCCCTAAATATTCGACAACTATTTTTTTACCATTATACTCGTAAACATATGTTTTCAGATTTCGAATTTCGGTATCCAAGTTCTCATTTTCCTTAAGGATGAGGGCACGACTTTCATTAATGAATTCAATTTTCAAAGGCCTACAGAATCGAACAGAATGGGGTATTTTATTGATCCAAATAATTTGTTGGGCCTTGTTTATCAGTTTTAATGGAATAATTGTTGTTACAAACAATGCATTATCCGGGACAGTAAGGTCTTGAAAACGTTGTTTGTACATACTGTGTCCTGTGGAGCCATCATATCCATAGCTATATATTAATTTTAAACGTATCACGTTTGGAAGTATATCCAACACTTCATGTTGCATTTCCAGTATGCGCGAGGCTGTATGGTCCAAAAGTTTTTGTTAGGGAACTTGTGCTTTATTTTCAAAATATTGAATGTCGTCTGGTCTAAGTTTTATTTTAGCACTAGTTAAATCCTTATATGGCGGGTATATATCGCAACCGTTTTTTTTTTGTATTTTGCTTTAAATTAATATATTGTTCTTTTGTAAATCCATTTTCCAATAAAAATGATAAAGCACTATCAGCTGACATTTGTACGGGCTCATTTGAAAAAAGTTTTCTTTTCATTTTACTCAGATCCTCGCTTGATCCTGCTGCTTTGAAAACAGCAGCCATGTTTTTATCTGCTGATTTTGTAGCTGAAACTCTAGCAGCATGAACTAGCAAAGGCAACGAGTTATTATTAACTTCTAAAAGCTCTGTCGCCAACTTTCGTTTTTGTCGGGAGCTAGCGTTCTCATAGTCCACTTTTGGACGACCACCACTATTTATCGATCCACAATTTACTTCGATGTCAATTATTATCTTTTTAGTAAGCCATTCAGAATGCTTAATTTTAAATCTTTGAATTTGTCTACCGCAAATTGGCCATTTCCTATCTAAATATTTGACAAAACCGCGTAGTTTTTCATTAACTTGAGTTTCGACGCTTTTACTAAGATTGTTTTCCCCAATTTTTTGAAGTATATGCTGTTTGACACCGGTCTCTGAGCGTTTGTGGCTAACAAAAATGTCAAGCAGCTCTGCATGTTCAAATGCATATCCCTCTGGAAAATTACGATTTTTGTCGCGAAAAAGCAAATTAAAGCAGACAAATGAAGTTGCATATTATTCTGGACACTTTAGTTAGTAACTCCACATTTAACAACCTGAGCACTTTGGAGTGCCTTGCGAGTTCTACTCCACGAAACACTGCTAAATTTGCTAAGATTAATCAAAAAAACACACATAAACAAAACACGTTTCACAAGGACAAAAACACATAGAATTGACGAATAAGTTGTTTAACTCTTGTTTTACATACCTGAACTACGATTTTCCATCATTTGAAGTTGTATTTTGTATTTGATGTGGCCAACGTGAGCAGTTAAAATTTAACAATGTGTTAAGGTTAACTGTACACAAAGCTACCACGTGCGTAATCAGCTGACTTTGACAGTGTATTGATAAATCAGTGTGACCGTAAACAATTTTATCGATTGATTTTTTATTTAACTAGAGTATTATAAACATAAAAATAAAAGTGATTTTAAAAAACAGAGCAACATTTTTTTTGGGTTTATGCCAAAAAAAACGAAAAAAAACCCATAGTGCAATGGTAAATATATTCTAATTCAATTTATAAACGATTACTAAATATTGAATACTTTTCTAGTTTAGGACAATTCTTGTTTCTTTTTTTTTTTTCTATTTTTCTTCTCCTTTCTTTTTTTTTCTTCTTTCGTCTTTTTGTTTTTGTTGTTTATATTATTTTGGCTGGTTCATGTCCTATGTAAGAACGTAGGCAGTGCAAGAGACTGCTTGATTATGGTTATAGCAGGGGGTAGATGACTTGGGTCAACTGTAACAAGGTTATGTTACTCTTAGCACATGGTGTAATAGTAAGGGGCCGAAGGGTAAGCACCAATAGGCACATATATATACTGATTAATCCCAAGCAAATTCAAACCAACGCCTGTGATGAATTCCACACGATCTTCAGATGAGTAGCTGCAGCAGCGGAAGCTCGTTCCACCTTAGTTGCGCACCATATGTAAGTCCGGTTTACAACCTTTCTAGACGAAAGCTCAGCTTTTGAGGTTAGGTGTGTTGACCACGAAGCTCAAGTTTGCAAGTCAAACTTGGTGCCGTCTCTGTCATTAAATATAAGAGGAATATCTCTTCTTTTTATCTGATCTCACTTTTGGATGACTTTCAGCTTACCCAATGGGAGTTGGCACTGGTTGAGGAATGACTCGCGTCTAATGTCGATCTCTACGGGGTCAATGATGCAGATGCCTTTGGAACTAAGACGAATTATTTTAAGGGCGTACACTTTTACTTGATGTTTGGGGGCACTTTTTTTTTGTTCTTTCTCTCCCGGTGTTTTTATCGTCTTATAAAATCCCTTTTGGTGGTTGCAAATACTTATGTACATGAATTCTCTTAAGTTTTGTATCAGCAACTTACTGGTTGATATATCAAGCTCTCTCCACAACTTTTGATTGCCTGGCTCTAAATCGTACACAATGGCCACAACCGGGTATCCGGCATTGTTGAGCTTTACAAAGATACTTCGAAGCGTTGCTACGTCCATACGCCAGTCATAATTAAAAAACACGGGCTGTTTCCACGAACTCCTTAGCCCCCGTACCATCGCGACTTGCACGTAGTCACGTGGCTCATAAATCAAGTCTGATGTTGAGTCGTATTCATAATTTGCCGAGACTTTCATTTCATCAAATGAAAGTACGCAGATTCTGTCCTCATCCGCTAGTTCAACACTTTGCTCCATTAGGTTTATTACCACATCGAGTATGCCAGGCTCAAATTCCACTCTACGCAACCATCTGTGCAGTGTTGATTTGCTTGGTAAGGGAAATCCTTTCTGATACAGATGGTGGTATGCTCGTGGCCCAGCGGTATAAAGACACAGCCCGTACGATGTATCGTTTGAACTCCACTTTTTTTTTTGCGTTTCCGTAAAAATTTTCTGTATTGCCTCTGTCATACAGTTACTCCTATCTAACTCCTTACGTAGACGAGAATTATCCACCTGAAGCAATGCTATCTGCTTTTTTAAACTAATGTTTTCAAGCAATATGCCTGCATGTATGGTTTCCGAACTGTAAAATACATATACATAAGTACGCAAGCGCATTCACTTACTCTGTTTGGGTACTGCAATTTTTATGGCTGTATGAAACAAAATCACTTGCACCGCGCAAAACCTTTTTTGAAATTGCATTAGGCATGAGCTGCCTTCGCTTCGGTGATTTGTTTCGATTTGTTGCCAGCTTGAAATCAGTAGCCTCAAAATGCAAGTCGCATATAACGCTGTCCTTGGGAACACGAACTATTTTAACTTCCCCGCCGAGAATCTCTTTTTGGGAAATTGCGCAGTATGAAGGCATTTTAAAAAATCACATGTAAAATCTTATCCTAAAAAAAACAAACAGAAAAAAATTCGTCCGCATCAACGACTTACCCGAACGACAAGCACTTTGCGACTGGCAACTGGTATCAGAAAAAAGAGAGCGCTCTCTCTGATGACACTACCCTATTAATTTGATCCAGTGCTGCCAACTCTTCGGGTCATAAAAAAGCTATACTAGGCTTTGAAAATAGCTAGAAATAGCCAAAAAAAATTGTTGCGAGCTAAAAAAAACGCTAGAATAGTGAAACGATATTTTTTATTGATTTATTCCAATAAATTTGCAATATTCTCGAATTCGTCAAACATATCGTCTTCTGCTGTTAAATTCATGTATGTCTGATTAGTTCCTATTTTTTTTAAGCATACTGCCGGTACTTCATAGTTATGACAGCATTTGTCTATCCGGCGTAGTCCGTATCTATAAATATGTAATTAAATGTTATCGTATTATTATATTATAAAATATGAGTTCAACAGATAAAATACCTTATGTGTAATATTGAGTTCAATGTTTGAACGGCCATAGTATTCCGGAGTTTAGTTTTGACGTTGTTCATTTGGCTAAACACTCTTTCCACCTCTGCGTTCGACCATGGCAGGGATAAAAGGCTTAGCGCAAATGATGCCAGTGCGGAAAATCGTTTAGTTCCTGCTGCATCCTTGTAGTTGGACACTTCGGCCCAGAAGCTTGTGGTATCCTTTAAATTGGACCACTTTATAAGGTGGATATTTGAATATTGAAATAAAATCTCTTCAATATTGGTTGATTCCACATTGAAGTGCTCGAGGATGTGCACAATTTCCGCCTTCTTGACACATAATATTTTGTCAACGGAAAACAAATCAACTTGCTGGAGGATTTCAAAGTTGTCAGGCAATCTGAATGAATTAAGAATTTAATAAAAAAATATTACAATTACTTTATAACCATGTACCTTTGCTTGAGCTCATTAATTAATCCTACTATAAAGTTGGAACATTTCAAACGAATTTCATCCTCAACATCGTTCGATATGTTTTCCTTATACTCTTTGAGCTTTATGTCGAAAGCATATCCCAAAGAGCAGTCGTGTTTAACAAAATATTGAAAATCGTTTTTTATAATATCAATATTGACATTAGGGGGAATGATTTTGCATTTTAATGAGTTTATCGCATATACGAGATCATTTAAAAGTTTGCTTGAGTCTCCAGTGCTTGTTTGAAAAATTTTGTTAATATATTGCATTTGAGCTAGCACTGGCTGCAAGAACAGCAGATACAAATGATTAACGTCATCACTAAAAAGTTTGTGCAACGTTTGTGCCTTGAAACATTTTTCATTTGTTGCAGCAATGCTGAAGTGAAGCTTTAGCTCAATCCATTGCTTCAGGATTCGGGTAACCGCAGCTTCAATCGACAGCCACCTTGTGTCGCAAACTCGAGGTATTTTTAGAGGCTGCTACAAAAAAATACACATTATTCATATCCAAAAAATATACATATATGTAAACATAGATTACAACACCACAATACACATACTACAGACGAACGCGAGTTAACTAGATATGAACGCACACAATTGTTAAAGTCGGACAATACAAAAACATATGTCGTTTTACCTCTTCGGAATTTATAAGCTGATACATTTTTTTGTAATCTGATTGCCTTTTCGCGCTTTTGGCAAACCAATTATACGTTTCGTAAACAATATACTCTAAGGCCTCTGGTAAAAAATGTTTACAGGCACTATTAACAGCCAATTGCAGTGAATGGCATACACATTTAATTAAAATTAAGGACGGAACCTTTTGTTTTAACTCCGTGTAAACACTTTGTTTGGAACCAACCATAACACTTGCGTTGTCCGTGCCGATTCCAATTAAATTCCCAAGGTTTAATTTAAAGTTGCTTAGTTCCTGGCAGAGGCTGTTTACAATCGTTTTCGAGTCGCCTTCCTCGAGTCGGACTAGGGATAAAAATGTGGAGACCATGACGCTCCGTGTTGAACTAAAATAGTTTATGGCAACACCAATACAAAATGTAATTAATATTAATCGAACTCTAGAATGATTAGCAATTTGACTTACCAAGTAACTTGCAGATACTTATATCAGTACTCTCATCAAGCAACAAGCTATACTTGGCATCACCGATGTCCTCTCTTAGTTGTTCTATAAAATTTGGAGCCAACACATTTTTTATTATGCTAGTGCACTTTGTCCTATGGAGCTTCATGGCACTGCCATCTTGAAATTTCGATCCGCACAACAATCCCAAATGGTCAATTGGGCTGACGGATGAGTGTGTGCCTATGTATAAACACAACGCCGCCTCTTGTTGGCTGGTTTTCACAGAATTAACAGTTACAAACGTAATTTTGTTTGTCTGTGCAAAAGCTGATGAAAAAGACTTATGTTTAGCTGTCTTGGCATGTGCGTGCAAATCAGAAAGTTTTGCATTTATGCTGGATTTGCAATATTTCCAAAGCATTTTCCATCATCGGCTGCATCTAAAGCCAGCCAATCTTTAAATGCAGGGTCTTGCATCCACGCATGACGCGGTTTTTGTTTGTAAATTTTAGGCATTTCCACTCAAGTCGCGATCAGTTCATAAATTGTGAAATACTTCATTAGTGATGGTATACAATACAGTCGATATAATCGATTTCATAGTTTAAAACGAAAAAATGTTACGCTCTTTTGGCTTATCGATGTTTTTTTGCCATTTAATGGAAAAAATACTACAAACTATTTAAGTGTGGCATCGTAAAGCATGAAAATACATGAAGTTACCAGATGTTTTTAAAAAGCTAAAACCACACCAAATTTCATTGAAAAATAGCTATAATTCCCGCTAGCCGCTAGTTTACAATTCATCCCGCATTTGCCAATGGCAACCCGCTAGATCTAACGGGGAAATAGCTAAATTGGCACCAGTGATTTGATCATGGGCTCGTCGGTTTTGTAGCTTATAGATAGTGCATGCTTGTTTGTCCCATCGAAAGGTTGTGCGCGGACGATTTTTGTTTGACTTTGTACTGTTAAATTAACCTTAAAGTGACAACAAATATGAACTATTGCTATTTTTGCCGCAGGCATGTACCGGGTGTGAAAATTATTCATGCACCAAAATGTTATGTGAAAAGAAAAAAAATGGTGTCAACTCCCAAATCTGCGACACACATTTCAGTATGTCCCAGTGGAAGACTGCACCCAACAGAGGGCAGACTTATACAAGGAGGCGCTTAAATAACGATGACGTTCCCGCAACAAAGACACCATGGTGTTACAGTTATATTTTTGTCAAAAAGGGGTGTATGCATTATTGCGTTGTTATCCTTTTTGCTATCGTTATAACATTGGTATGTTTTGCCTTCATAAGCATAATTGCGTTGGTTTGCTTTTGTCTTATTTTGATTTGCATTTGAATGTTCAATAAGCAAGTGTGATTTTAAGAGCTTAGAGAAATGGCAGAAGAAATTAAAAATAAAATTGAGAGTTCAAAGTTTCAAAATAGTTTAACTTCAAGTCCTGAAATAAGCCAAGCGTCTGCGCCAAAAACAAAATTCTTCTTTTCGAAACTGGCAGCAACTTCAAATTCAACATTAATTGATTCGACTTTAGAAGCAATTGAAAGATATTGCAAAGCAAGGGAACCTATCAGCGATAATTTTGAAGCAATTGAGTGGTGGAAGAAGAATGAAAAATATTACCCTCTTTTGTCAAAGTTTTCAGATTCTTTCAATACCTGCAAGTAGTGCAGCAGCTGAAAGAGTTTTTTCTTTGGCAGGAAATGTCATAACAGAAAAAAAGAAATAGATTAGGACCGAAATCTGTAGATTTTTTACTTTTTTTGCATTCTTTTTTTAAAAATTTAATAGAATAAGTTAAAAATGAAAATTTTGATTATAAGTTTATTGTTATGTTATATGAATAAGTTTTAAGTTCCTTAACCTTTGTTAAAATACATACATAAATACGCAATAAAGCAGTTAAACCGCAATTTATAGCATGTCAATATTTTTTACTATTTAGTTATAGCTACTTTACAAAATCAAACAAGCGAAGGACGCACACAAGACAGCACAAAACTCATGTCGCCGAAAAAATTTCATCACTCGATTCACGTGTTCACTCCCACACCTATCCCTTCACGCTTGTGTTTTTTGCTTTACTCACACCCATGCACACCCCGCCAGTATTGGCAACTAGTTCAGAACTAGTCTAGAACTAGTTGCAAAGTGGACATAACTAGTTCTCGCTCGATTACCTTTCAATGCTAACAACTGTTTACTTTTACATGGGGATGTCCTAGGAGGGCAACTAGTTCTGCTTAGCATTACTTCCAACTGGTTCTGTACTAGTTCTTTTGGGTCAAAATTAGAACTAATTACCAACTGACTACTTTGGGTCAAAATTAGAACTAGTTACCAACTGACTACTTTGGGTCAAAATTAGAACTAGTTACCAACTGACTACTTTGGGTCAAAATTAGAACTAGTTGCCAACTGACTACTTTGGGTCAAATTAGAGCTAGTTGCCAACTGACTACTTTGAGTCAAAACTAGAACTTATTGCCAACTGACTTCTTTGAATAAAAAAAGGATTGCAAATATTTTTAATTTTGACTTAAAATAACAAGTTGTGGACTATTATTTTGGGCTGAAAAGAAATAAGATTATTGGTAATACACAAAAAAAAAAATTCTTCTTCATTTCAACAACTTTTTTTATTAGCAAAACAGTGCTTATAAAACAGGTTGATTACACCTCTGGTGAAGTCGGCAAGTTTTGTTTGCCAACGCATGTGGTTTAAAAATCGCTTTTTTGCAATTGAATTGCCGACCTCAGCTCTTCTTCCGCAGGCTTATCCCCCTCTGGTATTGAAGCTGAAAGATATAAATTTATTGTTTTTTATAAAATAAGTATACATTCAATGGGTATATAAACTATTACCTAAATGCACATTGTAGAAATTACAATGTAGTTTTAATGATTTTTTACCGTGTGTGCTACAAATGTTGTACATTTGTATAATGTTGTTCGGCAGCACACGTTGCAGACCCTTTTTTAAACCAACCGGCTGGATTAATGATCTTAATGCCTTGATCTAAAATTAATGAATGTGAAATGTATGCAAATGTATTTAAAAAAAAATTTACGTATCATATATAAATAAAATTACATGTTTTAACTATTATAGCAGTGAAGCAGTGGCATTAACAACAACTCCCCCCCTGTATGGTATCCCGATAGTTTTAGATTCTAACTCTGAAACTAAAAATTGCTCCTCACAGCTCGATGTGTTATTATAAACTAAAAATATCCCAATAGTTTTTGATTCTACGGGTTCAACGAAAAAGTTCCTAATATTTTGTAGCCGTATACCAATAATAGTTCCCCCATTATCTTCAGTAAATTTTAAAATTTTTACAGGTATGTTCTTTTTAATGTAGCAATAATTGTTAGGGCAATAAGAAGTAAGCAAAAAATCTTTAAAATGGCATTTATTATTAGTAATGATGGGTTGATTTAATTCTTTTTTATTTTTAAATTGTACTTCTGAAATTCTCATATGTATTTGCTGAAGAATCTTTGTAGGCTTTCGGACACAGTTTTTAAGTGTTTGTAAATAGTTTTCAAAAGCATAACAAGAGCCATGCACTGGATCACCAACTATTTCGACTGTATTCTTAACGTGCAGCAAGCTATGTACATTGTACGACACACTGTTTTCGCCAAAGATTGCTGGAAAGTTCTCAACAAACAGTTTTAACATTTGTGGAGACATTTCTAAGTTCTTGTCGCGTTGCAGTGGACAACAAAGTAACCTATAGGCACAATGCAGTAAACAAAAAACATAATACTGGTCACCATCAACTTGATCTTTTAAAGCGACGATTCCAGTGTACAACAAAAATTGCCGAAACTCAGTTGCCTTCCAATGCATAAGCTCATCTAATGCCCTTGGTTTTCGCACAAACTCTTTTGGTACAAAATTACGTAAGCTGAGCAATTTTTCAGAAATATTTTTTTTATTTTCCAAAGAAATTTTTTTCAAGACTTTATTTTTTTGCAACCGCACTAAAAATTTTCTCATCACTCCTAATTCTATAAGGTGCATACAATCTGAGGGTATCTGGGTAACCATACCTACTTCAATATTTTCTAAAACTGATTTGTGGTCTAAGTATTTTGGTAAATGATGGTTTGGATATTTCCTAGATGAAAAGTCATCGTCTGTTATTAACTGTTCACACTGTATACTATATGTTAGCGTGCCATTAATTTTTTTAGCGACCTTAGTGCATTTGGTGCAACCGTGACAAGAAGTGTGCCCCGGTGTTCCGCTTATAAACGCTCTAGATGGTGCATCGCAAACAATAGCTCTAAGCCCTACACATATTCTCCTCCCGTTTAAATCCAATCCACTTTCTGCAAGTTCGCGCAACTCATTACAAAATTTTTCTAAATATTTATCACTATTTCCTGATTTGGTATTACCTAAAACGACGCCTGCCGGAAAAATTGGTGTATTCCGAACATTATTTACTCTCACTAAAATGGGCCAAAGCTGTGCTCTTGAACTTTTAAACAGAGGCAGTCCGTCTATATTAACATCAATATTGATGTCGCTTGGAAGCTGCACTGCCCCCGATAGTTTAATTAACTGGTTTTTTAACCCTACATCCAAGTAGTTACCACCGCACATACTTTCAATATGGGGCTTTTTTCCGATGAAAACTTATAAAAATTGTTCACACACAAACCTTCACTTTGGAGAACTTTAATAAGGGCAATAACTGCATCCCTCCTTGGTTTAAATTCAAGAAACCAAAACTTTAGCTTTTCATTTAAAGACAACTGTGTTTCGTCATCTGGAACTTCGAACACAGAATCATTGTTTTCGTCTAAAACGTCACCAAAATCAAAGTTGACGTTATTAACTTCAACACCCTCAATATTAATATTCTTATTTTCACAAATTTCGCTATATTTTCTTTTTACACCGCACACTTCTGTTTCACTTGCCACTGCTTCTTGTAAAATGTTCTCCCTCTCTTTTTTTACCAAACGCCTCATATGCCTTTTGTTGATCATGTTTTTTTATGTAGTATATATGTAATAAGTTAGTTAAATATATAAAGTTTAGTGCTTAGCGTTTTTTATTAATTTGTTGAATATATATGTATTTATGTGGTTCCTTATTGTCGCTGACTCCTTTGTTGTAAAACTTTTTTGTGTTTATTTAAAAACTTTTTGTTGTTTTGTTTGTAGAACTGTTGTATTTTTATTTACTTGTTTTTAATTGTTTTTGAATTTATTTCTGTAGATTTAATTGTTTTTAGATTTTTAATAAAAATTTTACAATGCACAGCACAGCGTAGTCACAATTGCACTAAAACTGGCAAAAATTAACCAAGCATAAAATGCATAACACAGAAAACAAAATTCAACCGGTAAATATTAAAGAAGAAGACAAACGGATAACAAACAGTTACAGCACATAATTTGTTTTTGTGCTGCTGCTTGCAAATCGCTCGCTAACTCTTTTCCTCTCTCTTTGTCTCTCTCCATTCGCTAAGGCATAGCAAAGAAATTGCTCTCGCTAATGGTATCAGCAAAGAGAGCAAGAAAGCAATTAACGCATAAAGATTATGAAAACGTTTTAGAACTGACTACCGTCGCATTACTTTAGATTTAGTTACAAAATAACTAGTTGAGAACTAGTTGAGAACTAGTTGCAAAATAACTAGTTGAGAACTAGTTGCAAAATAACTAGTAAAGAACTAGTGGCGTTTTGGAACTGTCTACAAAGTGAACTGGCGGGACATGCAAGAAGTAGACTGTACCCACAGATACGTCTACACACTCGACCTTAATTGCAGAGTGTGTGCTCGCACCCGTCTTTACTGTGTCTTAAGACACCCGGGTGTCGAAAACTCCAGGGTGTTTACTGGGTGCACTTGTAGTTGCAGTGCACCCTTGCAGTTCTCTGATGTGGACACGCTTTACACAATTATAAGAATATTGCATTTGAAAGGATATCCTGTAGTGGCAATTTTCTCCGACTTGAGTGCTAGAAACCAAAGACTATGGAGAGAGCTTGGTATCTCAGAAAGTAAGTGTGTTAGAGAAATTAAAGCAATGCAAAGGTTCAAATTGGTTGTTCGTTTTCAGCAAAAACCTGGTTTCGTCATCCAGAGGATGAGCAACAAAAAATTTTTGTTTTTCAGATGCACTGCACTAAATTAAGTCGGTCCGTAACCACTATTTGGATTCTGGCTTAATGTTAAACGGAACTAAATTGACTAAGACAACAGTTCAACAGGCACTTAGTCACCGTGCTAAGTCAGAATCATCTATAATGTTTAAAACAAAAACTAATGAGTGTAAGAACTCACGAGCGATGTGTTAACAGCCGTTTGTACCTGTTTGATTGCTATATATTAGCATAAAAAAGAAAAGAATAGTTAATTGAATTTAGTTATTTTTGCAATAAATAAGATTCTTGGATATGAACCATAGCTTGCCTGCCTTACGTATTCTATGACCTTTTGATACCTGTCCTAACCCACAAAACACTTGGACTAGCAACTGATATGCACCTAGCCAACCAAGTATCTTGAGCTAAAAACTAGGCTTCTGCAAACACTTGTCCACAAAACTATTTTTCTTCCTCCATTATTGCGCTTGAGTATAAGAAAACAACAAGATTGCTTGTGCCCCTTTTTTTTACAGGTACAAAAGGGTCAAAAAAAGGTTTTGTGTCCCACATTTTACCAAAAAAAACAGGCAAGTCGCATACACAATCGCTGGTTCAAGTGTTTTGTGGGTGGTCCAGGTATAAAAAAGTCTCAAAATATGTAAGGCAGGCTAGTTTCATTCATATCCAAGAAACAAATTTATTTGAAGACAAAAAAACTTTGACAATCACCTGCCAGCCCACAAAACAACATACAATATTTCGTCTTCCAATGCAGTCAGATATCAACTTTGCTGATCATACATACACTTCCCAATATTTGCACTATGACTCTTCCCAACATTATTTGCCATCGCAACATTAATATTCCTTCATAAATACCGAAAGTGTATTAAGAAGTAGTATTTATTAGAGCTAGTCAGTTGCCGAAAACTCGGAATATAATATAATATAATAAAATAAAGTGCCATTCACATACTTATATATGTACATTCATATATATATAAATGTATATATATATGCATGTCTTTTGGTATACATTCGCTCGCTATGCTATTCGTCGAGAATCTGTGCGAAAACGGGCGCACAGCTGAAAAACAAGCGTCCAGCAAAATTAACTAGTGTCGTAGACACTATGTCTAGATCTGGCCGATCATCAGCACCAAAACACAAGAGCATTTAGCCACACGGTTTCCTCGGCAATAAAAACACTGATAGATAATGGCAGTTTTGAAAATTGTAAAGATGTAGCAATTTCTACAGCCTTATTTTTTGAAAAATTAAATAAACTATTTGATTGCATGAATAGCAGTATTTTAATAAATAGAAACCCATACAAATCCGCTTTGCAGAAAAACAAACATATAGAAAAATATATTATTGATATGAAAGGCTATTTTGAAAAATGCCAATACCAAACAACGGTATACTGTCTACAAGGAATAATACAGACAATGAATGCAATATTAATGCTCTCAGATAATATATGGAAGGAAAAGTTGAATGTTTCTTATTTATTATTAACAAAAACGACGAAAAGTAATTGCGAACCGGATGATGATGTAATGATGATAAATGCAGTTGACGAAACAGCACGGGAAATCCAAAATGATGCAGAACTACATAGTGATTTCGAGCTAATTAAAGAAAATATAATAGCTGAAATCACTATCCCATCCGCTGATATGGCTTCAACTAGCTCAATTAGCTCAAGTAGTGAGAATTCGTTGTGGTATTTTGCAGGATTTGTACTGCATAAAACATTACAGAAGTTTAATTGTGACAGCTGCCGAAGACTTTTAAAAGATGATATTGATAAATTGCGAAAACTCTGAGTTGTTTATATTTAACAAAAATTTTAAAGCACTTAACAACAATTTTAGATTGAAAGCACCACAGGACGAATTTTTCATATTAATTAAAATTTTTTATCAAACTTTTCACAGATTATATAACACGAAACCATATGCTCGACATATTAAAGATATAATTTATAATGAATGCATTTTAAAAACAAAAAGCAATTTACATTTCAGCAATTGGTTTTCCGAGGCACATACCTGCAGTGAGCACAGGAAAGATATAATAAATTATTCAGGGGTGCCACAGAAAACGCTCATGGAATTGACTTTCACTAGTAGCAAAAACGTCCGAACAATTTCACGGTGCCACAGGTTACCGAATGGTTTCATATTTTTTTTAGTTTGGGCACCAACCTTATCGGACTTGGCTGCTAGGGGCTGCCACCGTTCCAGACTAAATAAGCCAAGTGTTTGTTTAGCTAATTTTTTCATTTTAACGTTGCAGAATAATTGGTTTTCGATATGTTTTGTGTTTTAATTACATTGTTTTATGTATTTATAGAGCAATTGACTGTTTAAAGCTAATTAAAATACAAATAAAACAATTAAATTTTGGCGCGAAAACAATTAAAGTTTACCGGCAACTCTAGCAGCTATTTTCCAACTGCTTGGCAACTTTTTGTGACTGGCAGCAATCAGCTGTTCAAAAATCATCAACAAATTGATATAAAATTAAATTGCACAAAAATGCTATTAGCGAGATTATTGGCAATCGAAGAGCTCCGGCGGCAAAAAATAAGAAAAGAGACCATGCAGCGAAAGCTTCTTAGATCCGCATCTGATCCGTATTCGCAGTCTGATGATACGTATGTACATATGTGCGTTTTCTGCTTTTTTTCAATGTCTCATGCAAATTAATTTTTTTTTCAAATATAGTTTCCGTTATAATTATCGTGTTGAAAAGAGGACGTTTCAAAGGATTCTCAATATAATCGAGAAAGACATCCCATATTCTTCGATTTCAACAATTCTGTGCTTGGCGACTGCATTGCGTTTTTTAGGAGTTGGGTCGTTTCAACGAGCGATAGGAAAGGACACAGATTTGTCAATGTCAAGGCAATCCGTTAGAAGAATCCTTTGGATTATACTTCCTTTGCTGGAAAAAAAACTTGGGCCACGCTTTATTCAATTGAACAGATCGGAGGATATGCTAACGAAATGCAAACAGCATTTTTATCAAAAGTTTAGCATTCCGGGTGTTGTTGGCTGCATCGATGGCACACATTTCAAGATAATGAAGCCCAGCAGTGCCGAACACGTTTATTTTAATAGAAAGGGGTATTATAGCATTAATGCAATGGTAGTAAGTAATGAATACTTTAAGTGTAGAGGTGGTTTGTTAACTCGATTGTCCGTTTTGTTATGTGTGTGTAGTGGTACTCGTTTTTTGTTCATATGTTATTCCATACATTTATTAACTTTCAAATGATGGTTCCTATAGATATGCGATTATGACCTGAAAGTTCTTTATGTGGATGCTTCGAAGCCTGGAGCAACTCATGACTCTTGCGCTTGGAGTCAGAGCGAAGCCAGGTCTTTTTTCACGAACGGTATGACAGTGGTTCACGTGGCAATTGGCTACTTGGGGACTCGGGTTATACAGAATTGCAACACAAGGCTCGTACCAACACGCTTTTAACCTGCGTCATGCTCCTGCAAGAAACGTAATTGAGAGAACTTTTGGAGTAATCAAAAGCAGATTTAGATTACTCCAAGAGATACTTTTGTACAGTCCCTTAAAGGTGTCCTGTATCTTAAATGTTTGCTGCGCTCTTCACAATTTACGCCGCGAAAGTAATGATGAGCATTTTTGTATTGATGAAGCTCCTGAAGGACACGCAGAAGTTGAATCTTCAGATAACTCAAATAAGCCGGAAACAACTTCCCAAATTCGAGACGACATAGCAGCTTCCTTAATAATACGTTGACGTTTTATTTATGTAATTTTGAATAATAAATATGGTTATTTTGTTAAGTTTCTTAATAGTTTTATTTAAATTATTTTTCTAAAGCTAACACAAATCTTTCTAAAATTAAATTAGTTTTTTTTAGCTCCTCTAAAATCTGTTGATTACCCTTTTTTATACCCACCAGTTCGTCTTTCATTTGAGTAAGTAATATTTTTTCATCTTCCACCATTGCAGCCAGCCGGTTTTCTGTTTGCGCTTCTTTTCTGCTGCTACTTGCAGCATCAATTTTCTGCATTTTTGGGGAAGATTCTTAAAGTAAATTTCAAATTAATTGGATAGCTTTTGAATATTCAATTAGTTATGAACGTACCATCGTCTTTATCCTCAATTTTTTCATCTTTAGGCTGCATGATGCCAAATCTTATGGCACCCGTCACCCCATCAACCGCCTCATATATATTGCACAGTACTGCAATTTCGTCTTCAATTGAAGAAAGCATCAACATATTAAATGGCCCGCCGCCTGTTGCCCTGGTCTCCTTCCTGTTGTGTGTAATTTTTTTTAATACTCGTTTTCCAGTCTTTCCAACCCTGTAATTAACAATGGTCATTACTGTTTCCTACAATTTACTATCTACAAGGCAAACTACTTACTTTGCGCCACTCATCCGCAGTTTTAATTGGAGGGCCTAGCGTGTTCAGCTGGAGCGCCAAGTCATTCCAAGCTGCCGCTACAGCCACCCTGTCCCCTTTGGTAAAATTGCGGGCAATGTCCGGGTACTTCTTCATAAACTCTAAGAATTTTGTTTCTTGGCGTGGATTGCGATGTTTTCCCCTTGAAAAATCACATTTTAAAATAGTTACGAAAATAAATTAAATTTGCTTACATTTTGGGCGCGCTTTCTTCTTCTTGATTAGTTTTGTTATGGCTCTGCCATCTATCAGCTGTTGCATTTTTCAAGCCATTGCCACCTGGCAGAATTACAGCTGCCCACAAATGTTTTCACAAATTGCACAGCAAGTAAAAGAATTTTGCAGTTAAACTTGTTCTAGCTTCAAAGAGCTATTTTTTTTAATGCTTAATTAAAGGAAAACCAAAGTGGTTCCATATATATTTTATTTAAACAAATTACTCCGAATTCTGTTTAAGAAATGTGGCATTGCTGACTCTGACATCAAAAAATCTGTATCGGACTAGGTGGCAGCATCAGATTTCAAGGGTTTTGCGACGATTTGCAAACGTCCAAAACCGTGAAATAGAAAAGGCATGAAATTCTGACGAAAGCGTTTTCTGTGGCACCCATGATTAATTCAAGTGAATGAAGATATAAGTCACACTATTTTATTATTATTAATACAACAAAGAAACCAAAAACTTGATTTATTACAAGAGAATATAAACAATACTAAAAGAAGGATAGAAAGTATAAAAGAAAAACTTGATAAACATTTTACATTTCTAATTGGGTGCATTAAGGAAAATAAAAAGAATAAAAATAATAAGAGTGAATGGGGTGCCTTTACCGTTTAACATTAAAATTGATATAAATGTAAATACAACCCAGCCAAGCTTGTTAAGAGCTGTTTGACTCTCATCACGAATGGTTGTAAATCATTTGATTGTGACTATATCAAAAAAAATGAGTTTAAAATCTTTTATGTGTATATGTGTTGTATGGTTCACAACACTGAAAGAGAAAAAAACGATGTGAATCTCAAAAATTTTCCTCCAACATAAGACAAAAAGACGTCGTCAGCAAACTTGTACTACTTTGCAGTGAAAAAATAAATTAAATAAAAATTAAACCCAAGCACTCAAGAAGCATTCCTTTTTTTTTTTTTTTTTAATATTGTTATTGAAGCTTAAAAACTAAAATAACAAGAGGTAGCACTCGCTGCTTGGGCCTTCGGCTATATATACAAATGTTTACACTTGTTTTACGTGAACTTACGGCTGAGTTGTTTTATAAATGTACTTAAGTCTAGAAAATGTAATTTTGTTTTAGGTGTAATTTTACTAATTATATGTGTATGAAAGTTTTAAGATGTATTATACATTCTTATTTGTGATTTTATTTAGCTAAATAAGGTTGAACAGTTGGGCTTTTTTTAAGTAATTGAGAATTTTTATAATATTGTTTTCTGTAGGATCTGCGATTATATCTAGGGGGTTTTTATTGTCGAATATTGTTTGTCTTAATTGTAATAGCGTAGGACAAGTATTGAAAATATGCATAATGTTTATGGTGTTGGAGTTACATAACGGGCAGGTAAGTGAGTTATTATTAAGGTAATGTTGATGTGTTAACCTTGTGTGTCCTAATCTAATTCGTAAGTATTTAATTTGTTCCGTACGGGAAAATCTATTTTGTGGTAATTTGCGTAAGTAATCATCTATATTAACAAATTTATTGAGATTTTTGCACAGTTTTGGTTGGTTTATGTTTCGAAGCATGATTACTACGGAGCCAACCTTTAGGCGTAAATTGTGCGGTGGTAAGCCAGGCACGTCCAAAGAGTTTAAAAATTCAATTGGATAGTTGGTGGCTTCATCTTCATTTGTGACGCAGTCAATAGATTTGAATGAATGCATTGTTCCAATGATTTTATTTTGAATTATGTAGTTCAGGTCATCTACGTCTTTATTCTTAGCCGCTAAAATTGCTCGCTCACTCAACCATTCATTATTTTTGTAGTTAGAAATAATATTTGGAAATACATTGTTGATAAGTTCGTCTTTTGATGAGACAAAATTACAGAAATTATTTGGAAATGATATTAATCCGCTTGATTCATCGACAGGTACTTGACCATTACCGATAGTCAGCAATTGCTCCGAGAAATCTTCAGCAGATGTATCATTAAGCAATGTAACTCTCATGTTTGTTGTCAGCTGCAGTTTCTTCACATAGCGCCATAGATTTGACGATTTGAGGCAAGCGTTTATTTCGTCGGCAGCCGTTGATCTTGGAATTACTGGCAGTATTTGGCGGAAATCGCCAGACAGTAAAACCATTGCTCCTCCAAAACATCTCGAGTCATTGCGTAAATCTTTTAAAGTTCGGTTAAGTGCTTCTAATGCACGTTTATGCGCCATTGTGCATTCGTCCCAGATTATGATTTTCGTTGCCGCTAAAACTTTGACCATTGCTGAGTGTTTTGCAATATTACACGTTGGTTCTTCAATAGTTTGAAGATTTAACGGTAATTTGAATGCTGAATGAGCCGTACGGCATCCTTCTAACAATGTGGCTGCTATTCCAGAAGAAGCAACTGCAACAGCTATGTTGGATCTCGACCGAACAGTTGCTAAAACTAATGACATAAGGAATGTCTTGCCAGTTCCACCAGGGGCATCTAGGAAATATAAACCACCATTTTCATCAGCGATTGCCTTCATTAAAGTATCATAAACTTCCTTTTGTTGGTAATTCAACAGGGGTACATTCCTTTGGACTACTAAATCTAATTCCTGGTGATTATATTCACGTTCCCGTTCCAATTCTCGATTAAATGCGTCATTCATTTCACGATTTGGCGCTGGCATTCCTAACCTGATTAATAAATTACCGCACATGAGGTAACACATATCTTCGATCAAGAGTAAAGCGCGATTATGTATCTCCTCATTCATCTCAATATCGTGATTTCTGGAACTGACACGACTTTGATGTAAAATATCTTCTGACATACTATCCTTGTATTTGTGCCACAGGTTACATGGGTTTGATGGAAAACATGTCGAAATTATGATAGCGAATAATCTGCGTATCTGACTTGGAGATGCAGAGATAATGGCTTCAGCGATTGTCGTATCCCAATGGGTATCGCTAATGGAAAAAAGGTGATAAATTTTAATGTAAGAGGGGTGATAAAAAAAGGCGGCATTTCCCTTTGGTTTAGAACCGCCAGTTCCCTACTACTCAGCTAAGTAAAGCCAATCAATGGCTTGGGTTCACCGGTGCTGGAGTTGACGATGGAGATGGCGTTTGATGCTAGCAGGCTTGAACTTTTCAAAATTAATAGCAACTTTAATATTTAGAAAAGTTGAACAAAATGTGCCCTTGGTATGACCGAGGCAACCACTGGAGGAGACACTACAGACTGCACAGGTCGACGAAATTGTACGCCCATGGCTACTAAAGCTTATCAAGCGCATCAAGGACCAACCAGAGAAGTACCCGGACTACACCCTAGAAAACGGCCAGGCGTACCGACACTTGGGCCACCGCCCAACGGAAGAGGACTACGTACCGTGGAAGCTTTGCGTGGCATCCAATCAACGCTCCAGAGTACTAAACGAGTGCCACGACAACCCCACAGCTGGCCACCTTGGCATCCGGAAGACAATCAACCGAGTTATGCAGCGGTACTACTGGCCCGGCCTTTTCCGAGACGTAACCCGATACGTACGACGTTGCAGCAAGTGTCAGGCGTACAAAGTGAGCCAAATGAAGCCCGCCGGGAAGATGTTGACCAGACAGGTAGCAGAACCTTTCGGGACGGTCTGCTCAGACTTCGTTGGCCCCCTTCCGCGCTCGAAACACGGAAACACCATGCTCCTGGTGTTTTTCGACCTGTTCTCTAAATGGGTGGAGCTAGTCCCACTGCGCAAGGCTGACACCGCCCACTTAGAGCGAGCCTTCCGGGAACGGATACTGTGCCGCTTCGGGATACCGCGGTGTTTCGTGTGCGACAATGGAACACAGTACACCAGCAAATCTTTCCACAGATTTTGCGAAAAGCTCGGGATGGAACTACAACACACCGCCCCATACAGCCCCCAACAGAATCCAACGGAGAGGGCAACCCGCACAATAAAAACCATGGTAGCCCAGTACGTGGAAGGACACCAGAGTTCGTGGGATGAATTGCTACCGGAAATAATGCTGGCTATTAACACCAGTGCGTCGGACACGACCGGATTCAGCCCAGCCTTCCTAGTCCAAGGACGTGAGCCACGCCTGCCGAACGCATTGTATGACCAAGTCACCCCGGGAAGCGGAAGAACAGAAAAGGATCCCGAGACGCGCGCCACGGAGCTACACAAGGTTTTCGAAGTGGTCAAACAAAATGTACAGAGAGCATCCCAGGACCAGGCGAGGCAATACAACCTACGCCGCCGAGACTGGCGTCCCACCGTGGGCGCGCAGGAATTAGTGAAACACCACGTCTTGTCAAACGCAGCGGAAGGATTTGCCGCAAAGTTGGCACCGAAATTCGACGGGCCGTATAAAGTGAAGAAATTCGTTTCAACGAACGTGGTGTGCCTCCAACACCTGGAGACAAATCGGCGACGGACAGCTAATCTGGCAGACTTAAAGCCATTCGTCTCGGACCCCGAAGAAGACCCCCCGAACGCCATTCTACCTCTAGAACCGATCCTAACCTCCCCCATCCCTGTGTCAAGTTCACCAGATCCCCCTACCAGCCACACGATAGGTAGGGATAGACTAACCAAAATTACACTCCCCTCGTCTTACAGTGACACCATGGCCGAGGCAGCAGGAAACAATTTGTTCGACCCCGAGGGGCACTACATAAGGCGCTACAACTTCGAGGGCTACCACTCAGAGGATAGTCGGGAAACGGTGATTTACGCACCACCTGAGGGGGCTCCCGACTCCACCACAAGTGTCCCCCTTCCCGAACCAGACCCCTGGAGGGACCTTCGTCTAGACCCCGGATGGCCATCGGACGATGCCATCGACGAAGAGTTGTCTACGCTAAACCTAGAAGGACTCGAGGATCTGCCGCTCTACACTATCGATTGGGTAGTGGCCCCGGACGATTGGCGAGTCATCGGGACAGGAGGGATGCTGCCCCAAGATGTTAGGGACAGCGTCGAAGAAGCGGTGCGGCGAAACACCATCTATGGGTGGAAGTACCTAATTGAGGCGGAAGGACACTCGTTCCAGGTGAAGGTGTCCAAGGCTGGGAAGGTCACCGTCCGTCACCGCCCCCCGAAGTAAGGGGAGGGTGTGAGGTAGCAAAAACTACCGCACAGCTGTTATGTTTCGTCCGTGACGTCATCCCTATCCACCTTTAATGTAACAACCACTGGCACAGTGCGCAGCTCACTCTCGGAAGCTGGCTGCTTTTGCGTGCAAGCGCAAAAGCTTTGCTCGCGATCAACGCACGAGCGAGCAAAAAGCTGGTCGTTGCGCGCGCGCAAACACAAAAGCTCGCCCTGCGCGGATAGAAGCCGGATAATAGAAAGAAGAGGAATACAAGCTGGCCGGCAGAAGGGAATGATTTAGCAAAATCAGTTTTGCGCGGACTTAGACACCGAGAAGTGGAAAAACTCGCGAGCAAGTGAGAATCGTCAGCAGCAGCGACCACAGCTACAACAGCAACAACAACAACCGGCACAGTGCGCAGCGACTGCAGTGGGCAGCAGCAGCAGAAACAACAACAACAGGAATGGACGACAGCAGGCAGCAGCCGCAACAGCTACCACAGCAACAACAACAACCTGCACAGTGCACAGCGACTGCAGCGTGCAACAACGGCAGCGTGCAACAACAACAGCAGCAACAACAACAGTGAAAAATCGGGACAGTAGCTGAGTCAGCGAACGAGTGCAGAAAACAGTGGCACCAAAAAGTAGGCGCACACACACTTTTTGTACACACTCTGGACCCACACACTCAACGGCACACACATTTCGGCACACATTTTTGGCACACACTCTGGACACACACTTTTCGGCACACACTCATCGGCACACACTCTGGCACATACACACTGGAATATACACACACGGACACACTCTCGCACACACACCTTTGGTAGACACACATTTTTGGCACATACTCTGGACACACACTTTTCGGCACGCACTCATCGGCACACACTCTGGCACATACACACTGGAATATACACACACGGACACACTCTCGCACACACACCTTTGGCAGACACACATTTTGGCAACGCACCCATTCATACCCACACAATCGGGCACCCGCACAAACAGGGCACCACCGCACCAGCCACAGCAGCCGAAGGCACAACAACAGCCTGCAGCCTGTAACAGCAGCGCGTCTCAACAGTCGCAACAACCACTACCATCATCACCGCGACTGGCCACGGCACGTTGCCGCAACGACAACAACAACAACCACCCCAACGGCCAGTGACAACGGATCGCTAAAGTGAGAGAGTGTTTTAGTGCAATTGTGACAGTGGCGGCCGAAATTTAGCGTACCGGCACACCCGCAGGCATACACACACACACACACCCGCAGGCATACACACACACACACCCGCAGGCATACATACACACACACCCACAGGCATACACACACACAAGCGCACATACATACACAAACATTCGTAGATCGGGGTAAGTGACGGCCATATTCGATGGGCCAAATGGTTGCTCAGGCAGCCTCACGAGATTTGTTGTGGTCCTAGGGTAATATATCCACAGTGTCGTGTTAAATGTTTCATTCGTAAAGCAAAGATGTAATAAAGAGTTAAAATGTAGAGCGAATTTGTGTCTTTTCTTCGTACTTCTCCCCCCCCCCTTTTACACTTTTCAGCGGGTCGGCATAGAGCCAGTGTCTCGGGGCGCCTCACCATTAAGCCCACGTGGAGCAGACCTGAGGGGTAAGCTAGCGAATCTTCCGAGTTTTACTCTGGATTCTGCGACGCTCGCCTCTTGGGTAGGTTCCGCGTGTAGCGACAAGTGAGTAGTGCCTTGGCGTGGCAATTGTGTGGGGTGCGGGATGGGGTTGGCCGACCGACGCACAGGCTTCCGGGTCTTACCCTCAGCCTGGCCGCCGAGCTGGTCACCCTTATCCCCCTCCCGGACTCAACAAACTTCGCTCGATGCCCTGGCCGGCTGTGGGGGGCCCTTCGGGGAATAATTGGTTAACTCTCCGAGTATTACTCTGGGTTAGCCGATCTATTCCTTTGCGGGCCTCTCAAATAACCGGCCGTGCGGGCACTGTACTCGTGCAAACCCCCCCCCCCCCCCCTTCTCTATTCTACCCATGCTTTCCCCCGGTGGCCCGGCCCCTAGGTATACTCCGGTACAGCTCCTCCAGTGTCCCAGCAATGTTACAAATAATCTGTACCGACCCTGGACGAGACTGAGACGCCGACCCCGGCCAACGAAATTACGTCGTTACAAAGTAGACTCGCCAACAGTGGTATCCAATGTCAGGGCTATGCAGACGACATTGTGATAATAGCTCGGGGCAAGTATAAAGAAACTCTTTGTGATAAAGTTCAACTGGGATTTAGGATCACGCATGATTGGTGTAGGGAGGTTGGTCTCAACCTAAACCCTGCGAAAACAATCATCGTTCCGTTCACCAGAAGATACAAGCTACAAAGGATGAGGGAGATTAGGCTCGCGGGGAGTCCAATAGAAACAAGCAAGGAAGTCAAATACCTTGGGGTCACTTTCGACAGCAAATTAAACTTTGGTACCCATGTTCAAAATACGATTGCAAAGTGCTGCAGAGCGCTGTATGCGTGTCGTAACATAGCCGGGAAGTCATGGGGAACATCACCAAATATAATAAGATGGCTATACCTCATGGTAGTAAGACCCATGCTCACGTACGGAGCGATTGCATGGGGAGATAAGGCACAACAAATCACTGTGCAGAAGCAGCTTCAGAAGCTACAAAGAATGGCACGTGTAGGAATCACAGGAGCGATGAGGACCTGTCCCACATCCGCGCTTGAGGTTCTATTGGAGTTAACACCACTCCATCACACAATTAGGCTGCAACAAAAAGCAACGCTTTTAAGAATGTCCGTTGAAGGAGTTGGGAGAGGACACATTCTTAGTCGAGTAGAGGCAGACATGCTGTCGGGTGAACTTCCCCTACTGGCACAGCCAAGGGACGAAATGAAAGCCGAACATATGTTCGAGCAAAAGTTTCAAGTTCACCTCTGTAACAAAAAGGAGTGGACATCTTTAGAAGAGGTCCACAACATGAAGCCACACACCATAAAATGGTACACCGATGGATCCCTAACGCATCAAGGCTCCGGTCTTGGTGTGGTGGGCCCTCGGCTAACTTACCACGAGCCCCTATGTATGCACACCAGCATATTCCAAGCTGAGGTATGTGCAATAGGGAGGTGTGTGGACGATAATTTAAAGCGTAACTATCGGAATAGAGACATAGCCATCTTATCCGATAGCCAAGCAGCAATAGTGGCACTTAGTAAGACCGAAATTAGGTCAAAGATAGTTCATGAGGTACGAACCAAGCTAGACACTCTGGGATCACAAAATAGGCTTGCCCTAAGATGGGTCCCGGGACATGTCAACATAGCGGGGAACGAAGAGGCAGACAAGCAAGCAAGAATGGGGGCAGCGACACCCCTCATAGGACCTGAGCCGTATTGTGGTATAGGAAGAAGCACAAACCGGCAAGAGCTTAGGAACGAAGAGAGATTTTTGCGAAGAACGAGCTGGGCAAGGACACCAGGTCTCAGACAAGCAAAACTTCTCTTGGGTGGCTATAACCTCAAACGGTTTAAGCAAGTAATATCGATGGGCAAAAATAGACTCAGGATACTCACCGGTCTTTTGACAGGACACTGTAGACTAAGAGATCACCTGGCAAAGCTAGGTATAGTCAGCAGCGAGACTTGCAGATTCTGTGAAATGGAAGGAGAATCCTCCTTGCACATCATAGCAGAATGCGTAGCCTTAGTGAGGAAAAGAAGTAGTTTTCTAGGAAAACATATTGTGGAATTCAGCGATTTAGAAACCATCGACCCAACAAAGGTACTTGCTTTTGTACAACACTTGGGCTTGATGGAAGAGCTATAAGCCAAGAAAGGGGCACAATAGATCAGCTTGGTCGCAGTGTAGTCATCCCCAATATAAATAATAATATTGGCTTCAATCTTTTCTTTAAGGTCCCAAAATGACATGCCGTTCGATCACTTAGATCATAAAATCATAAAGCCGCTTGTTATGGTCAACTGCAATACCAAAAACAACAGCAACATCCATGCGAGTCATAGCGAAAGTGATAGAGGGGGAAAGTGATACTGCTTAAGAATTCCTCACTGACGCCTCATCGGAGCTTATTCCAATAATAGCTAATGTTTTGTCTTTACACACATCGTGTAAGATAAACTTTGAGCTATTTGCGGAATACATAAAATTCCACCAAGATGAAATGGTGATGCAAATAAAGTCACACAAAACTTCTATGTGTGTTCTTACTGGTGGAAGCAATATAGAAGATGTATATTAACTGCATGCTGAACTCATTCAGCAAAAAATGGATGAGTTTCAGGAAAGGGACAGCGGATGGACAATGTCTCAAATTATTAGATTGGAGTGCAATCTTAATAAATTCACTCCAATAAAAGTTTCAAATTATATTGAAACTCCAAAGGTGTTGAGGGTTAAAAAAGCAATTATAAATGTTAGAAACAAGGATCAATATTGTTTTAAATGGGCTTTAATATCAGTCCTGAAAGCACCACTCGATACCATCCATTCTGCGAGATGACGTCAACATAAATAGCTCAAGAATTTATGTAAGTGATAAACTTACATTAGATTTTGAGGAGTTGGAGTTTCCGCTTCCGCTTACACAAATTAAAGTGTTCGAAAGACGGAACTTCAATATCAGCATCAACGTTTTTGGATTCGATGAGGAAAAAGGAAAAGTGGTTGGCCCACTCTATTTAACAGAGGATGAACGGGAAAACCATATCAGCTTATTGCTTTTGGAGAGTGATGGACGAGCGCATTTTGTTTGGATAAAGAGTTTATCAAGGTAAGATTCATCACTAAAACATCTATCTCATTTCAATTTGCAGTACCTATAAATTTTCTTTTACTTTCATACTTTCAGACTGGTTCGCTCACAGGTAACCGCAAATAGTCATCAACTGTATTTCTGCAACACCTGCCTCAACTTCTCGCACAACGAGAAGTTGTCTATGGAGCACCGGAGCAACTGCGGCAAGATGGTTTCATCGCTACCAACTTTAGACAAAGCAAGTGTTAAATTTAAGAATTTCAATCGTAGTTTAGACGTACCCTTTGTAGTTTATGCAGACTTCGAATGCATACTAACCCCCCTCAACTCGAAAGTGAGCGAGAATGTTACAGCTACATCTTTGCATGTGCCTATAGCATTCTCGTACTATATTAAGTGCTCCTTTGAACCATCCTTAGATAAATTTGTATTAGAGACAGGTAACGATGCAGGTACTAAATTTGTCACATCCCTCATTGGAGATGTAACTGAAATTTATACCTCTTACCTCTCAAATATTAAACCTATGACAATGAGTACAGAAGAGGAAACCAGTTTTCGTAACGCAGTTAATTGTCACATCTGCAAGAAAATGCTGGGGTCCGACCGAGTACGGGATCATTGTCATTTAACAGGTCAGTACAGGGGTCCAGCCCATAATGTTTGCAATGTTCATTTTCAAATTGCACCTTTTGTCCCCGTATTCTTTCATAACTTTTCACGGTATGACTCTCATCTTTTCGTAAGGGAACTTAACAAAGTGGAGGGTGATATTAAAGTACTCCCACTTAATAAGGAGTTGTACATATCACTCTCCAAATTTACATACATAGCATCCCATGATAAAAATTTAGAAATTAGATTTTTAGACACATTTCGCTTTATGGCAACCAGTTTAGATGTTTAAAGTAGTAATTTGAGTACGAAATCTTTTGAGAGTGTTAGACGTTTTTATCCCTGTGAGAATGAGTTTAATTTATTGCGTAGAAAGGGAGTTTTTCCATACGAGTTTTTAGATTCAGAAAGCCGACTGACCGAAACCTGTCTGCCTCCGAGGGAGGAGTTCTTTAATAGCTTATCTAATAAAGAATGTTCGCTTGAGGACTATTTACATGCGCAACATTTATGGAAAGTTTTCAACTGCCAGTCATTAAAAGAATATATGGAGCTTTATCTCAAAACGGATGTTCGTTTATTGACTGATGTTTTTCAAAATTTTCGTGTTATATGTAAGAAAATTTATTCTCTAGATCCTGCGCATTTTTATACCACACCCGGTCTATCATGGGATGCTATGCTTAAGACCACCGAAATAGAATGAGATCTTCTTTCTGATATAGATTTGTATCGGTTTATTCAGAATGGTATTAGGGGTGGTTTGGTGCAGTGCTGTAAACGGTACTCAAAAGACAACCACATGTATATGGATGCGTATGATGCAAACAAACCATTAGAATATTTAATGTATCTAGATGCAAATAATTTATTTGGCTGGGCAATGTCTCAGAGTCTGCGATACACTGGCTTTCAATGGATGAGTGAGATTGAGATTGCAGCATTAAATGTTGCTCAAATAGAGGAAAATTCTGAGTATGGATACATTTTAGAAATAGACCTTAAATATCCCGATGCACTACATGATTATCATAATGATCTACCCTTTTGTCCGCTAAATCAAAAGCCTACACCACAAGCAAAGGTTTGCAAACTTGTTGCTGATCTTAGGTCAAAAACAAAATACCCTATCCATTACAAAAACCTTCAGCAGTGCTTACATAATGGTTTAATATTGTCAAAAATACATAGAGTTTTAAAATTTAAACAGGCTCCTTGGCTTAAAAAATATATTGATCTAAACACTTCCCATAGATCATTAGCAAAAAACAATTTTGAAAAAGATTTTTTTAAACTGCTTAATAACGCAGTCTTTGGGAAAACAATGGAGAACGTTGAAAAACGTAAAGATGTTAAAATTGTCACTTCTTGGAAATCAACAAATTGCAATCGATTAGGGGCACGTTCGCTTATTGCTAAGGCTAGTTTTCATAGCTCTGCGCAAGTTTCTGAAGATATGTATGCTATTCAAATGAAGCGTCTCCATAATGTTTATGACAAACCAATGTATTTAGGACTTACAGTTTTAGAACTTTCCAAATGGCAGATGTATGATTTTCATTATGACTATATAAAACCTAAATTCCAAGAAAAAGTCACATTGAATTATATGGATACAGACTCATTCATATATTCAATACAGACTAAAGATTTTTATGCAGATATTGCTGAAGATGTAGAAATGAGGTTTGATACGTCCGAATACCCTGAGGAGCTAGCAAAGTTATATGGGATTAAAAGGTGTAATAAAAAGGTTTTGGGTATGATGAAGGATGAGAACTGTGGCAAAAGAATGCTAGAGTTTGTTGGTCTCAGAGCGAAAATGTATTCATTGTCTCTTGAGGGGGGTGGATGTATTAAAAAATCTAAGGGTGTTAAGAAGTCTGCATTAGATAAGCTTTCCATACATAGTTATAAAGAATGTGTATTTGATAAAAAGATTTTCAGAGATGAAATGATATTGTTTAGATCTAAGATCCACAACTTGTATACACATAAGATAATAAAAACTACTTTAAGCTCAAATGATGATAAACGAAAAATAAGGTCTGACGGAATAAATACCTATGCCTGGGGTCATTATAAAATTGGTTCCCAAATAACTTTATAGCTTTATAAACTTTAAATTAGAAAAATAAATAAAAAAACAACAGAAATAATTTTTTTGTTTTGAGAAAATCTATCTAAGACAAAAAGAAAATTCTGAAAATAAATAATAATAAGATATATGTAAAAATCTGTAAGCAAAAATAATAAGATATATAATAACAAATAAATAAACATAAATCCAATATATTGTTTTAAATTGAATTCTTTATTTAAAAAATAAAAAAATAAAAAATAAAAAATGTATATACATTAAATTTTTTAGAAAAATATACCTAAGACAAAAAGAAAAAAACCTGAAATAAAAAACCTGAAATAAAAACCTGAAATAAAAAAATAAACATCAAAATAAAAATAATAACAACCATAAAAAAAATTTGTTTGTTATTTCTTTTCTATTAATTCATTAAATTTTGTTTATATTTAAAAATAAAGTTAAAATAAGTAATCTATTTCCGCTAGTATTTCGTCGAGGTCCGTGTCAAATTTGAAGTCATCCAACGGATCCGGAGTACAAGTCCGAAAGGACGAATTAAAAACCGGGCTGTTGGCTCTGGCTGCTTCATGTACCCTCCGGACAACGGGGTCAGCTCTCCTCATAATTGGGGGAGGTGAAGACAACCTCAGAACCCAGTTGTCCAGTGTGCTGAACTTCCTGCGGTGTCTCCTCGTATCACCCATGGCCAGTGGGTCATATACGTGGAGTGGTAGCGGTATCTCCTGCGCATTGTCTCCGACAATTTCCACCGCTGGCTTCTTTATCACCCATCCCGAGAGGGTGTTTGTTTGCGTTGAAATTCTCTTCGAGCTCATCTTTTTTTTCTTTTTTTTTTTAAATATATTTTTGTAAATATATGATGCTGCTGTTGTTGCTCTTCGATTTTGAATGTCTTAGTTGCGAACGTGGCCGTCAGCCGGTTGGAGAAACAAGGGGAATAACACGCGCTGTGGGGGAACGCACTCATATCGCCATTATGAGTGCGCGCCTGTGCGGTGCGTGCCGTCCTTGGAACTCACAACTGGTAGTGCGACTACACTCTCCACGCGAGGGCGGCTGGAAGCAGGCCCTTGGTAAGGTCATGTCTCTGCCAAGGGTGCTGACGAATAGTAGTCGGGCGAGAGAAGAAAACTCTTTAAAATTACCCCAGTCCAAGGTGGAACAGCATCGTGCCGAGGGACTCGTGGCTGAGGGGGAGCTCAGTCGTTACTTTGCGAACTCTGGATACCTGCCGACCTCCAGTTTAATAAGGCTTCCCGCGGTACACGGGCTATGCCGCGGGTGACTGTCCACACCCGTCTACTCGTGGGACCAAATTATGAACACCGACAAACAAACAAACCCAGTGTCCGGGACACTCAAAAACCCGGTGGGAAACGCCAATCCCTCTATAGGTGCTTGCACCTCCTCCGCGACATCTGGTACGCCAGCAGGTGCTCGTAACGCCGCAAGCGGCATTGGTGCAGGACGGACAAGCCATTCGTCCTCACACCCCGGACGCCGACCTGGAACGGCTCCTGGAGCTCGGAGGCTGCAACACAAGTTTGCAGCACCAGCGTCCAGGTCCGCGACGCAGGCGGTCGCCCCGGGGTCCGCCTCTACGGCAGCAAATAAACCGCCTATACAAGACCGGAGGCGGGCTGCAGAGATTCTGCAACTCAACCTGAGCGGCCAGCAGTCGTCTCCCGACGGACTCAAGCTCGTTGAGTGGGCCAAGACAATATTGCCGGATTTTAAGCCAGCAATCCCGGCCGCTTCTGCAAAAGCCAAGCAGAAGCGCCAACGCTCCGTGGAGGAGCAGGCTCCGCAAGCCAAGCGGATAAAGCAGCCACCGCGTCCACAGCCACTCACTCGGTCCTTCGCCGAAGCCGCAAAGGGGAAGGTTCTAATTGGGGTCCTCGACAGGGGCCACAAGGAGGGCCATATCCCGCGGAACCAGTGGGGGGCCATTGAGAATGAGCTCCAGGACAAGGTGGTTGACCTAATGGAGCGGTCTGGTGGACCGCCGCCTCGTTGCTCTGATGCTGGGTGGCATCAGGGCAACATAAAAGCGATAGCCTGCGAGGACGAGTCATCGGCAGAGCTCTACAAAAAAGCGGTGGCCTTGCTGGGGGAAGTCTACCCCGGGGCGAAGCTCGAGGCGGTCGACTGGAAGGACGTGCCAAGTCGGCCCAGAGCGAGAGCTTGGGTTTCCGTCAAGCCAGAGGAGCCCGAGCGAATCCTCAAGCTCCTTCAGATGAGTAACCCCGACTTGGTTACTCAGGATTGGAGGATTGCCAAGGTCGAGGCGCCTGAAGGCAACAGCCGACAAATCATCCTTGTGATAAACGATGAGTCGGCTGAGACTCTGGTCGCAACAAACGGGGCGGCTCACTATGGCTTCAAGCCAATCACGATCAAAGTATACCGCTCGGATGCAGCCAGCAAGCCGTCAGGGTTGGAGGACGCACCGGAGGCACAAGTCACTGCCGCACTCCCGGAGCAGCCACTGCCGGTTGCTGTCGCCGATGATACCACCGCCAATGGTAAAATCATAAGCGAAGCGCCGGCAGCCAAGACGAGTGACGCCGAACTCGCCGACGCGGCTCAAATGATCAGCCTCGAAGAGGAAACGGATGACGAGGCTGATCTCACAGTGGTGGAGTTGAGAACGGAAGATGTCTTTGACACTCCTCCAAATCAACCTCCACCATTGTAAAGCGGCTGCAGCCGCCCTTCTGCTCCGCATAAGCCAATGCGGAGCAGACATTGTCCTGATCCAGGAACCTTGGGTCTGTGGTGGCAAGGTTTCTGGACTGGGGACTCAGGACTACAAGCTGCTTGTAGCCCACAACGAAGGTAAAGTCCGCACCTGCATTCTAGCAAGAAAACATCTAGACATTTTTCTGCTTCCTGATTTCAGCGATGGTGACAACACGGCTGTATGCCTTGAGCTAAAGTCTGGACAGGTCAGACTTAGCTCCGCCTACATGGCCCACGACCACCAGGGGCCCCTACCACAGCAACGACTACGGGCGTTAATCGCTGACTGCGAATTGACGCATACCGAGCTGATTATATGCTGCGACGCCAACGCTCACCACCATCAGTGGGGCAGCTCGGATATAAATGAACGGGGTGAGTTACTCTTCAATTATATCTTAACAACAAACTTAAACATTTGTAATATAGGTAACGACCCGACCTTTATCATAAAGAATAGGGAAGAGGTCTTAGACATGACGCTAGCCACAACCTCCCTCTATAAACAACTGACAAAATGGAGGGTACTCGTAGAGCACTCTTTCTCCGACCATAGGTATATCGACATAGAGTTCTGTCTTGACATACCCAGACCCAAATGGTGCAGAAACGTTAAACGTACAAACTGGACCAGATTCAAAGAATGCCTCGAAAGGCTAATCCCAGAGCATCCCCCAGTGGGATCCCCCTCTACCGAGTACACAGAGTTACTCACAAGTAAGCTCACGGAGGCATGCAAGTCCGCCCTAAACATGACATGCCCCCAGAGCAAACCAAGAGGCAAAACAAAACCACCATGGTGGTCCTCGCAATTAGGCGAGCTTCGTAAAACTTCACGAAAGCTCTTTAACAGAGCTAAGTCGAGGGGAGACGACCAATCATGGAGTCTCTACAAAGCCAGCCTATCCACCTTCAAAAAGAATCTTAGACAAGCTAAACGCTCCTCATGGCAAAACTTTTGCTCCAAAATAGAGAGCACTGCAGAAGCAGCAAGGCTCAGGAAGGTTCTCTCAAGTACTCAAGCAACCATAGGTTACCTCAAAAAACCTGATGACTCATGGACAACGACCAGTCTAGAGTCACTAGAACTTTTGATGGCAACCCACTTTCCCGGATGCTCAGTTGAAGTACCACTACCCCTTATCCAAAGAGAATTTCAGGAACACGTTTCCACCGACCTATTCTCCAGAGATATCATCTCGTGGGCTATTCGTAGCTTCTCACCCTTCAAGTCCCCTGGGCCGGACGAAATTATCCCAGCCCAACTGCAGCATGCAGGGGACATCGCCATAAACTGGCTTCAGAAAATTTTCTCCGACACCCTGACAACAGGAACGATCCCCAAGCCATGGCTCGAATCTAAAGTTGTCTTCATTCCCAAGGCGGGAAAAGCCTCACACACGACCCCCAAAGATTTCCGACCCATAAGCCTAACATCCTTCCTACTCAAGACACTAGAAAGGGTGCTGGGCTTACATATTAGAAATACGATCAAGACCGACAACTTCTCCCAAGCACAACATGCCTACCAAAAAGGTAAATCTACCGAGACAGCACTTCATGCTGTTGTCTCCACAATAGAAGCAGCACTCCACCACAAGGAGTATTGCCTTATAGCCTTTCTAGACATTGAGGGCGCTTTCAATAACGTCGTACCGTGGGCGATCACTGGAGCATTGTCAGAGCTGGGGGTGGGGGACCGCATTGTGGGACTGATTGATCAACTGCTCAAGAGCAGGACAGTCAGGGCCACTCTGGGGTCCTCAACCATATCCAGATCTGTAAATAGAGGCACACCGCAAGGAGGTGTCCTCTCTCCTCTCCTGTGGAACGTAGCGGTAAACAACCTGCTGCGCTCCATGGAGGGAGGGGGCTGTCGGGTGATCGCTTACGCAGATGACGTTGCCATAGCCTTCTCGGGCAAGTATCCCCAATCCTTGTGCGAATGCATGACCACTGCACTTCAAACATTGTCCTCATGGGCCACATCAAATGGACTAGGGCTGAACCCAGCCAAAACTGACTTAGTCCTCTTCACTAGGAGGTATAAGATTCCCCCCCTCAGGCCGCCGTCGTTGAACGGGGTGGAACTTTCCTTCAGTAAATCAGCCAAATACCTAGGGCTCACTCTTGATAGCAAACTAGACTGGAACCTCAACTCGGAGGAACGAGTGAAGAAGGCTTCAGTCGCACTATATACATGCAGGAAATCCATTGGATTAAAATGGGGAATGGCACCTCACATCACCCTCTGGCTGTACACAGCCATCGTAAGGCCTATCCTACTGTACGGAGTGTCGGTATGGTGGCCAGCTCTTTCAAAGAAGAAATTAGTCCACAAGCTTGGCAAGGTACAGCGTGCCGCTGGACTGACCACAACAGGAGCCCTCAGTACGACCCCAACTGAAGCTCTTGACAACATACTTAATCTTCTACCAATAGACCAAATGGGGAAGCTACTAGCAACTCTCTCTGCCCTACGCATGAGAGAAACAAAGCAGTGGTCCGAACAGACTTACGGACACTCCAAGGTTCTTGTGGGAAACCCACTTATTCCCAAAAACACGGACTATTGCCGTCCTCAGGAATTCCCCAAAACTCCATTCCATACACTTATCCCCTCCAGGGACGATTGGTGCTCAGGCACGCCAGGGCCGACAAACTCAATAAAAATTTACACTGATGGCTCTAAGCTAGACGACCGGGTAGGGGGCGGCGTCTTTTGCGATGAGCTATCCATTAACAAATCTTTCAGCCTCCCTGACCATTGCAGTGTGTTTCAAGCTGAAATCGCTGCAATTCACGAAGCACTCTCCTGCATATCCGAAATAAATTGCTCTGCAGCCAGAATCTGCATATTTTCTGATAGCCAGGCTGCTATCAAATCTCTCAAAGCGATATCATCTAACTCGATATCTGTCACAAACTGCCGCAGATCTCTGAAGGAGATGGCCGAGCAGTTCGAAATACACCTCATATGGGTGCCCGGACATAAAGGCATCGAGGGCAACGACAAAGCAGACGAGCTGGCAAGGCATGGTACTACCTTGCCTCTCCTCACAGGCAAGGAGAGCATGGGTATCCCCATGGCCAGCTGCAAGCTAAGAGTCCGATCGCACTTCGAACTTGAAGCAAACAAGAGATGGCAACTCACCACCGCCACGGGTAGGATTGCCAGGCAAACCTGGCCAACGCGCTGTAAAAAGCGGTCCTTAGGCCTTGTTCACTTAAACAGATTAGGTTGTGCTGCCGTAATCAGGGCCATTACGGGGCACTGGCTAGTGGGGACTCACGCAGCGAGACTTCTAGCCCCTTTCAATGATTTCTGCAGAAGCTGCCGAGACGAGGAGGAAGAGGAAACAGTCTCCCACCTCTTCTGCGACTGTCCAGCTCTCTGCAAAAACAGAAAGCGATACCTTGGTTCTTTCTTCTTATCGGACCTCTCTCAACTGGCGGACACTAAACCGAAAAATATCCTGTCCTTTATTCGAGCCTCGGGCTGGGACCACGCCCTCGTAAACGGTGTAACACACTCTACGTCTGGGTAGACGGTATCTGTGGACTAGGTCCACGACGCGGCATCACAATGGGCCAATACATGGCCTACGTGAGTGGGGGGTTTTTGTCTCAAACTGCTCACTACCGCTCTAACCTAACCTAACCTAGTTGCGAACGTGCACGACTTTTATATCCATCAGCATCGAGAAGTGGACAGTTGAGAGCACGCACAATACAGGTAATAATGTGTCATCCACATCCTTAAAAATAAAAGGAAAGTGCCACCAATGGAGTGATGCGATACCTGTACGTTTACAGAACATCATTCTTATCTATCCAAGAGTTGTGCACATTCGAGAACCCTAACCATTTAACTAGCACCCTACTGTTTCGCCGCTCTAATATTTTTTCAACGAGGTAAGTGTGTGGAAACTTTGTTTTCGCTAGTTCCTCTTTATAAAAACCACCTTTCACTTCGTTGTCCTGATAGTCTGTTAGTATATATGTAGTAGGGTATGTTAAAGTGCTTTTCAGTGCTCTGTAATGTTAAATTCTAGCATTCCCAATTGGTCGGTTTTCGCGGTGGAGGACCCGGTGGAGGACCCAGTAGAGGACCCAGTAGAGGACCCATTAGAGGACCCGGTGAAGGAACTGGGGGAGGAACCGCAAGCGGGGCCTTTGGCAGTGGCGAGGCCATGGGCATTGGGAGACGACAGAACGAACATTACCCTGTAAACAAACGTTAAGACACAACGACTACTAAATACCTAAATAATAATAGTTAAATGGCTGACACAAGCCAAAATAGCGATCAGAACTATTTGATTTTAAGTACACTTAGATCATAAAATCATAGAGCCGCTCGCATTTTTATAATCAACTGCAATACCAAAAACAACAGCAACATCCATGTGAGTCATATCGAAAGTGATAGAGGGGGAAAGTGATACTACTTATATTAATATATTAAAACACGGGCGTCTATGAAATGCAGGTAGGATGTTAATTGATTGATCCCCTTTAATGATGAATCCTACGAGCCAATCCTATAGGGTTGTCATTTAAAATGTTTAGCGTCCTCTTTTTTTTTTTTTAACACGCACTCAACTTTTTGGGTGCGTACGTTTCAAAACTTTGCTTATTTATATCTGTTTTGATTATTGGTCAACTGCTTGGAAAATCTTATGTCCTGGCTTGGCTTCAAAATCAATAAAAGAGCTAGTTTTGGTTGAATTAACAATCACTAGATCAGAAAATTCATACGTGTAACTTCTAGTTTTGTTTTCAAATAAAGTGTTTTTATTCAGTTGTGTTTTTTAATTTTCAAAAAAGTAACCTGAAATAAAAATATATTAAAATGTCTTCAAACATAGACAACAAAATTGTGTACACCACTGTACAGAATGCTTTAAGGACAGCGTAGCACCAAACACTCCAGGAACCTGGAGGAAAACGATTGGCAGCACAGCCTGCCTAAACGCTCTAGCCGAGTGTTATTCAAACACGACCGCCACCCCTATTATGAAAAACACCATCGCCACTACCTCCAGCAACTCAACTACGGCCGCCACTCCTACCATATGCAAAACAGCCTACATCAACACTATCGCCACCAACTCCATCAATACACCCATCGCCATCACCTCCCATTCTACGTGGTGTAGTACATGTAAGATTTTTGTACTTTTTTCAAAGTGGAATGGACATTTAAGATCCAATACCCACAAAATGCGTGTTTTTATACCTCTGAATAGTGCTGTTAAGCAGATTTCAGGTGGGTTTAAAAACCGCATTCTCACGTTATCGTTTGATAACAGGCGTGAGGAAATTCTCACTGATGCCTCATCAAATGTAATTCCAATTCTAGCCAACGTTTTATCTTTACGAGAATGTTACAACTACATCTTTACATGTGCCTATAGCATTCTCGTACTACATCAAGTGCTCATTTGACCCATCCTTAGGCAAGTTTGTATTAGAGACAGGTAAAGATGCAGGTGTTAAATTTGTCAAATATCTCATCAGAGATTTTACTAAGATTTATACCTCTTACCTCTCTAGTATTAAACCTATGGGAATGAGTGCAGTGGAGGAAGCCAGTTTTCAAAATGCAGTAAATTGTCATATTTGCAAGAAAATGTTGGGGACCGACCGAGTACGGGATCACTGTCATTTAACGAGTCAGTAGAGGGGTCCAGCTCATAATGTTTGCAACATTAATTATCAAATTGGACCTTTTGTTCCCATATTTTTCCATTATTTCTCGCGGTATGACTCCCATCTTTTCGTGAGAGAACTAAACAAAGTTTAGGGTCATATTAAAGTACTCCCTTTAAATAAGAAGTTGTACATATCACTCACATTACATACATAGCGTCCCATGATAAAAACTAAGAAATTAGATTTTTAGATATGTTTCGCTTTATGGCAACCAGCTTAGATGCTCTAAGTAGTAATCTAACTACTGAATGTTTTGAGAGTGTTTGACGTTTTAATTCCTGCGAGAATGAGTTTAATTTATTGCGTAGAAAGGGAGTTTTTCCATATGAGTTTTTAGATTCAGAATGTCGACTGGCCGAAACTTGTCTGCCTCCGAGTTTATCAAATAAAGAATGCTCGCTTGAGGACTATTTACATGCACAACATACATATGCCAGTCATTAAAAGAATATATGGAGCTTTATCTCAAAACAGATGTTCTTTTATTGACTGATGTTTTTCAAAATTTTCGCGCAATATGTAAGAAAATTTATTCTCTCTATCCTGCGCATTATTATACCACACCCGGACTATCGTGAGATGCTATGCTTAAAACCACCGAAATAGAATTAGATCTGCTTACTGATATAGATATGTATAGGTTTATTCAGAATGGTATTAGAGGTGGGTTGGTACAGTGCTGCAAATGGTACTCCAAAGCCAACCACATGTATATGGATGCGTATGACGCAAGCAAACCATCCGAATATTTAATGTACCTGGATGCAAATAATTTATTTGGCTGGGCAATGTCTCAGAGTCTGCCATACACTGGTTTTCAGTGGATGAGTGAGACTGAGATTGCAGCATTAAACGTTATTCATATAGAGGACAATTCGGAATATGGCTACATTTTAGAAGTAGACCTTATTTATCCTGATTCGCTACATGATTATCATAATGATCTACCCTTTTGTCCGCTAAATCAAAAACCTACACCAGATGCAAAGGTGTGTAAACTTATAGCTGATCTAAGATCGAAAACAAAATACCCTATTCATTACAAAAACCTTTAGCAGTGTTTACATAATGGTTTAAAATTATCAAAAATACATAGGGTTTTAAAATTTAAACAGGCTCCTTGGCTTAAAAAGTATATTGATCTGAACACTTCCCATAGAACATTAGCGAAAAACAATTTTGTAAAAGATTTTTTTAAACTGCTTAATAACGCAGTCTATGGGAAAACAATGGAGAACGTTGAAAAACGTAAAGATGTTAAAATTGTCACTTCGTGGGAAACAACGAAATGCAATCGGTTAGGGGCACGTTCGCTTATTGCTAAGGCTAGTTTTCATAGTTCTGCACAATTTTCTGAAGATATGTATGCTATTCATAATGTTTATGACAAACCAATGTATTTAGGGTTTACAGTTTTAGAACTTTCCAAATGGCAGATGTATGATTTTCGTTATGACTATATAAAACCTAAATTCCAAGATAAAGTCACCTTGAATTATATGGATACAGACTCCTTCATATATTCAATACAGACTAAAGATTTTTATGCAGATATTGCTGAAGATGTAGAAATGAGGTTTGATACGTCCGAATACCCTGAGGAGTTAGCAAAGTTATATGGGATTAAAAGGTGTAATAAAAAGGTTTTGGGTATGATGAAGGATGAGAACTGAGGCAAAAGAATGCTAGAGTTTGTTGGTCTCAGAGCGAAAATGTATTCATTGTCTCTTGAGGGGGGTGGTTGTATAAAAAAAATCTAAGGGTGTAAAGAAGTCTGCATTAGATAAGCTAACTATAAATAGTTATAAAGAATGTCTATTTGATAAAAAGATATTCAAAGATGAAATGATGTTATTTAGATCTAAAATCCACAACTTATATACACATAAGATAAAAAAACTACTTTAAGCTCTAATGACGATAAGAGGAAAACAAGGTCTGACGGTATTAATACATATGCGTGGGGTCATTATAAAATTGATTCCCACATAACGTAATAGCTTTATATAGGTAAAGTTTAAATAAAATAAAATTGTTTATTCATTTACCAAAACTAATAAAAAAACTTATATATATCAAAATCTGTAATAATAATAATAAGATATATAAAAAATCTGAAAGTAAAAGTAATATAAATATCTGTAAATAAAAATAATACAAGAAAGTAAATAAATAAAAACACACACTGTAAAATACAATTTAAATCTTTTATTTTTATTTAAAAAAATCTAATAATAAGATATATAAAAAATCTGAAAGTAAAAGTAATATGAATATCTGTAAATAAAATATGAATATCTGTAAATAAAATATGACTATCTATAAATAAAAAACACATCATAAAATACAGTTTAAGTCTTTTATTTTTATTTAAAAAAAGTTTTTAATATTTTAATACAATTTAAAACGAATAATCCATCTCATTTAAAATAGCATCCAGCTCATCATTATTAAAAATATTAAGCACCTCATACAGAGGTTCCGAAGTGCTCGTCCGAAATGAACACTCGAAGACCGGTGATGGTGTCCAGCTTCGGTCGAGCATTTCCTCGACTTGTTGTTGATGTTGTCTCCTCACACAAGGGACAGATATCAATATTGGGGCAGGCGACGACAGTCTGATGACCCAATTATCCATCGTTGTGAACCGGCGGCGTCTCCGTGCTTCAGCCATGTTTAGGGGGTCATACACCCTAAATGGCGGTGGCATCTCCTGCTCATCCTCGCCAAGCAGCTCCACAGCTGGCTTCCTTATTAGCCACCCATCAAGGGTGTTCGTCTGGGTTGCCATAGATTTGTTTGATTTCATTTTTTATTTTATTTAATTTAGTTGTGTTTTTTTTTTTTTTTGCTGCTTTTTGATTTTGAATGTTTGAGCTCTAATCTGCACACCTTTTATACTCATCAGATGACACACACTCACACACACACATATACACACACACACAAAAATATGTCCTGCCCAGCCAGCCATATGCGGAGCGGTCCGAAGTAGGAGTGAAAAGGGACTCCTAAAACAGCACTTTGGAAGAGTGTTTCAGGAGTGCTCCGAAGTAGGAATGAAAAGGGACTCCTAAAACAGCACTTTGGAAGAGTGTTCCAGGAGCGCTCCGAAGTAGGAGTGAAAAGGGACTCCTAAAACAGCACTTTGGAAGAGTGTTACAGGAGCGCTCCGAAGTAGGAGTGAAAAGGGACTCAAAATAGCCGCGCATGGTACCGTTAGGGGAGCACTGCATCATGTTGTGACATGATCTTATTTTGTTGTTTTTTCTATGCATTTGCATTTCTTAGAAGCGAAAATTCATTGATTTGCTTTGTGCTTCACGTCCGTTACCAGTGCAAATTTTCGCCTAATTGTGTTGGACGTGTTTTTCAAAGCGTTTAATTTTGCAACTCCACAACAATAATTTGTTGGTTTTCGTCTCACATCTTCAAAATGAATAATTTTACAAATATGTTTACTGACGAGACTAACGTTGGAAAAATCCCGTCCAACTTGTCAAGCAATACATCTGAATTCAATGGTAAGAGTAACATTTTTTTGAATCTAAATAGTTAATACCTAAAACGGTTTGTTTTTAAGATAACCATGAAAACATGCCTATTGGTACATACACCACCCTGGAACCGAATCGTATCTCAGGCGGATATAATCAGAATGGTAAGATAATAATCAACAAAAAAAAATTAAAAAAAAAAATACTAAATCGACCTCTTTACAGAAATACTCAAAGAAATTCTGAAAAATACTGTGGAGTTGAAGCAGTCAATAAAAGGTAAAGTTCAAAGAAATGTTATTTTAAGAGAATTTATTAAACTCGAATTTCGAATGCTCGATTTCTTTCAGATTTAACTAATAGAGTTGAAAATTTGGAAGAAAGTAACAAAAAAATGCATTCACGGCAACTCACAGAGCTCTCCATGACTCAGAAGTTAATAACGCCCAAAAAGGAACTTCCTATTTTTAAAAAACAACTCAACTCTGTCGAGGAGTTTGAGAAGCTGGAAGAAAAATTGAAAAAATCCCCGGAATTAAGCGACAAATTGGTAAGTAAATGGGTTTGGGTGAACATTAGTTTGCTTTGGCTTAATATAAAATTAAATTTTAATTTTAAGCAAGATGAGATGTTCAAGCTCGAAGGGAGTGATCCGTCAAGGTTTATTCGCGCAATGTGGCGCAAAGTTTTGGACGACAACGTCGCTTCCCAATATTCGTGGAAAGGGACGCCTAAAAAAAAAGCGGTTGACGTAATGGCAATAACCAATGCATTCAGAGGTAAACATTAACGCTTTAAAAAAAAAAAAAAATCGTTCAACTAACATTGGTATTTTCAGGCGCATTTAACATGAAATTTGTTGGCTCAGACAAAGAGTTCAACAGAGCCAGCGCAAAATGGTTTCAAACCTCCAAGGAACGTCATGCCAAAAAGGGGAAAAATTAGTTTTAATTATTTCTGTTTATTTTTAATTCTATATTGCGATTATTATTTTTAAATAATAATAATGAATAAAATAATTATTAAAAATAAAAAGCAATACAAATCATTTTAAATAAAATTTAGCAAACCGTAGGGGCTCCTCTTCGGACTATTATCGGAGCCCGAAACCAATCCCAAAACAATCCGTCTAGGTTATCTTCGGATGATTTAAGGAGTCCCTTTCCAAAAAAACTTAGTCGAAAAGAGGAGTCCGCAGGGAGTCCTTGCGGGTTATCTGACGGAGCCTTTTGGGACTCCGAAATCGCTCATTTAAGGAGTCCCCAGGGCACACATTTTACATGTATTTTAAAATGCACGTTTCTCCCGCAAAAATGCTCCTTTCGGACACCTTTAGGAGCCTCCCTAGGAGGTTTACCGCACCGTACTGGGAGTCCTAATGGAGTACCTTGCGGACTCCGATGGTTAGCTGAGTGCTTTCTCTTAAAAAGGAAAAGTGGAATCAATAGAGAGATACGCCCATCACTTGACGCACCAATGGAGAGATGCGACTTGTTACCTATGCCTGGGGTCATTATAAAATTGGTTCCCAAATAACTTTATAGCTTTATAAACTTTAAATTAGAAAAATAAATAAAAATAAATAAAAAAACAACAGAAATAAATTTTTTTTTTGAGAAAATCTATCTAAGACAAAAAGAAAATTCTGAAAATAAATAATAATAAGATATATGTAAAAATCTGTAAGCAAAAATAATAAGATATATAATAACAAATAAATAAACATAAATCCAATATATTGTTTTAAATTGAATTCTTTATTTAAAAAATAAAAAAATAAAAAATAAAAAATGTATATACATTAAATTTTTTAGAAAAATATACCTAAGACAAAAAGAAAAAAACCTGAAATAAAAAACCTGAAATAAAAACCTGAAATAAAAAAAATAAACATCAAAATAAAAATAATAACAACCATAAAAAAAATTTGTTTATTTTTTCTTTTTTATTAATTTATTAAATTTTGTTTATATTTAAAAATAAAGTTAAAATAAGTAATCTATTTCCGCTAGTATTTCGTCGAGGTCCATGTCAAATTTGAAGTCATCCAACGGATCCGGAGTACAAGTCCGAAAGGACGAATTAAAAACCGGGCTGTTGGCTCTGGCTGCTTCATGTACCCTCCGGACAACGGGGTTAGCTCTCCTCATAATTGGGGGAGGTGAAGACAACCTCAGAACCCAGTTGTCCAGTGTGCTGAACTTCCTGCGGTGTCTCCTCGTATCACCCATGGCCAGTGGGTCATATACGTGGAGTGGTAGCGGTATCTCCTGCGCATTGTCTCCGACAAGTTCCACCGCTGGCTTCTTTATCACCCATCCCGAGAGGGTGTTTGTTTGCGTTGAAATTCTCTTCGAGCTCATCTTTTTTTTTTTTTTTTTTTAAATATATTTTTGTAAATATATGATGCTGCTGTTGTTGCTCTTCGATTTTGAATGTCTTAGTTGCGAACGTGCACGACTTTTATATCCATCAGCATCGAGAAGTGGACAGTTGAGAGCACGCACAATACAGGTAATAATGTGTCATCCACATCCTTAAAAATAAAAGGAAAGTGCCACCAATGGAGTGATGCGATACCTGTACGTTTACAGAACATCATTCTTATCTATCCAAGAGTTGTGCACATTCGAGAACCCTAACCATTTAACTAGCACCCTACTGTTTCGCCGCTCTATTATTTTTTCAACGAGGTAAGTGTGTGGAAACTTTGTTTTCGCTAGTTCCTCTTTATAAAAACCACCTTTCACTTCGTTGTCCTGATAGTCTGTTAGTATATACACTAGTCGGCATAAATATTTTGGCGAAATTTTTTTTAAAATTTTTAAAATTTACGTTAATTCACATCTCTTTAAATTTTCATGAAATAATTCTAACGTGATTAATTTTAAGTTTGTGTGATCGAAATGTAAATTGAAAAAAAAAAAATGATTACGTTCTATGAAGCCAATAAAAAGTTATAGCCAGAAATGCATGATTTTGATTTCGTCAAAATAATTATGCCGACTAGTGTATGTAGTAGGGTATGTTAAAGTGCTTTTCAGTGCTCTGTAATGTTAAATTCTAGCATTCCCAATTGGTCGGTTTTCGCGGTGGAGGACCCGGTGGAAGACCCAGTAGAGGACCCATTAGAGGACCCGGTGAAGGAACTGGGGGAGGAACCGCAAGCGGGGCCTTTGGCAGTGGCGAGGCCATGGGCATTGAGAGACGACAGAACGAACATTACCCTGTAAACAAACGTTAAGACACAACGACTACTAAATACCTAAATAATAATAGTTAAATGGCTGACACAAGCCAAAATTGCGATCAGAACTATTTGAGTCTATGTACACTTAGATCATAAAATCATAGAGCCGCTCGCATTTTTATAATCAACTGCAATACCAAAAACAACAGCAACATCCATGTGAGTCATATCGAAAGTGATAGAGGGGGAAAGTGATACTACTTATATTAATATATTAAAACACGGGCGTCTATGAAATGCAGGTAGGATGTTAATTGATTGATCCCCTTTAATGATGAATCCTACGAGCCAATCCTATAGGGTTGTCATTTAAAATGTTTAGCGTCCTCTTTTTTTTTTAACACGCACTCAACTTTTTGGGTGCGTACGTTTCTAAACTTTGCTTATTTATATCTGTTTTGATTATTGGTCAACTGCTTGGAAAATCTTATGTCCTGGCTTGGCTTCAAAATCAATAAAAGAGCTAGTTTTGGTTGAATTAACAATCACTAGATCAGAAAATTCATACGTGTAACTTCTAGTTTTGTTTTCAAATAAAGTGTTTTTATTCAGTTGTGTTTTTTAATTTTCAAAAAAGTAACCTGAAATAAAAATATATTAAAATGTCTTCAAACATAGACAACAAAATTGTGTACACCACTGTACAGAATGCTTTAAGGACAGCGCAGCACCAAACACTCCAGGAACCTGGAGGAAAACGATTGGCAGCACAGCCTGCCTAAACGCTCTAGCCGAGTGTTATTCAAACACGACCGCCACCCCTATTATGAAAAACACCATCGCCACTACCTCCAGCAACTCAACTACGGCCGCCACTCCTACCATATGCAAAACAGCCTACATCAACACTATCGCCACCAACTCCATCAATACACCCATCGCCATCACCTCCCATTCTACCCATATACCCACAAAATGCGTGTTTTTATACCTCTGAATAGTGCTGTTAAGCAGATTTCAGGTGGGTTTAAAAACCGCATTCTCACGTTATCGTTTGATAACAGGCGTGAGGAAATTCTCACTGATGCCTCATCAAATGTAATTCCAATTCTAGCCAACGTTTTATCTTTACGAGAATGTTACAACTACATCTTTACATGTGCCTATAGCATTATCGTACTACATCAAGTGCTCATTTGACCCATCCTTAGGCAAGTTTGTATTAGAGACAGGTAAAGATGCAGGTGTTAAATTTGTCACATCTCTCATCAGAGATGTTACTAAGATTTATACCTCTTACCTCTCTAGTATTAAACCTATGGGAATGAGTGCAGTGGAGAAAGCCAGTTTTCAAAATGCAGTAAATTGTCATATTTGCAAGAAAATGTTGGGGACCGACCGAGTACGGGATCACTGTCATTTAACGAGTCAGTAGAGGGGTCCAGCTCATAATGTTTGCAACATTAATTATCAAATTGGACCTTTTGTTCCCGTATTTTTCCATTATTTCTCGCGGTATGACTCCCATCTTTTCGTGAGAGAACTAAACAAAGTTGAGGGTCATATTAAAGTACTCCCTTTAAATAAGGAGTTGTACATATCACTCACTTTACATACATAGCGTCCCATGATAAAAACTAAGAAATTAGATTTTTAGATATGTTTCGCTTTATGGCAACCAGCTTAGATGCTCTAAGTAGTAATCTAACTACTGAATGTTTTGAGAGTGTTTGACGTTTTAATTCCTGCGAGAATGAGTTTAATTTATTGAGTAGAGAGGGAGTTTTTCCATATGAGTTTTTAGATTCAGAATGTCGACTGGCCGAAACTTGTCTGCCACCGAGTTTATCAAATAAAGAATGCTCGCTTGAGGACTATTTACATGCACAACATACATATGCCAGTCATTAAAAGAATATATGGAGCTTTATCTCAAAACAGATGTTCTTTTATTGACTGATGTTTTTCAAAATTTTCGCGCAATATGTAAGAAAATTTATTCTCTCTATCCTGCGCATTATTATACCACACCCGGACTATCGTGGGATGCTATGCTTAAAACCACCGAAATAGAATTAGATCTTCTTACTGATATAGATATGTATAGGTTTATTCAGAATGGTATTAGAGGTGGGTTGATACAGTGCTGCAAACGGTACTCCAAAGCCAACCACATGTATATGGATGCGTATGACGCAAGCAAACCATCCGAATATTTAATGTACCTGGATGCAAATAATTTATTTGGCTGGGCAATGTCTCAGGTTTTCAGTGGATGAGTGAGACTGAGATTGCAGCATTAAATGTTGTTCATATAGAGGACAATTCGGAATATGGCTACATTTTAGAAGTAGACCTTATTTATCCTGATTCGCTACATGATTATCATAATGATCTACCCTTTTATCCGCTAAATCAAAAGCCTACACCACAAGCAAAGGTTTGCAAACTTGTTGCTGATCTTAGGTCAAAAACAAAATACCCTATCCATTACAAAAACCTTCAGCAGTGCTTACATAATGGTTTAATATTGTCAAAAATACATAGAGTTTTAAAGTTTAAACAGGCTCCTTGGCTTAAAAAGTATATTGATCTAAACACTTCCCATAGAACATTAGCGAAAAACAATTTTGAAAAAGATTTTTTTAAACTGCTTAATAACGCAGTCTATGGGAAAACAATGGAGAACGTTGAAAAACGTAAAGATGTTAAGATTGTCACTTCGTGGGAATCAACAAATTGCAATCGATTAGGGGCACGTTCGCTTATTGCTAAGGCTAGTTTTCATAGCTCTGCGCAATTTTCTGAAGATATGTATGCTATTCAAATGAAGCGTCTCCATAATGTTTATGACAAGCCAATGTATTTAGGGTTTACAGTTTTAGAACTTTCCAAATGGCAGATGTATGATTTTCATTATGACTATATAAAACCTAAATTTCAAGAAAAAGTCACCTTGAATTACATGGATACAGATTCCTTCATATATTCAATACAGACTAAAGATTTTTATGCAGATATTGCTGAAGATGTAGAAATGAGGTTTGATACGTCCGAATACCCTGAGGAGTTAGCAAAGTTATATGGGATTAAAAGGTGTAATAAAAAGGTTTTGGGTATGATGAAGGATGAGAACTGTGGCAAAAGAATGCTAGAGTTTGTTGGTCTCAGAGCAAAAATGTATTCATTGTCTCTTGAGGGGGGTGGATGTATTAAAAAATCTAAGGGTGTTAAGAAGTCTGCATTAGATAAGCTTTCCATAAATAGTTATAAAGAATGTCTATTTGATAAAAAGATTTTCAAAGATGAAATGATATTGTTTAGATCTAAAATCCACAACTTGTATACACATAAAATAAAAAAAACTACTTTAAGCTCAAATGATGATAAACGAAAAATAAGGTCTGACGGTATAAATACCTATGCCTGGGGTCATTATAAAATTGGTTCCCAAATAACTTTATAGCTTTATTTACTTTAAATTAGAAAAATAAATAAAAAACAACAGAAATAAAAATTTTTTTTTTTTTGAGAAAATCTGTCTAAGACAAAATGAAAATTCTGAAAATAAATAATAATAAGATATATGTAAAAATCTGTAAGTAAAAATAATAAGGTATATAATAACAAATAAATAAACATAAATCCAATATATTGTTTTAAATTGAATTCTTTATTTAAAAATTTAAAAAAAATATAAAAAAAAATGTATATACATTAAATTTTTTTTTACAAAAATATACCTAAGACAAAAAGAAAAAACCTGAAATAAAAAACCTGAAATAAAAACCTGAAATAAAAAAACATCTAAATAAAAATAATAACAACCATAAAAAATTTGTTTGTTTTTTCTTTTTTATTAAATTATTAAATTTTGTTTATATTAAAAAAAAAAAAAAAGTTAAAATAAGTAGTCTATTTCCGCTAAAATTTCGTCGAGGTCCGTGTCAAATTTGAAATCATCCAACGGATCCGGAGTACAAGTCCGAAAGGCCGAATTAAAAACCGGGCTGTTGGCTCTGGCTGTTTCATGTCCCCTCCGGACAACGGGGTCAGCTCTCCTCATAATTGGGGGAGGTGAAGACAACCTCAGAACCCAGTTGTCCAGTGTGCTGAACTTTCTGCGGTGTCTCCTCGTATCACCCATGGCCAGTGGGTCATATACGTCGAGTGGTAGCGGCATCTCCTGCGCATTGTCTCCGACAATTTCCACCGCTGGCTTCTTTATCACCCATCCCGAGAGGGTGTTTGTTTGGCTTGAAATTCTCTTCGAGCTCATCTTTTTTATTTTTTTTAAATATATTTTTGTAAATATATATATAATACGATGCGGCTCTTGCTGCTCTTCGATTTTGAATGTCTTAGTTGCGAACGTGCACGTCTTTTATATCCATCAGCATCGAGAAGTGGCCAGTTGAGAGCACGCACAATACAGGTAAAAAATGAAAAATATGTCATCCACATCCTTAAAAATAAAAGGAAAGTGCCACCAATGGAGTGATGCGATACCTGTACGTTTACAGAACATCATTCTTATCTATCCAAGAGTTGTGCACATTCGAGAACCCTAACCATTTAACTAGCACCCTACTGTTTCGCCGCTCTAATATTTTTTCAACGAGGTAAGTGTGTGGAAACTTTGTTTTCGCTAGTTCCTCTTTATAAAAACCACCTTTCACTTCGTTGTCTTGATAGTCTGTTAGTATATATGTAGTAGGGTATGTATTTTGTATTTTTTTAATTTGAAAAATTTCACTTGTCCAGTTTGGTGTATATCCTTTCTCAAATAAATGTTTGTGTTTACTTATACGCACATAATCATTTACTTTGAATTTGCTGCCACTAAAGATTTTTAAGTGACTATAGACAGTACTTAGTAATATTTTTTCATTTGAGGAATTTACTTCTATAGGTGACATTTTAATTGTTCTATGATAATGATTATTGTACTCTTTAATCAACTGCTTATACATTTCGATCCAATTATATGTTCCATTGAAACTGAACTCTTTCCACATCATCTCCTTTAAAGTTCTATTAAAACGCTCAACAATTGATGCTTTAAGAACACTAAAGCTTGAGTAATGACTGATGTTATATTTTTTACACAGCTTCGTAAAATCAGTATTAAAAAATTCTTTTCCGTCATCCGTTTGTAAATTCTTAGGAATTCTCTTCCCTTTTAAAACGCTCGCGAACGCTTTTGTAACTTCTTTTCCAGATTTTGTTTTTAATGCTACTCCCCACGCATACTTGGAAAAGGTATCAATAATTGTTAATAGAAATCGACATCCCTTATTAGACGAGGAGTACTTTCCCATTTCCACTAAGTCTGCCTGCCAATGATCATCGATCCCCTTCATTACAACTCTCCTGCGATTAAACCTTTTACGTGCAGGAGCATGTAACTCTTTCACTATCTCCCGTTTACTCATCTCCAATTGTAGCTAATTTATTATAATGCGCGTATTAGTTTCTTGATAATTTTTATTTTATTTTTTTTTTTATTATTTATTTATTTTCTTCTTCATAAAGTAGTAGTACAAGTTTGTTGACGGCGTTTTTTGGAATTGTGTCGAGGGAAAATTTTTGAGAGCCACATATTTTTTTTTAAAAACGTTTCCCACATTTTCAACACAGGTGTCTTCTCTATCAGTATTGTTACACATACTATCCATATACACTTCCAAGATTTTGAACTCATGTTTCTTTGATTATATACAATCATAAACTATAACCATCCGTGATGGGAGTCAATCAGCTTTTAACAAGCACTCATAAATATCATTTACTTATATACCATTATTTAGTTAGTTTTCATTTCATAAAATTTTATTTTGTATGGTAAAGGCACTCCTCTTATTATTTTTTATTTTTTTATTGTCCTTAATGCACCCAATTAGAAATGTAAAATGTTTATCAAGTTTTTCTTTTATACTTTCTATCCTTTTTTTAGTATTGCTTATATTCTCTTGTAATAAATCAAGTTTTTGGTTTCTTTGTTTTATTAATAATAATAAAATAGTGTGACTTATATCTTCATTCACTTGAATTAATAATTCATCCACATATCCTTTTATAACTAAATCATTTGCATCCTGCGGTTGTATACAATCTATGATTCGTTTTTTCTGTATATTTAAATTTCCATCCTCATCAATGAGAAAACCCACTAATCTTTTGCTATTTCTATTGAAATACTTTAAATGCTCTCTTTCACTCGAATAATGTCCAAACTTGTTAATTGTCATAATGTCAACTTTAATTTAGTTTCATTGATATCTGATTTAACATTCAGGGTTTTTTTTTTTTTCTTAGTGTAAGTGCTTGGTCACAAACTCATTATTACTATTTATACTTGAAATGATCTCATTGCTAACTTTATTAACATTGTCTATTATCTGGGATATTTCCTTAGTTATTTCGTTCATTTTGATTTCCAAACCTTTAAACTTATTATTTTTTTGTTCTATTAGCTGAGTAATATATGCCGTTTGACTTTTCTTTAATTCAAATACTTTATCATCAACGTATTCTTTTATTACCAAATCATTATTATTTATTGGGCTGGTTGAATTTTTTATGCGTTTGTTTTGGGCATTTAAATTACCATCCTCATCAAAGTGAATTCCAACTACAGTTCTAATCCCCCTTTTTAATTTCTCCGAGCGTTCTGTATCGTTTGAGAAATGACCAAACTTGTCAAGAGACATATTAATAATAAGACTATTCAATGAGTGTAGACCATATTTATTAGAAAATTATGTTTGCCTCTCGCAACTCTTCAATTATCGATACAATTTCATTATTATGACTACTGTTACCAGCTGTCTGTGAGGCGATCAAAAGCTTAAGTCTATTAACAATCTCATTAGGATTATCCCAGTATACATAATTTGGTTTATGGTTGTTTAGCATCATGAGAGTTCCGCCTTTATGTGTAGATTTTTTATTATTTAGAGGTGTAGACATTGCGCTTGGCTCAACAACTTTTGCGAAAAGGTTTTTTATTATTTCAGTGTACTTTTTGGAGCGATTACCCTTTAGTGCTCCATTAGGCTGATGATTTTTTCTATGAGCGTTTGTTTTTTCTAAGATTTCCTGGTAAGAGTCCAAATCCATTTGATTATAGTTATGTGGATTTTTTAAAAAGATTAAGGAATATAACCCAGGAGTAAGATTCCAATTTTCACCCGTTTCCAATTCTATTCTCTTGTTGTATAAATTTATCTTATAGCTCCCTAATTTAGTTTCTCCTTTATTTTTAGTTGGTCCAAATGCTTTGTCTAGCTGTCCTGCTCGCTCTAACTCATTAAGACTAAGATTATACTCTTCATTACTAACTACATCAGAATTAATATAATTTTCTTCTTTTGGTATAAGCGATTCATGAAATGATTGATTTCCATCTATTTCCCCATCTATTGCATCATAAAATTCACTAGTATAATTTTCATTCTCTTCAGCCTTAATTATACTTGTATCTTTTTCTTCTTTTTTTATTCGGGGAGGTGGTTTAATTTCTATATTTCCTTTGATCATCTTTTTAAGTGGTTCTGTTAACGGCTTAAATGTTTCTTCCAACTGATACTCATTAGCAGCTTTACCTAATTTAATGCTTCGAAATTTTCTTTTTAACGCGTTTCTTGTTTTTGTTAATTCCTTTAGTATTTGCTCATTCATTTTAATATAAGATGTTGTTGTTTAGCTGTTATTTTGTTTGGATATTCAGATCACCTTGATGTTTAGCTGTTATTTTGTTGTGGCTTTTCAGAACAGCTTGATGTTTAGCTGTTATTTTGCTATGGCTTTCAGTACAGCTTGATGTTTAGCTGTTATTTCGTTGTGGTTTCTTAGAAACAGGATGTTGTTTAGCTGTTATTTTGTTGCGGCTTTTTAGAAACAGTTTGTTGTTTAGCTGTTATTTTGTTGTGGTTTTTTCAGAGCAGCTTGATGTTTAGCTGTTATTTTGTTGTGGTTTCTGACAAACAGCTTGATTTTTAGCTGTTATTTTGTTGTGGTTTCTGAGAAACAGGTTGTTGTTTAGCTGTTATTTCGTTGTGGTTATTCAGAAACAGGTTGTTGTTTAGCTGTTATTTTGTTGTGGTTTCTGAGAAACAGGTTGTTGTTTAGCTGTTATTTTGTTGTGGTTTTTTAGAACAGCTTGATGTTTAGCTGTTATTTTGCTTTGGCTTTCAGATCAGCTTGATGCTTAGCTGTTTTTTCGTTGTGGTTTCTTAGAAACAGGATGTTGTTGTTTAGCTCTCGAGAAGTTTATATCATAGGACTGCTATATGTGACCTATTCAGTTATTTGTAACAAACTGAGACAGTTTAAAAACATTATTTATTTATATACTCAAAAAATAATAACAATGTTGTTTTTCTTCTACTATTTTTTATTTTTTATTTATTCATTTAAATGTAAAGTCTTAATTTAAAGTGAGTTAACAATTACTTTAAAACTGATTTTGCGGTAAGCATTAGAAACTTTAGACATAAGTGTCCGCAGTTAAATGTTCCAAATCGTTGTACTTGATTATAATTGTATTTTATGTTCTCTCCCAAATATCTAATAAGTTCTAAAGGTGGAGCTAAATTTCCAAAACTATCGAAATATCTGCATTCCTCATCCATTTTATAGTAAGCTACCCAATGCGTTCCAGGACCGGTTAACGAGTCCAAATTAACAATACCACATTCTCTTTTTCTTACTTGTTTCGGTAAGGAGTTTCTCATATAAACCCCTCTAAAATGAGCGATATGTTTGCGTGCGAAATTTATGATATCAATGTTCGAAAGCGGTTTATTGGGCAGCTCATTCAAAAAAAATTAATTTTGTTATCTGTGGTTATTCCAAATCCTTTTTGATATGGTTTTAAATAGAGCCCACTTCCTAATGCAATGGCTTCCATTTTTCTGTTATGACGTTTATTCTCTTCTAACTCTTTCTTAGCGTTCTTGGCACTATTAATGCTTTTAGCAATAGCAGCTCCACCAGATGCCATCCCACCTAATGCACTGAGCGCTGTTAAGATTGGTACAAGTGGTAGAAAACCTCCAATTTTAGGAACGTTGATTACTCTAGGAATAATAACTGTATTTTTCTTTTTTCCAATGGTTTTAGCTATAGCTTTCCGTGCTACTTTAATCGCAGATTGAATGTCAAAGGGTTTTTCTTTTTTTAGAACTTTGGTTGCGACTCGAACGATGTTCATAAAATTTTTTTTATTTTTACATTGTTTTCGTTTCTTTCCCTTTTGTGGGAGTCCCATACCAAATGTTTTCTTTGCTTTCATTGCGTTAGTAACGAAATATGCAGCGGATTTTTCTCCAAAAGTACTATCAGAGGCTTTCACACGCTCCCACGCTCTTTCAGCTAGTATCGAGTCAGCTTTATGACGATTTTCTAAATCTTTGTGTTTAGAATAGGCAATATCGTGCTCTCTACAAGCGGCATCTAATGGATTTATTCCTTTGTCACCACGTTCTAAACGAGTTTTAAGTTTTGTACCTGGACCGCAAAACTGATATCCCGGTATGTGTAGCTCAACTGGAAGGGAGTTTATTATTTTATTAACAATGCCTCTACCTATGTAGAGTGGTGGTTTGCTACTAATTGTTTTATAAAAGCGCACCACCATTTTATTTGTTGTTTATTCTTCAACGAGATTTTAGTGAGTAACGAACTACAAAAAAGGATTACGCTAATATGCGTTTATTAAAACAAAAAACTGATATAGAAGTAAAAAATATCGATTGTAAAAATGGTGATGTCAAACAACTTAGACACAGTAGCTTGTTACCCAATTCAATAAGAGCTCTAATTGTCGGACCTTCTAATTGCGGAAAAACAAATGTTATGATTAGTTTGATTGAAAGCCCAAACGGATTAAAGTTTGAGAATATTTACTTATATTCAAAGTCATTATATCAGCCTAAATATGAATACTTAAAAACACTTATAACACCAATAAAAGGAATGGGGTATTTTACGTTTTCAGAAAATGAAAATGTAGTAGCACCAAGCGATGCTAAAAAGAACTCTATAATGATTTTCGATGATGTAGCATGTGAAAAACAGGATAATATTCGAGCATACTTCTGTATGGGCAGACACAATAGTATAGATGCGTTCTATTTGTGTCAAACGTATACACGCATCCCAAAGCATCTTGTGCGTGACAATGCAAATCTAATTATAATGTTTAGACAGGATGAAGTAAATATGAAACATGTGTACCAGGACCATGTGGGCGTAGACATGACATTGGAGTCATTTAAAAAAATTTGTCAATTTTGCTGGAGAGAAAAATATGGATTTTTATTAATAAGTAAAGATGATCCTTTAGAAAATGGTCGTTATAGAAGGGGGTTCGCTGATTTTATTCAAATTTAAAATAAAATAATATAAACTATCATTATTAAATCATTTAACATTAATCTTTCGGGATGGCAACAACACTAACGTTAACGGGTAACGACTCGATTTTAATGGCAAATTACCATCCGCCTATTGAGTTAAGTGGAAGTTATGAGTGTGCACTAATTGATTTCCATATGTACAACTCAATTCCAAACGTGGATCACGATAATAATTTATTCCATATTGGAGAGTATATTTTTGAGATACCCATAGGATCGTATGAGCTAAGTGACATAAGTGAAATTATTAGTGAGAAAATTAAGCGAATAGAGCCAAATAAATTAAAGCATCCTCTAATCGAAAGCAATAATAATACCCTTCAAGTAATGATTTCATCAAAAGCAGATACAATTTATTTTAATAAAGAGCGTTCTATTGGTCAATTATTTGGATTTAATAAAAAAGAACTAAAACCAAATGCAACGCACATATCAGATCAAACTGTTGACATTTTAAAAGTTAATACGATTCGTTTGGAATGTAATATTGTCAGTGGTTCATATGTGAATGAGGTGTCAAGTCATGCTCTGCACGAGTTCGCACTCAACGTTCCACCAGGCTATAAATTGAGCGAGAAACCAAATAATCTTATTTATTTGCCAGTTAACACGAGAGAGATACAGTCGATAATAATACGGATTACTGATCAAAACGGAAACTTGATAAATTTAAGAAAAGAGAGGGTGACACTTCGCTTACACTTGAGGCGACGAGAATGATTATTTATAATAAAAATGTGGGTTATCTGCCACCAACTAACACTTTGAGTTCTACTACGGAAGGAGACAGGTCGAAGAAAAAAGTTTTAACATCTGAGAACAAATTATTTCTAAAATCATTAGGACTAAAAATTAGAATATAATGAGTAGTGTATTGAATGTTCGAGAGAAAGCCTATTCGGATGAGAGTATAATCAAAAAAGAATATCATAGCTATTCCCCCTATCTACAAACATTTAAAAGCAATGACGAAGTTAGAATTACAATTCAGAATCAGGACTTATATGTACTACCTTGTGAGAGTTTTATTAATGTCGAGGGCTCAATTTGTTTGGCGGATAATACGGTTGCTGTAGACGGGAAACTAAAAAACAATTGTATGAGTTATCTATTTGATGAGGTTCGCTACGAGTTAAATGGAATTGAAATTGATCGTACTCGATTTGTTGGTATTTCAACCACATTGAAAAACTATGCTTCTTTAAACAAACCGGAAAGTCGCATGCTAGAAAATTCTGGCTGGTTCAATGGAGATGATAGACAGCTGACAAACGGATATTTTAATTTTTCTATCCCTCTTAAATACTTACTTGGTTTTGCTGAAGATTATAACAAGGTTTTACTAAATTGTAAACATGAATTGATAATACTGATGACTAAAAATATGGAGGATGTATATTATAGTAAAATTGCATCTAAGGAGTATAAATTAAATATTTCTAACATTACATGGAAAATACCACATGTTACTCTAAGTGATGAGAAGAAATTGCAAATGTTTAGTCTAACTAAGAGTGGAGGCTCACTACCACTTGCATTCCGCAGTTGGGATTGCTATCTGAATCCAACATTATCAGAAGGTACCCAACATGTTTGGAATGTTAAGCTGGCAGCTAATAGAGAACGCCCTCGATTTGCACTAATAGCTTTTGTAGTGGATAATAAGCTAACACACAATAATTTGAGGAACTTAAAAGTGTATCTAAACTCAGAGAACTTTCCGTACGATGACATGAATATAAATTTTAAGCGAGAACGATATGCCAGTTTGTATGATATGTATACAGGATTTCAAGCAAGCTACTATATGAAGGAATCTGAACCATTACTAACACCCATAGAGTTTAAAGAGAAAGCACCAATGGTTGTTGTGGACTTGTCACATCAGAATGAAACAGTTAAAACGGGGCCAATCGATGTAAAAGTTTCGTTCGATCTAGAAAGTGTTAGTGTGAGAAATACTAAGGTATATTGTCTGCTTATGCATGATCGATTGGTAGAGTATTCCCCTTTGACTGGATTAGTTCAACGTATTGTTTAACCTAAATAGAAAATCAAGTTGTAATCAATATTCACTCAAATTTATGTTAATTACACAATAAAAAAAAAAATTTTAAATTTAAAAGAATACAGTTTTTGATTTATTTAAAATATATAAGAACTCATTGAAATTTAACAATAATAAAAAATAAACAAAAAAAAAAGGATGGCAAAAGAAATAAAGCGAGATGACAATACTTTTATTTCATTTTTTAATTTCACAAGAATGTAATACCTTTTAAAAATAAAATGCTACGAGGAAAGTCAAAACAGTCATTTGAGTCAGTCTTAAATAAACGCTTGCTGAGTATACTTCAAAATGGAGCTGCTTTCTTGGATTGGATTTGAAACAACTGTTAAGAAAATCGATGATTTTTTAAATGAGTTTGGTGAAATTATTTTTCCCGAACATTATGAATTGTTTAAAGAATATCGTGAATTTTTCTTGGTGTACAAAAACTGTCATCTAGTTAAATCTAAATTTGGCGAACATCTTTCGGCGTGTAGCTGGTCATCCGATCTAGCTACAGAGGGAGTTGACACATGTGGATGTTTTCACTATAGTACACGTCTAGTAAGACTTGAGAGTATAATTTTAAAATATAGAAATTTAAACAAAAGACTTAATGAATAAAAACCTTTAAACCTATGAAGAAACAAATGTTTAAAAACTAAATTTTAAAATAAAATATGTAATATCTTATAAAAAATACAATAATAAACACTACTTTATAATATAAACCAAAACTAGCTCTTTTATTGATTTTGAAGCCAAGCCAGGACATAAGATTTTCCTAGCAGTTGACCAAAAATCAAAACAGATATAAATAAGCAAAGGTTAGAAACGTACGCACCAAAAAAAAAAAAAGTTGAGTGCGTGTACGAAAAAAAGAGAGGACGCTAAACATTTTAAATGACAAGCCTATAGGATTGGCTCGGAGGATTCATCATTGAAGGGGACCAACCAATTAACATCCTACCTGCATTTCATAGACGTCCGTGTTTTAATATAAGCAGTATCACTTTCCCCCTCTATCACTTTCGCTATGACTCGCATGGATGTTACTCACAAGGATGTTGTTGTTGTTGTTGGTATTGCAGGCAGATCATAACAATGCGAATGATCTGTCTGCAGGAGTGCAAAGCAGCGCCGTCAAACCGGCGCGCACTTGACTCCTATCTAATACCTGTTAGCTAAAAATGTGCGCACGCACATTAAACAGGCGCCCACTTGACGTCTCTATCACTTTCGCTATGACTCACATGTATGTTGCTGTTGTTTTTGGTATTGCAGTTGACCATAACAATGCGAGCGGCTCTATGATCTTACTTGTCCTTGTTTATGATCCGTCAAACCGGCGCACACTTGACTCCTATCTATAACTTGCTAGCCAAAACAGGCGCCCACTTGACGTCTCTATCACTTTCGCTATGACTCATATGGATGTTGCTGTTGTTAATGGTATTGCAGTTAACCATAACAATGTTTATGATCTGCCTGCAGGAGTGCAAAGCAGCGCCGTCAAACCGGCGCACACTTGACTCCTATCTAATATGTGTGTGTGTGCACGCACATTAAACAGGCGCAGACATGACGTCTCTATCCTTTTCTCCTTTGTTCATTGATTCGTACGTATGGTGTTATCTTTAACAAGGAGGCTGACTAATGTACTTGACCTTTGATCTTGACCTACTTCTAGGTGTTGATCCTGGACATCCTGGGTTCTTATCTTGCTACCTGTCAAAAAGGCTCACGCTAATGGAAAAAGGGTCACGCTAATTGAAAAAAGTGGGTTCTTACCTTGCTACCTGTCAAAAAGGCTCACGCTAATTGAAAAAAGTCATAAATCATAAGATCCTTATCTGAGCCAGAACCGGCAATTCCCTACTACTGAGGGGGAAAGTGATACTACTTATATTAATATATTAAAACACGGGCGTCTATGAAATGCAGGTAGGATGTTAATTGATTGATCCCCTTTAATGATGAATCCTACGAGCCAATCCTATAGGGTTGTCATTTAAAATGTTTAGCGTCCTCTTTTTTTTTTAACACGCACTCAACTTTTTGGGTGCGTACGTTTCTAAACTTTGCTTATTTATATCTGTTTTGATTATTGGTCAACTGCTTGGAAAATCTTATGTCCTGGCTTGGCTTCAAAATCAATAAAAGAGCTAGTTTTGGTTGAATTAACAATCACTAGCTCAGAAAATTCATACGTGTAACTTCTAGTTTTGTTTTCAAATAAAGTGTTTTTATTCAGTTGTGTTTTTTAATTTTCAAAAAAGTAACCTGAAATAAAAATATATTAAAATGTCTTCAAACATAGACAACAAAATTGTGTACACCATTGTACAGAATGCTTTAAGGACAGCGCAGCACCAAACACTCCAGGAACCTGGAGGAAAACGATTGGCAGCACAGCCTGCCTAAACGCTCTAGCCGAGTGTTATTCAAACACGACCGCCACCCCTATTATGAAAAACACCATCGCCACTACCTGCAGCAACTCAACTACGGCCGCCACTCCTACCATATGCAAAACAGCCTACATCAACACTATCGCCACCAACTCCATCAATACACCCATCGCCATCACCTCCCATTCTACGTGGTGTAGTACATGTAAGATTTTTGTACTTTTTTCAAAGTGGAATTTCAAAATGCGTGTTTTTATACCTCTGAGTAGTGCTGTTAAGCAGATTTCAGGTGGGTTTAAAAACCGCATTCTCACGTTATCGTTTGATAACAGGCGTGAGGAAATTCTCACTGATGCCTCATCAAATGTAATTCCAATTCTAGCCAACGTTTTATCTTTACGAGAATGTTACAACTACATCTTTACATGTGCCTATAGCATTCTCGTACTACATCAAGTGCTCATTTGACCCATCCTTAGGCAAGTTTGTATTAGAGACAGGTAAAGATGCAGGTGTTAAATTTGTCACATCTCTCATCAGAGATGTTACTAAGATTTATACCTCTTACCTTTCTAGTATTTAACCTAAGGGAATGAGTGCAGTGGAGGAAGCCAGTTTTCAAAATGCAGTAAATTGTCATATTTGCAAGAAAATGTTGGGGACCGACCGAGTACGGGATCACTGTCATTTAACGAGTCAGTAGAGGGGTCCAGCTCATAATGTTTGCAACATTAATTATCAAATTGGACCTTTTGTTCCTGTTCATGCCTAAAAGTAGGCAAAATCAAATATGAACTGCCGCTCTTACTTTTCGCGGCTCTCAAGGCAATAACAACTCCTGCAACATTTGTTTCATCCCACATATATTGTACTTTGTCATAAGAAGCAACATGTTCTTGTGCTCAATTCGAAATATACCATTAAACGAACAACAAGTGTTTTTCTCCGTCGCATCGCGAAACTAAACTGTTCCAAAAAAAGGAACAATTCAACCACAACCCCATACACACAACCTGGAAAGAATCCACGTAGCGCCACCCCACCACAACATTTGGTCCTTCGAGCCGGATCATTAAAGGATTTTCCAAGGAAAGTCAGGATTTTATCCCCCAACTCCGCTCGCCCCAGCTTGCAACGGTGACTGCTACCCATCAAAGATAAACGGAAGAAAAAAAAAAGTTAAGTTCATTTTTTTAATTTTTAGAATATATAAAAGCATACAGTCCGCTTTCAATCGATATATCTGAACATATATCAGCATACAGTCCGCTATATCTCCAAGTCAATTTCCATATATTAAAAGTGCAAGTGCAGTGGCTGTCCTCCATCTTTGTATGTAAGCATATACATACATATGTACATAAGTGCTTACATATGTATGTATGCACATATAAAATTTAAAGCGCAGCTTCAAGTCCGCCGTATTTTTTTTCCAATCAAATGCACTTCCAAGAAAATTGTCCGCATAAATTATTAACAAAATAATAAGAAACGAACCATATCCACACCACGTTTTTTATATTTTACAATTAATGCATCTATTTGTTACACATATTTTTATCCATTTTTATGTTTAACACTTACACTAACCTACACCTATTCCAATTACACATATATTTTGCACATATCCGCAAATAATTAATACACATTTAATATCCAAAAAAAAAAAAATCCTACAACTATAAGGTGCATCAGCAAGTTGAATCCACCTGTGAATAAAATAATTGAATTTGTGAAACAATCCAAAAGAAGAAAAGCATAATTAAATATACTTACATTTATTTCAATTGTTGTGTTTTCTTCCATTATCCAATACAATTGTTGTGTTTTTTTGTCCATTATTGAGCAGCCTGCAAGTGGTTGCATTTGCTGTCCGTTCGCCCAGCTGTTTTGTTTATTGTTCCACCTGAGGAAAGAAATATATGTTATAATTATTATTTTCACTCACTTCCATATTGGTGTTATTAGTGATTGCGTATAAAACTAACATCGTACACAAACTTAAGCCGCACAAAATTACAAAGAGACATTGATTTATTTTCGGTGGCCGGCATAACCAAAACGCTATGCACATACTTTGTATGTACATACATACATCCACAGTACATAACTAAAACACATCCATTTTATACGCGGACATCACCAAGATGTATCGCCAGATCATGGTGCATTCCAAGCACACTCCATATCAGCGGATTCTGTTCCGAACCAAGAATAATGAATTATCCGATTTCGAACTTGACACAGTCACTTTTGGTGTCAATTGCGCTCCATTCTTGGCCATCCGAGTGCTGCAGCAGCTTGCACTAGATGTAAAAGACGACCTGCCTCTCGCTAGTAACATTATTTCCGAGCACATGTATGTAGATGATGTACTAGCGGGGGCCCACTCCAAGGAGCATGCAATTCTCAAGATCCGAGAACTCCGTAAGGCTCTAGCGAGTGCTGGGTTTCCATTACGAAAGTGGACATCCAATGAGAGATTTGTGTTGAATGAAATTCCAAAGGATCACTTGCTTCGAGCTGATTTCTTAGAAATCGAAGAAGCCAGTGTCGCCAAGACATTAGGGATTAGATGGCAAGCCGACTCCGATGAGTTTTTCTTCTCCCCTTCCGCTTTAATAATGAAGAAATCTTTCTCCAAACGCGATGTTCTGTCAAGCATTGCGAAGCTGTTTGACCCTGCTGGATGGTTGACACCGGTCATCGTGCGTGCAAAAATATTCATGCAGGAGATTTGGCTCCATAAGCTAGATTGCGATGATGTATTGCCAGAAGAGTTCGATCGTCGTTGGAGGGAATTCTTAACATGCTACTCCATATTAGGGAAGATTCGCATCCCAAGATGGTTACATTTCCAACCTTCTGCGAAACTGCAGTATCATGGGTTTTGTGATGCATCACAACGTGCATACGGCGCAACGCTGTATGCCCGTATCGAGATAAATGACCAGGTCTACATGCATCTCCTCACTTCAAAGACCCGAGTTGCTCCAATTAAGACTGTTTCCCTGCCAAGGCTTGAGTTGTGTGGTGCAGTACTTCTCGCAGAACTGACCAGCACACTCCTTCCTCAATTGACCAGTGAAAAGGTTGATTGTCACTTCTGGACAGATTCCACAATCGTCTTAGCTTGGCTTAACAAGCCCCCCTGCACTTGGACCACATTTGTGGGTAATAGGGTCGCAAAGATACAGCAGGCAACCGACGCTGGGACATGGTCTCACGTCCGGTCTGAGTGTAATCCCGCGGACCTAGCCAGTAGGGGAGTCTCACCACAGGAACTTCTGGACAGCAAGTTGTGGTGGCAAGGACCAGAATGGCTAAAACTCACCCAAGACAAGTGGCCTTCCTCTTCCGATTCCTCTTTGGAAACTAACTTGGAGCAGCGTTCCATTAAAACCAACCTAGCGGCTGTTCCCCCCTCTTTCGACATTCTTGAGCGTTTCTCCGATTTCAACAGAGCGTTACGTGTGATAGCCTATGCGCATCGTTTCATTAAGCGCTGTCGAAAGGGATCCGAAAGCGTTCCAGACGAGCTCAGCAGTAAGGAGCTATCTGAAGTCCAAGACAGGTTAATCAAGCACACTCAGCAGACACAGTATCCACTGGAGTATAAGTCCTTGCTCAAAAAGCAACCACTCCCTAAGTCCAGCCACATCATCAACCTAAGCCCGTTCCTGGATCAAAATGGACTTATAAGAGCATGCGGCCGAGTTAGAGCATCCGGGGACTTGAGCTACGATGAACGGCATCCTATTTTAATCCCATACTCATGCTTTTTTTCCCGTCTTCCCGTAATCAGCTAATGCTGCGTCTTATCCGATCCAAGTTTTGGATCCCAAAGGTCAAGGTCCTTATCAAGGCAAATATAAATTCTTGTAAGATTTGTGTCGTCTACAAGAAACGACTCCAAACCCAACTCATGGGTGATTTACCAGTTGAAAGAATCACCTTTTCCAGACCCTTTACCCACACGGGTGTCGACTTCGCCGGACCATTTGACATCAAAAGTTTTACTGGCCGCGCTTGTCGAATCTCCAAGGGCTATGTTTGCGTTTTTGTATGCTTTAGCACTAAGGCTATTCATCTGGAAGCCACATCCGACTTAACCACCGAAAGGTTCCTCGCAGCATTTGCTAGATTTACTGCACGACGTGGGTGTCCCCAGCAAATGTTCTCTGACAACGGCAAAACGTTTGTCGGAGCTTCCAAGGTTCTTGATCGTGAATTCCTCGAAGCTACACGAAAATGCATCCTCTCCAATCATAGCCAACAAAAGCTATCCTGGCGTTTCAACCCACCAAGTGCACCTCATATGGGTGGCTTGTGGGAAGCTGGTGTAAAGAGCTTTAAAGCCCTTTTCTACAAATCCACTTCTTCGTTCAAATACACGTTTGAAGAGCTATCAACGCTTCTCTCTAAAGTCGAAGCATGTCTTAACTCGAGACCAATCTCTCCCATGTCAAAAGATCCGACGGACTTACTAGCTCTTACTCCTGGCCACTTTCTGATCGGAGCACCGCTTTTATCCGTATACGAGCCCGAAATCAAGGAGAGTGCCATGTCGATTTTGAACAGGTGGCAACGCCTCAAGGCTCTCAACCAGCAACTTTGTTTCCGTTGGAAGGAAGAGGAGCTGCATTAAAGGGTCAAGTGGCAATCGCAGGAATTAAATCTGCAGCCAGGACACATGGTCATCATCAAGGAAGACAACATCGCAACCAATGAGTGGCGCCTAGGGCGCGTTCAACGCACCTATTTAGGCTCTGACAGTAATGTCCGTGTCGTAGATATCCTTACTACACGCGGTGTAATCAAGAGACCAGTAGCTAAGCTTGTTCTTCTCTCTAATGAACCAATTCTTCAAGCTCAAAATCCAAATACTCCTTCTAATTAACAAGTCCGTTAACTCCATATTCATTTGTGCTCGTCCGTTCATCCTCGTATTCATAACATCCGACTAATTCTGAATACTCTATATTTATTATTTAGTTACCGGAAAAGAAGATGGCTCCCCGAAAAGCAAATCCACGCGCAATTGAGGTCAGGCGTACTCGAGGAATTAACTCCTTCCGCTGCCGAGTCTGTCGTGGAGTTCATGCACTAAAGAAGTGCGAACGATTCATGCGCTTAACATCCGAGAAGAGGCTTAGAGCAGTGCTGGTGAACAAGTATTGCCCAAAATGCCTTGCGCATCAGCACTCGGGAGCAACCTGCCGACGAGAAGACAGGTGTCGTGTGTGTCAGGGTGATCACCACACACTGCTACATATGCACGAGGCGCGTCCGACCACGCCAGAAACCATTCAGGCCAGGCCTGCCCGTGAGGGATCCCCGTTACATTCCCGCCAAGGAGTACCGACTAGCCTCTCGCTTTCGTCGATTTTGGCGCATCAAAAAACCACCGTGATGCCAACGGTGGTCTTGAAGGTTGACACGGGCTCAAAGGTATTTGACACCCGGGCAGTGGTCGACTCGTGCTGCCCCTTAAGCCGAATCGACACGTCACTGGCAACGGCTTTTGGCCTTTCCGTAACCCGTGTCGGTTCTGAGGGGGCATGCACGGCAAAGCTCAAGTCGCGGTGCTCCGAATTTCAAAAGGAAGTCATCTTTCAAGTGGTGCCTACAACGATCCGCACACCGAGCGAACCAATTGCAGAACGCTTTCGCACGAACACCAACAATATAGTGCTGGCATATGACCGCTGGTTTCAGCCAGGCACGACAAGCATTGTGCTGGGAGCTGATCTCTACCCGGAAATCATTCTTCCCGGCGTAATCTCCAGCCAAGGAGGAGCACCTGTGGCCCAGAGCACCGTTTTTGGCTGGGTTCTGTCAGGATACTGCAGCCCTTAAGAAATCCTATTTTTTTTTATAGTGCAATACTGCAAGGGGGGCGGTATGTTCATGCCTAAAAGTAGGCAAAAATCAAATATGAACTGCCGCTCTTACTTTCCGCGGCTCTTAAGGCAATAACAACTCCTGCAACATTTGTTTCATCCCACATATATTGTACTTTGTCAAAACAAGCAACATGTTCTTGTGCTCAATTCGAAATATACCATTAAACGAACAACAAGTGTTTTTCTCCGTCGCATCGCGAAACTAAACTGTTCCAAAAAAAGGAACAATTCAACCACAACCCCATACACACAACCTGGAAAGAATCAACGTAGCGCCACCCCACCACAACAGTTCCCGTGTTTTAATTCCTGCGAGAATGAGTTTAATTTATTGCGTAGAAAGGGAGTTTTTCCATATGAGTTTTTAGATTCAGAATGTCGACTGGCCGAAGCTTGTCTGCCACCGAGTTTATCAAATAAAGAATGCTCGCTTGAGGACTATTTACATGCACAACATATATATCCCAGTCATTAAAAGAATATATGGAGCTTTATCTCAAAACAGATGTTCTTTTATTGACTGATGTTTTTCAAAATTTTCGCGCAATATGTAAGAAAATTTATTCTCTCTATCCTGCGCATTATTATACCACACCCGGACTATCGTGGGATGCTATGCTTAAAACCACCGAAATAGAATTAGATCTTCTTACTGATATAGATATGTATAGGTTTATTCAGAATGGTATTAGAGGTGGTTTGGTACAGTGCTGCAAACGGTACTCCAAAGCCAACCACATGTATATGCATGCGTATGACGCAAGCAAACCATCCGAATATTTAATGTACTTGGATGCAAATAATTTATTTGGCTGGGCAATGTCTCAGAGTCTGCCATACACTGGTTTTCAGTGGATGAGTGAGACTGAGATTGCAGCATTAAATGTTGTTCATATAGAGGACAATTCGGAATATGGATACATTTTAGAAGTAGACCTTATTTATCCTGATTCGCTACATGATTATCATAATGATCTACCCTTTTGTCCGCTAAATCAAAAACCTACACCAGATGCAAAGGTGTGTAAACTTATAACTGATCTAAGATCAAAAACAAAATACCCTATTCATTACAAAAACCTTTAGCAGTGTTAACATAATGGTTTAAAATTATCAAAAATACATAGGGTTTTAAAATTTAAACAGGCTCCTTGGCTTAAAAAGTATATTGATCTAAACACTTCCCATAGAACATTAGCGAAAAACAATTTTGAAAAAGATTGTTTTAAACTGCTTAATAACGCAGTCTATGGGAAAACAATGGAGAACGTTGAAAAACGTAAAGATGTTAAAATTGTCACTTCGTGGGAAACAACGAAATGCAATCGGTTAGGGGCACGTTCGCTTATTGCTAAGGCTAGTTTTCATAGTTCTGCACAATTTTCTGAAGATATGTATGCTATTCAGATGAAGCGCCTCCATAATGTTTATGACAAACCAATGTATTTAGGGTTTACAGTTTTAGAACTTTCCAAATGGCAGATGTATGATTTTCATTATGACTATATAAAACCTAAATTCCAAGAAAAAGTCACCTTGAATTATATGGATACAGACTCCTTCATATATTCAATACAGACTAAAGATTTTTATGCAGATATTGCTGAAGATGTAGAAATGAGGTTTGATACGTCCGAATACCCTGAGGAGTTAGCAAAGTTATATGGGATTAAAAGGTGTAATAAAAAGGTTTTGGGTATGATGAAGGATGAGAACTGTGGCAAAAGAATGCTAGAGTTTGTTGGTCTCAGAGCGAAAATGTATTCATTGTCTCTTGAGGGGGGTGGTTGTATAAAAAAATCTAAGGGTGTAAAGAAGTCTGCATTAGATAAGCTAACTATAAATAGTTATAAAGAATGTCTATTTGATAAAAAGATATTCAAAGATGAAATGATGTTATTTAGATCTAAAATCCACAACTTATATACACATAAGATAAAAAAACTACTTTAAGCTCTAATGACGATAAGAGGAAAACAAGGTCTGACGGTATTAATACATATGCGTGGGGTCATTATAAAATTGATTCCCACATAACGTAATAGCTTTATATAGGTAAAGTTTAAATAAAATAAAATTGTTTATTCATTTACCAAAACTAATAAAAAAACTTAAATATATCAAAATCTGTAAATAATAATAATAAGATATATAAAAAATCTGAAAGTAAAAGTAATATAAATATCTGTAAATAAAAATAATACAAGAAAGTAAATAAATAAAAACACACACTGTAAAATACAGTTTAAATCTTTTATTTTTATTTAAAAAAATCTAATAATAAGATATATAAAAAATCTGAAAGTAAAAGTAATATGAATATCTGTAAATAAAATATGAATATCTGTAAATAAAATATGACTATCTATAAATAAAAAACACATCATAAAATACAGTTTAAGTCTTTTATTTTTATTTAAAAAAAGTTTTTAATATTTTAATACAATTTAAAACGAATAATCCATCTCATTTAAAATAGCATCCAGCTCATCATTATTAAAAATATTAAGCACCTCATACAGAGGTTCCGAAGTGCTCGTCCGAAATGAACACTCGAAGACCGGTGATGGTGTCCAGCTTCGGTCGAGCATTTCCTCGACTTGTTGTTGATGTTGTCTCCTCACATAAGGGACAGATATCAATATTGGGGCAGGCGACGACAGTCTGATGACCCAATTATCCATCGTTGTGAACCGGCGGCGTCTCCGTGCTTCAGCCATGTTTAGGGGGTCATACACCCTAAATGGCGGTGGCATCTCCTGCTCATCCTCGCCAAGCAGCTCCACAGCTGGCTTCCTTATTAGCCACCCATCAAGGGTGTTCGTCTGGGTTGCCATAGATTTGTTTGATTTCATTTTTTATTTTATTTAATTTAGTTGTGTTTTTTTTTTTGTTTTTGTTTTTTAACGTTAAGCTGCTCTTGCTGCTTTTTGATTTTGAATGTTTGAGCTCCAATCTGCACACCTTTTATACTCATCAGATGACACACACTCACACACACACATATACACACACACACAAAAAAATGTCCTGCTTTCTCTTAAAAAGGAAAAGTGGAATCAATAGAGAGATACGCCCATCACTTGACGCACCAATGGAGAGATGCGACTTGTTACCTATGCCTGGGGTCATTATAAAATTGGTTCCCAAATAACTTTATAGCTTTATAAACTTTAAATTAGAAAAATAAATAAAAATAAATAAAAAAACAACAGAAATACATTTTTTTTTTGAGAAAATCTATCTAAGACAAAAAGAAAATTCTGAAAATAAATAACAATAAGATATATGTAAAAATCTGTAAGCAAAAATAATAAGATATATAATAACAAATAAATAAACATAAATCCAATATATTGTTTTAAATTGAATTCTTCATATACATTAAATAAAAAAAAAAACATCAAAATAAAAACAAGTAGAATCGTTGCAGTCGGACGCACCCGACTGCGGTATACTCGATACCAGTAGTAAAACAGATTAAAAGAGAGCTGATTGCAATGGTGTGTGGATACGGCAGGAGTGTAGGCTGCCTCAAAGATTGTCTGGTGCAGATGGGGATGCCAAAAATCTATCTTCTTCCCAAATTTCGTGACTCTAGCTCAAAAAATAGTAAAATTTGTGGGAAAGGGGGCTGTGGTTGGTGAGGGGGGGCGTGGCATCCAATCTTTTGCTGTAGATCTATTTATGATGTCAATTGCTATCCTCAAACAGAATTTGGTGACTCTAGCTCAAAGTTAGTAGAATATGGTAGAAGGGGGGCAGGTGCTGGGGGCTGGTATGGGGGGGCGTGGCGTCCAAAGTTTTGCTGCAGATCTGATTGTGATGTTAATTGCTATCCTCATACCGAATTTGGTGACTCTAGCTCAAAGTTAGTAGAATATGGTGGAAGGGGGGCTGGGGGCTGGTATGGGGGGGCGTAGCGTCCAAAGTTTTGCGGCAGATCTATTTATGATGTTAATTGCTATCCTCATACCAAATTTGGTGACTCTAGCTCAAAGTTAGTAGAATATGGTGGAAGGGGGGCTGGGGGCGGTATGGGTAGGGGCGCCATCCAAAATTTTTGGGTTTCTTCACTTCCAATCTTGGCACCAAATTTGGCGGCTCTCTAGCTCAAAAGCTGTGGAAAATATAGGTTTCAAAATGCAAGGGGCTAAGAAATGGGGGGCGTGGCTCCAAATTTTTGATGCAGTTTTTTGGGGATCGTTAACAGCTATCTTCATACCAAATTTGGTGACTCTAGCTTTATTTCTTTGGAAAATACACGCATTCCCGTTTTAAGTGAAGCATTGGGGCGGTTTGGGGCAGCTTGGGCAGTATGGATTGGCGTGGCATCCAAAGTTTTTATGCATATTTTGGAGGTTGTAATCACCTATCTTGGCACAAAAACTGTAATAGATATAAGCATTTCTGTTTTTAAGCTGCGAGGGGGCTGGGGGCAGAATGGGTAGGTGGGGCCCCAAAACTTTGATGCAGTTTTTGGGGGGTCGTTTCCAGTTATCTACCTACCAAATTTTGAGACTCTAGCTAAAACACTTTCGAAGATACACGCACTACCGTTTTTAGCGAAGCGTTGGGGTGGTTGAGGGCGGATAGGGCAGTATAGCTGGGCGTGGCATCCAAAGTTTTTATGAATTTGATTGGGGATCGTCAACACCTATCTTGGAACCAAATTTGATGGCTCTAGCTCAAAAACTGTAGAAGATATGGGCATTAGAGTTGTGTCGTTCGCGAACGAACGAACAAAAAAGAACTATTCACTGAATTGAACGAACTGAATAAGTTCATCTTCATCGTTCGTTTTTGTTCAGTTGTTCACTTTAGCTCTTTAGTTCATTCATGTTCCTTCAACGTTCAGTAGTTCTTTTTTTTGCCGTTATGTACGTATGTTTGTTGGCTATTTTTAGCTGGTATGGTAGCTCTCTTTCTTTGTATTCGTTCACTATTTTCGAGTTGGTATGGTAGGTCTCATTTACTTATTGTTGTGGCGGGCAAACGCAAAAGTTATTACAATGTCTTTTAAGCGAAAATTTAGTGAAATATGGAATCATTTTGAAGGCATAGACGACAGCAAAGCAAAGTGCAAGTACTGCAAGTCTCAGTTAAGCATCACCAATGCAGTGATGCGGTCAATACCTGATGCACGCTTGAACAATGTCATTGTTATCTATCCAAGAGTTGTGCACATTCGAGAACCCTAACCATTTAACTAGCACCCTACTGTTTCGCCGCTCTATTATTTTTTCAACGAGGTAAGTGTGTGGAAACTTTGTTTTCGCTAGTTCCTCTTTATAAAAACCACCTTTCACTTCGTTGTCCTGATAGTCTGTTAGTATATATGTAGTAGGGTATGTTAAAGTGCTTTTCAGTGCTCTGTAATGTTAAATTCTAGCATTCCCAATAGGTCGGTTTTCGCGGTGGAGGACCCGGTGGAGGACCCAGTAGAGGACCCATTAGAGGACCCGGTGAAGGAACTGGGGGAGGAACCGCAAGCGGGGCCTTTGGCAGTGGCGAGGCCATGGGCATTGAGAGACGACAGAACGAACATTACCCTGTTAACAAACGTTAAGACACAACGACTACTAAATACCTAAATAATAATAGTTAAATGGCTGACACAAGCCAAAATTGCGATCAGAACTATTTAAGTCTATGTACACTTAGATCATAAAATCATAGAGCCGCTCGCATTTTTATAATCAACTGCAATACCAAAAACAACAGCAACATCCATGTGAGTCATATCGAAAGTGATAGAGGGGGAAAGTGATACTACTTATATTAATATATTAAAACACGGGCGTCTATGAAATGCAGGTAGGATGTTAATTGATTGATCCCCTTTAATGATGAATCCTACGAGCCAATCCTATAGGGTTGTCATTTAAAATGTTTAGCGTCCTCTTTTTTTTTGTAACACGCACTCAACTTTTTGGGTGCGTACGTTTCTAAACTTTGCTTATTTATATCTGTTTTGATTATTGGTCAACTGCTTTTAAAATCTTATGTCCTGGCTTGGCTTCAAAATCAATAAAAGAGCTAGTTTTGGTTGAATTAACAATCACTAGCTCAGAAAATTCATACGTGTAACTTCTAGTTTTGTTTTCAAATAAAGTGTTTTTATTCAGTTGTGTTTTTTAATTTTCAAAAAAGTAACCTGAAATAAAAATATATTAAAATGTCTTCAAACATAGACAACAAAATTGTGTACACCACTGTACAGAATGCTTTAAGGACAGCGCAGCACCAAACACTCCAGGAACCTGGAGGAAAACGATTGGCAGCACAGCCTGCCTAAACGCTCTAGCCGAGTGTTATTCAAACACGACCGCCACCCCTATTATGAAAAACACCATCGCCACTACCTCCAGCAACTCAACTACGGCCGCCACTCCTACCATATGCAAAACAGCCTACATCAACACTATCGCCACCAACTCCATCAATACACCCATCGCCATCACCTCCCATTCTACGTGGTGTAGTACATGTAAGATTTTTGTACTTTTTTCAAAGTGGAATGGACATTTAAGATCCAATACCCACAAAATGCGTGTTTTTATACCTCTGAATAGTGCTGTTAAGCAGATTTCAGGTGGGTTTAAAAACCGCATTCTCACGTTATCGTTTGATAACAGGCGTGAGGAAATTCTCACTGATGCCTCATCAAATGTAATTCCAATTCTAGACAACGTTTTATCTTTACGAGAATGTTACAACTACATCTTTACATGTGCCTATAGCATTCTCGTACTACATCAAGTGCTCATTTGACCCATCCTTAGGCAAGTTTGTATTAGAGACAGGTAAAGATGCAGGTGTTAAATTTGTCACATCTCTCATCAGAGATGTTACTAAGATTTATACCTCTTACCTCTCTAGTATTAAACCTATGGGAATGAGTGCAGTGGAGGAAGCCAGTTTTCAAAATGCAGTAAATTGTCATATTTGCAAGAAAATGTTGGGGACCGACCGAGTACGGGATCACTGTCATTTAACGAGTCAGTAGAGGGGTCCAGCTCATAATGTTTGCAACATTAATTATCAAATTGGACCTTTTGTTCCCGTATTTTTCCATTATTTCTCGCGGTATGACTCCCATCTTTTCGTGAGAGAACTAAACAAAGTTGAGGGTTATATTAAAGTACTCCCTTTAAATAAGGAGTTGTACATATCACTCACTTTACATACATAGCGTCCCATGATAAAAACTAAGAAATTAGATTTTTAGATATGTTTCGCTTTATGGCAACCAGCTTAGATGCTCTAAGTAGTAATCTAACTACTGAATGTTTTGAGAGTGTTTGACGTTTTAATTCCTGCGAGAATGAGTTTAATTTATTGAGTAGAAAGGGAGTTTTTCCATATGAGTTTTTAGATTCAGAATGTCGACTGGCCGAAACTTGACTGCCTCCGAGTTTATCAAATAAAGAATGCTCGCTTGAGGACTATTTACATGCACAACATATATATGCCAGTCATTAAAAGAATATATGGAGCTTTATCTCAAAACAGATGTTCTTTTATTGACTGATGTTTTTGAAAATTTTCGCGCAATATGTAAGAAAATTTATTCTCTCTATCCTGCGCATTATTATACCACACCCGGACTATCGTGGGATGCTATGCTTAAAACCACCGAAATAGAATTAGATTTTCTTACTGATATAGATATGTATAGGTTTATTCAGAATGGTATTAGAGGTGGTTTGGTACAGTGCTGCAAACGGTACTCCAAAGCCAACCACATGTATATGGATGCGTATGACGCAAGCAAACCATCCGAATATTTAATGTACCTGGATGCAAATAATTTATATGGCTGGGCAATGTCTCAGAGTCTTCCATACACTGGTTTTCAATGGATGAGTGAGACTGAGATTGCAGCATTAAATGTTATTCATATAGAGGACAATTCGGAATATGGATACATTTTAGAAGTAGACCTTATTTATCCTGATTCGCTACATGATTATCATAATGATCTACCCTTTTGTCCGCTAAATCAAAAGCCTACACCACAAGCAAAGGTTTGCAAACTTATAGCTGATCTAAGATCAAAAACAAAATACCCTATTCATTACAAAAACCTTCAGCAGTGTTTACATAATGGTTTAAAATTGTCAAAAATACATAGAGTTTTAAAATTTAAACAGGCTCCTTGGCTTAAAAAGTATATTGATCTAAACACTTCCCATAGAACATTAGCGAAAAACAATTTTGAAAAAGATTTTTTTAAACTGCTTAATAACGCAGTCTATGGGAAAACAATGGAGAACGTTGAAAAACGTAAAGATGTTAAAATTGTCACTTCGTGGGAATCCACAACACGCAATCGATTAGGGGCACGTTCGCTTATTGCTAAGGCTAGTTTTCATAGCTCTGCACAATTTTCTGAAGATATGTATAGTAGTAGGGAACTGTCGTTTCTGGCTCAGATAAGGATCTTATGATTTATGACTTTTTTCAATTAGCGTGACCCTTTTTGACAGGTAGCAAGATAAGAACCCACTTTTTTCAATTAGCGTGACCCTTTTTTGACAGGTAGCAAGATAAGAACCCAGTTGTCCAGGATCAACACCTAGAAGTAGGTCAAGATCAAAGGTCAAGTACATTAGTCAGCCTCCTTCTTAAAGATAACACCATCCGTGTGAGTCATAGCGAAAGGATAGAGACGTCATGTCTGCGCCTGTTTAATGTGCGTGCGCACACACATATTAGATAGGAGTCAAGTGTGCGCCGGTTTGACGGCGCTGCTTTGCACTCCTGCAGGCAGATCATAAACATTGTTATGGTCAACTGCAATACCAAACAACAGCAACATCCATGAGTCATAGCGAAAGTGATGAGACGTCAAGTGCGCCGTTTTTTAGCTACAGTATAGATAGGAGTCAAGTGGCGCCGGTTTGACGGCGCTGCTTTGCCTCCTGCAGCAATCAAACAAGGACAAGAAATCATGAGCCGTCGCATTGTTAGACCTGCCTGCAATCCGCACAACAACATCTTTGAGTGCATAGCGAGACAGTCGATAGTAGGGCGCCTGTTTAAAGTGATAGAGGGGGAAAGTGATTAGCTGGCTTATATTAAAACACGGACGTCTATGAAATGCAGGTAGGATGTTAATTGGTTGGTCCCCTTCAATGATGAATCCTCCGAGCCAATCCTATAGTCTTTTCATTTAAAATGTTTAGCGTCCTCTCTTTTTTTCGTACACGCACTCAACTTTTTTGTTGCGTACGTTTCTAACCTTTGCTTATTTATATCTGTTTGATTATTGGTCAACTGCTAGGAAAATCTTATGTCCTGGCTTGGCTTCAAAACAATAAAAGAGCTAGTTTTGGTCAAATTACTGATCAGTAGCTCAGAAAATTCATAAGTGTAACTCCTGCTTTAATGTGCGTGCTCACGTGTTTTTTTAGAAAGTTATAAGATAGTTTAGTCAAGTGATCGCCTGGTTTGACGGCGCTGCTTTGCACTCCTGCACGCAATCATAAACAAGGACAAGTCAGATCATAGAGCCGCTCGCATGTACAAACAACTTATCTTTCGAACCCAGCCTACCAACACCTGCCACCACTCCTCCCGAAACGCCCCACCCCACACCTCCACAGACACCCAGCACCCTCCATCAAGTGGGGACAGAAGATTTGCAGTAAGGCTGCCAAACCCAGCGTGTTTTTCAAATACGAGCGACGGTGGTTAAAAACCCATTACTACGTGATAATAGGCGGGATCTGACCTTAAGAATTCCTCACTGACGCCTCATCGGAGCTTATTCCAATAATAGCTAATGTTTTGTCTTTACACACATCGTGTAAGATAAACTTTGAGCTATTTGCGGAATACATTAAATTCCACCAAGATGAAATGGTGATGCAAATAAAGTCACACCAAACTCCTATGTGTGTTCTTACTGGTGGAAGCAATATAGAAGATGTATATAATCTGCATGCTGAACTCATTCAGCAAAAAATGGATGAGTTTCAGGAAAGGGACAGCGGATGGACAATGTCTCAAATTATTAGATTGGAGTGCAATCTTAATAAATTCACTCCAATAAAAGTTTCAAATTATATTGAAACTCCAAAGGTGTTGAGGGTTAAAAAAGCGATTATAAATGTTAGAAACCAGGATGAATTTTGTTTTAAATGGGCTTTAATAGCAGCTTTTAACAATTCAAAAAAAAATAAGGAAAGATGCATGAATTACAACATCAATATAAATAGCTCAAGAATCTATGTAAGTGAGAAACTTACATTAAATTTTGAGGAGTTGGAGTTTCCGCTTCCGCTTACACAAATTAAAGTGTTCGAAAGACGGAACTCCAATATCAGCATCAACGTTTTTGGATTTGATGAGGAAAAAGGAAAAGTGGTTGGCCCACTATATTTAACACAGGATGAACGGGAAAACCATATCAGCTTATTGCTTTTGGAGAGTGATGGACGAGCGCATTTTGTTTGGATAAAGAGCTTATCAAGGTAAGATCATCACTAAAATATCTATTTCATTTCAATTTGCAGTACTAATAATTTTCTTTTACTTTCATACTTTCAGACTGGTTAGATCACAGGTAACCGCAAATAGCCATCATCTATATTTCTGCAACACCTGCCTCAACTTCTCGCACAACGAGAAGTTGTCTATGGAGCACCGGAGCAACTGCGGCAAGATGGTTTCATCGCTACCAACTTTAGACAAAGCAAGTGTTAAATTTAAGAATTTCAATCGTAGTTTAGACGTACCCTTTGTAGTGTATGCAGACTTCGAATGCATACTAACCCCCCTCAACTCGAAAGTGAGCGAGAATGTTACAGCTACATCTTTGCATGTGCCTATAGCATTCTCGTACTATATTAAGTGCTCCTTTGACCCATCCTTAGATAAGTTTGTATTAGAGACAGGTAACGATGCAGGTACTAAATTTGTTACATCTCTCATTAGAGATGTAACTGAAATTTATACCTCTTACCTTTCAAATGTTAAGCCTATAACAATGAGTACAGAAGAGGAAACCAGTTTTCATCTCGCAGTAAATTGTCACATCTGCAAGAAAATGCTGGGGTCCGACCGAGTACGGGATCATTGTCATTTAACGGGTCAGTACAGGGGTCCAGCCCATAATGTTTGCAATGTTAATTTTCAAATTGCACCTTTTGTCCCCGTATTCTTTCATAACTTTTCACGGTATGACTCTCATCTTTTCGTAAGGGAACTTAACAAAGTGGAGGGTGATATCAAAGTACTCCCACTTAATAAGGAGTTGTACATATCACTCTCCAAATTTACATACATAGCATCCCATGATAAAAATTTAGAAATTAGATTTTTAGACACATTTCGCTTTATGGCAACCAGTTTAGATGCTTTAAGTAGTAATTTGAGTACGAAATCTTTTGAGAGTGTTAGACGTTTTTATCCCTGTGAGAATGAGTTTAATTTATTGCGTAGAAAGGGAGTTTTTCCATACGAGTTTTTAGATTCAGAAAGCCGACTGGCCGAAACCTGTCTGCCTCCGAGGGAGGAGTTCTTTAATAGCTTATCTAATAAAGAATGCTCGCTTGAGGACTATTTACATGCGCAACATGTATGGAAAGTTTTCAACTGCCAGTCATTAAAAGAATATATGGAGCTTTATCTCAAAACGGATGTTCTTTTATTGACTGATGTTTTTCAAAATTTTCGCGCAATATGTAAGAAAATTTATTCTCTAGATCCTGCACATTATTATACCACACCCGGTCTATCGTGGGATGCTATGCTTAAGACCACCGAAATAGAATTAGATCTTCTTACTGATATAGATATGTATAGGTTTATTCAGAATGGTATTAGAGGTGGTTTGGTACAGTGCTGCAAACGGTACTCCAAAGCCAACCACATGTATATGGATGCGTATGCCGCAAGCAAACCATCCGAATATTTAATGTACCTGGATGCAAATAATTTATATGGCTGGGCAATGTCTCAGAGTCTTCCATACACTGGTTTTCAATGGATGAGTGAGACTGAGATTGCAGCATTAAATGTTGTTCAAATAGAGGAAAATTCTGAGTATGGATACATTTTAGAAGTAGACCTTAATTATCCCGATGCACTACATGATTATCATAATGATCTACCCTTTTGTCCGCTAAATCAAAAGCCTACACCACAAGCAAAGGTTTGCAAACTTGTTGCTGATCTTAGGTCAAAAACAAAATACCCTATCCATTACAAAAACCTTCAGCAGTGCTTACATAATGGTTTAATATTGTCAAAAATACATAGAGTTTTAAAGTTTAAACAGGCTCCTTGGCTTAAAAAATATATTGATCTAAACACTTCCCATAGAACATTAGCAAAAAACAATTTTGAAAAAGATTTTTTTAAACTGCTTAATAACGCAGTCTATGGGAAAACAATGGAGAACGTTGAAAAACGTAAAAATGTTAAAATTTTCACTTCGTGGGAATCCACAACACGCAATCGATTAGGGGCACGTTCGCTTATTGCTAAGGCTAGTTTTCATAGCTCTGCGCAATTTTCTGAAGATATGTATGCTATTCAAATGAAGCGTCTCCATAATGTTTATGACAAGCCAATGTATTTATGGTTTACAGTTTTAGAACTTTCCAAATGGCAGATGTATGATTTTCATTATGACTATATAAAACCTAAATTTCAAGAAAAAGTCACCTTGAATTACATGGATACAGATTCCTTCATATATTCAATACAGACTAAAGATTTTTATGCAGATATTGCTGAAGATGTAGAAATGAGGTTTGATACGTCCGAATACCCTGAGGAGTTAGCAAAGTTATATGGGATTAAAAGGTGTAATAAAAAGGTTTTGGGTATGATGAAGGATGAGAACTGTGGCAAAAGAATGCTAGAGTTTGTTGGTCTCAGAGCAAAAATGTATTCATTGTCTCTTGAGGGGGGTGGATGTATTAAAAAATCTAAGGGTGTTAAGAAGTCTGCATTAGATAAGCTTTCCATAAATAGTTATAAAGAATGTCTATTTGATAAAAAGATTTTCAAAGATGAAATGGTATTGTTTAGATCTAAAATCCACAACTTATATACACATAAGATAATGAAAACTACTTTAAGCTCAAATGATGATAAACGAAAAATAAGGTCTGACGGTATAAATACCTATGCCTGGGGTCATTATAAAATTGGTTCCCAAATAACTTTATAGCTTTATTTACTTTAAATTAGAAAAATAAATAAAAAACAACAGAAATAAAGATTTTTTTTTTTTTTTTGAGAAAATCTGTCTAAGACAAAATGAAAATTCTGCAAATAAATAATAATAAGATATATAAAAAATCTGTAAGTAAAAATAATAAGGTATATAATAACAAATAAATAAAAATAAATCCAATATATTGTTTTAAATTGAATTCTTTATTTAAAAATTAAAAAAAAATAAAAATAAAAAAATGTATATACATAAATTTTTTTTTTTTACAAAAATATACCTAAGACAAAAAGAAAAAACCTGAAATAAAAAACCTGAAATAAAAACCTGAAATAAAAAAACATCTAAATAAAAATAATAACAACCATACAAAATTTGTTTGTTTTTGCTTTTTTTTATTAAATTATTAAATTTTGTTTATATTAAAAAAAAATAAAAGTTAAAAGGAGTAGTCTATTTCCGCTAAAATTTCGTCGAGGTCCGTGTCAAATTTGAAACCATCCAACGGATGCGGAGTACAAGTCCGAAAGGCCGAATTAAACACCGGGCTGTTGGCTCTGGCTGTTTCATGTCCCCTCCGGACAACGGGGTCAGGCTCTCCTCGTAATTGGGGGAGGTGAAGACAACCTCAGAACCCAGTTGTCCAGTGTGGTGAACTTTCTGCGGCGTCTCCTCGAATTACCCATGGCCAGTGGGTCATATACGTCGAGTGGTAGCGGCATCTCCTGCGCATTGTCTCCGACAATTTCCATCGCTGGCTTCTTTATCACCCATCCCGAGAGGGTGTTTGTTTGTTTTGAAATTCTCCTTGAGCTCATCTTTTTTTTTTTTTTTTTAATATATTTTTGTAAATATATACGACGATATACGATATACGATGCTGCTGATGCTGCTCTTCGATTTTGAATGTCTTAGTTGTGAACGTGCACGTCTTTTATATCCATCAGCATCGAGAAGTGGCCAGTTGAGAGCACGCACAATACAGGTAAAAAATGAAAAATATGTCATCCACATCCTTAAAAATAAAAGGAAAGTGCCACCAATGGAGTGATGCGATACCTGTACGTTTACAGAACATCATTCTTATCTATCCAAGAGTTGTGCTGCACATTCGAGAACCCTAACCATTTAACTAGCACCCTACTGTTTCGCCGCTCTATTATTTTTTCAACGAGGTAAGTGTGTGGAAACTTTGTTTTCGCTAGTTCCTCTTTATAAAAACCACCTTTCACTTCGTTGTCCTGATAGTCTGTTAGTATATATGTAGTAGGGTATGTTAAAGTGCTTTTCAGTGCTCTGTAATGTTAAATTCTAGCATTCCCAATTGGTCGGTTTTCGCGGTGGAGGACCCGGTGGAGGACCCGGTGGAGGACCCAGTAGAGGACCCGGTGAAGGAACTGGGGGAGGAACCGCAAGCGGGGCCTTTGGCAGTGGCGAGGCCATGGGCATTGGGAGACGACAGAACGAACATTACCCTGTAAACAAACGTTAAGACACAACGACTACTAAATACCTAAATAATAATAGTTAAATAGCTGACACAAGCCAAAATTGCGATCAGAACTATTTGAGTCTATGTACACTTAGATCATAAAATCATAGAGCCGCTCGCATTTTTATAATCAATTGCAATACCAAAAACAACAGCAACATCCATGTGAGTCATATCGAAAGTGATAGAGGGGGAAAGTGATACTACTTATATTAATATATTAAAACACGGGCGTCTATGAAATGCAGGTAGGATGTTAATTGATTGGTCCCCTTCAATGATGAATCCTACGAGCCAAACCTATAGGCTTGTCATTTAAAATGTTTAGCGTCCTCTTTTTTTTTTCTTAGACGCACTCAACTTTTTTGGTGTGTACGTTTCTAACCTTTGCTTATTTATATCTGTTTTGATTATTGGTCAACTGCTAGGAAAATCTTATGTCCTGGCTTGGTTTAAAATCAATAAAAGAGCTAGTTTTGGTTGAATTAACAATCAGTAGCTCAGAAAATTCATAAGTGTAACTTCTAGTTTGGTTTTAAAATAAAGTGTTTTCATTCAGTTGTGGTTTTTAATTAAAAAAAAAAATAAAATAAAAATATATTAAAATGTCGACTAAAGCGAATAATATACCTAAAACTGTGTACACAGCCGCCTGTCTAAACGCCTTAGCGGAATGCTTTTAGGACAGCGCAGCACCAAACACTCCAGAAACCTGGAGGAAAACGATTTGCAGCACAGCCTGCCTAAACGCTCTAGCCGAGTGTTATTCAAACACGACCGCCACCCCTACTATGAACAACACCATCGCCACTACCTCCACCAACTCATCTACGACCGCCACCCCTACTATGAACAACATCGCCACTACCTCCAGCAACTCAACTACGGCCGCCACTCCTACCATATGCAAAACAGCCTACATCAACACTATCGCCACCAACTCCATCAATACACCCATCGCCATCACCTCCCATTCTACGTGGTGTAGTACATTTAAGATCTTTGTACTTTTTTCAAAGTGGAATGGACATTTAAGATCCAATACCCACAAAATGCGTGTTTTTATACCTCTGAATAGTGCTGTTAAGCAGATTTCAGGTGGGTTTAAAAACCGCATTCTCACGTTATCGTTTGATAACAGGCGTGAGGAAATTCTCACTGATGCCTCATCAAATGTAATTCCAATTCTAGCCAACGTTTTATCTTTACGAGAATGTTACAACTACATCTTTACATGTGCCTATAGCATTCTCGTACTACATCAAGTGCTCATTTGACCCATCCTTAGGCAAGTTTGTATTAGAGACAGGTAAAAATGCAGGTGTTAAATTTGTCACATCTCTCATCAGAGATGTTACTAAGATTTATACCTCTTACCTCTCTTGTATTAAACCTATGGGAATGAGTGCAGTGGAGGAAGCCAGTTTTCAAAATGCAGTAAATTGTCATATTTGCAAGAAAATGTTGGGGACCGACCGAGTACGGGATCACTGTCATTTAACGAGTCAGTAGAGGGGTCCAGCTCATAATGTTTGCAACATTAATTATCAAATTGGACCTTTTGTTCCCGTATTTTTCCATTATTTCTCGCGGTATGACTCCCATCTTTTCGTGAGAGAACTAAACAAAGTTGAGGGTCGTATTAAAGTACTCCCTTTAAATAAGGAGTTGTACATATCACTCACTTTACATACATAGCGTCCCATGATAAAAACTAAGAAATTAGATTTTTAGATATGTTTCGCTTTATGGCAACCAGCTTAGATGCTCTAAGTAGTAATCTAACTACTGAATGTTTTGAGAGTGTTTGACGTTTTAATTCCTGCGAGAATGAGTTTAATTTATTGCGTAGAAAGGGAGTTTTTCCATATGAGTTTTTAGATTCAGAATGTCGACTGGCCGAAACTTGTCTGCCTCCGAGTTTATCAAATAAAGAATGCTCGCTTGAGGACTATTTACATGCACAACATATATATGCCAGTCATTAAAAGAATATATGGAGCTTTATCTCAAAACAGATGTTCTTTTATTGACTGATGTTTTTCAAAATTTTCGCGCAATATGTAAGAAAATTTATTCTCTAGATCCTGCACATTATTATACCACACCCGGTCTATCCTGGGATGCTATGCTTAAGACCACCGAAATAGAATGAGATCTTCTTACTGATATAGATATGTATCGGTTTATTCAGAAAAAACGGTACTCAAAAGCCAACCACATGTATATGGATGCGTATGAAGCAAACAAACCATCCGAATATTTAATGTATCTAGATACAAATAATTTATATGGTTGGGCAATGTCTCAGAGTCTTCTGAGATTGCAGCATTAAATGTTGTTCATATAGAGGAAAATTCGGAATATGGCAACATTTTAGAAGTAGACCTTATTTATCCCGCTGCACTCTATGATTATCATAATGATCTACCCTTTTGTCCGCTAAATCAAAAGCCTACACCACAAGCAAAGGTTTGCAAACTTGTTGCTGAGCTTTGGTCAAAAACAAAATACCCTATCCATTACAAAAACCTTCAGCAGTGTTTACATAATGGTTTAATATTGTCAAAAATACATAAAGTTTTAAAGTTTAAACAGGCTCCTTGGCTTAAAAAATATATTGATCTAAACACTTCCCATAGAACATTAGCGAAAAACAATTTTGAAAAAGATTTTTTTAAACTGCTTAATAACGCAGTCTATGGGAAAACAATGGAGAACGTTGAAAAACGTAAAGATGTTAAAATTGTCACTTCGTGGGAATCAGCAAATTGCAATCGATTAGGTGCACGTTCGCTTATTGCTAAGGCTAGTTTTCATAGCTCTGCACAATTTTCTGAAGATATGTATGCTATTCAGATGAAGCGCCTCCATAATGTTTATGATAAACCAATGTATTTAGGGTTTACAGTTTTAGAACTTTCCAAATGGCAGATGTATGATTTTCATTACGACTATATTAAACCTAAATTTCAAGAAAAAGTCACCTTGAATTATATGGATACAGACTCCTTCATATATTCAATACAGACTAAAGATTTTTATGCAGATATTGCTGAAGATGTAGAAATGAGGTTCGATACGTCCGAATACCCTGAGGAGTTAGCAAAGTTATATGGGATTAAAAGGTGTAATAAAAAGGTTTTGGGTATGATGAAGGATGAGAACTGTGGCAAAAGAATGCTAGAGTTTGTTGGTCTCAGAGCGAAAATGTATTCATTGTCTCTTGAGGGGGGTGGTTGTATTAAAAAATCTAAGGGTGTTAAGAAGTCTGCATTAGATAAGCTTTCTATAAATAGTTATAAGGAATGCCTATTTAATAAAACGATATTCAAAGATGAAATGATATTGTTTAGATCTAAGATCCACAACTTGTATACACATAATATAATAAAAACTACTTTAAGCTCTTATGACGATAAGAGGAAAACAAGGTCTGACGGTATTAATACATATGCGTGGGGTCATTATAAAATTGATTCCCACATAACGTAATAACTTTATATAGGTGAAGTTTAAATAAAATGAAATTGTTTATTCATTTACCAAAACTAAAAAAAGAAAAATCTAGAAAAAACTTAAATATAACAAAATCTGTAAATAATATTAAGATACACAAAAAATCTGAAAGTAAAAGTAATATAAATATCTGTAAATAAAAATAATACAAGAAAGTAAATAAATAAAAACACACATTGTAAATACAGTTTAAATCTTTTATTTTTATTTTAAAAAATCTAATTATTAGATATATAGCCTGAAATAAAATATGAATATCTGTAAATAAAAATAATAAAACAAGAAAGTAAATAAAAAGACATCATAAAATGCAGTTTATATGATTTATTTATTTATAAATGTATTATTATGTATTAAATTACAATTTTTAAAATGAATAATTCATCTCATTTAATATTGCATCCAGCTCATCATTATTAAAAATATTGAGCACCTCATACAGAGGTTCCGGAGTGCTCGTCCGAAACGAACACTCGAAGACCGGTGATGGTGTCCAGCTTCGATCGAGCATTTCCTCGACTTGTTGATTTTGTCTCCTGACATAAGGGACAGATCTCATTGGGGCAGGCGACGACAGTCTGATCACCCAATTATCCATCGTTGTGAACCGGCGGCGACGTCTCCGTGTTTCACCCATGTTTAGGGGGTCATACACATCAAATGGGGGTGGCATCTCCTGCTCATCCTCACCAAGCAGCTCCACAGCTGGCTTCCTTATTAACCACCCATCAAGGGTGTTTTTTTGAGTTGCCATAGATTTTCTTGATGATTTCATTTTGTTTAATTTAATTTATTTAGGTGTTTTGTGTTTTGTGTTTTTTTTTTGAGTGTTGTGCTCGTCTTGCTGCTTTTTGATTTTGGATGTTTGAGCTCCAATCTGCACACCTTTTATACTCATCAGATGACACACACACACACACAGACACATATACACACAAAAAAATTTCCTGCTTTCTCTTAAAAAGGAAAAGTGGGATCAATAGAGAGATACGCCCATCACTTGACGCACCAATGGAGAGATGCGACCAATACATGTTACACCAATGGAGTGATGCGGTCAATACCTGATGCACGCTTAAACAATGTCATTGTTATCTATCCACGAATTGTGCGCATTCGAGAACCCTAACCATTTAACTAGCACCTGACCTTTTCGTCGTTCTATTATTTTCTCAACTAGATAAGTGTGTGGTAACTTTGTTTTTGTTAGTTCCTCTTTATAAAAACCGCCTTTCACTTCGGTACCCTCATAATCTTTCAATATGTATGTAGTAGGGTATGTATTCTGTATTTTTTTAATTTGGAAAATTTCACTTGTCCAGTTTGGTGTATATCCTTTCTCAAATAAATGTTTATGTTTACTTATACGCACATGATCATTTACTTTGAATTTACTGCCAACAAAGATTTTTAAGTGGCTATAGACAGTATTTAGCAATATCTGTTCATTTGAGGAATTTACTTTTAAAGGTGGCATTTTAATTGTCCTATGATATTGCTTATTATACTGTTTAATCAACTGCTTGTACATTTCAATCCAATTGTATGTTCCATTAAAGCTAAACTCTTTCCACATCATTTCCTTTAAAGTTCTATTAAAACGCTCAACAATTGATGCTTTAAGAACACTATAGCTTGAGTTATGATTAATGTTATGTTTCCTGCACAAATTTTTAAAATCAGTATTAAAAAATTCTTTTCCATCATCCGTTTGTAAATTCTTGGGAATTCTCTGCAATTTAAAAATGCTTGCGAACGCTTTGTAACTTCTTTTCCAGATTTAGTTTTTAATGCTACTCCCCACGCATATTTGGAAAACGTGTCAATGATTGTCAATAGAAATAAATATCCTTTATTAGACGAGGAGTACTTTCCCATTTCCACTAAGTCTGCCTGCCAATGATCATCGATCCCTTTCATTACAACTCTCCTCCGATTAAACCTTTTACGTGCAGGAGCATGTAACTCTTTCACTATCTCCCGTTTACTCATCTCCAATTGTAGCTAATTTATTATAATGCGCGTATTAGTTTCTTGATAATTTTTTTTTTTTATTATTTATTTATTTTCTTCTTCATAAAGTAGTAGTACAAGGTTGTTGTCCGCGTCTTTTTGTATTGTGTCGAGGGTAAATTTTTGAGAGCCACATATTTTTTTTTAAAAACGTTTCCCAAATTTTTAACACAGGTGTCTTCTCTATCAGTATTGTTACACATACTATCCATATACACTTCCAAGATTTTGAACTCATGTTTCTTTGATTAGATACAAACATAAACTAGAACCATCCGTGAAGGGAGTCAATCAGCTTTTAACAAGCACTCATAAATAACATTTTCTTATATACCATTCTTTATTTAGTTTTCATTTCATAAAATTTTATTGTATTGTATGTTAAAGGCACTCCTCTTAATATTTTTTTTTTTTTTTTAAATGTTTATCAAGTTTTTCTTTTATACTTTCTATCCTTTTTTTAATATTGTTTATATTCTGTTGCAATAAATCAAGTTTTTGGTTTCTTTGTTTTATTAATAATAATAAAATAGTGTGACTTATATCTTCATTCACTTGAATTAATAATTCATCCACATATCCTTTTATAAACTAAATCATTTGCATCCTGCGGTTGTACACAATCGATGATTCGTTTTTTCTGTATATTTAAATTACCATCCTCATCAATGAGAAAACCCACTAATCTTTTGCTATTTCTGTTGAAATACTTCAAATGCTCTCTTTCACTCGAATAATGTCCAAACTTGTCAATTGTCATAATGAGTCAACTTTAATTTAGTTTCATTGATATCTGATTCCACATTTGGTTTTTTTTTTTGTTCTTAATGTAAGTGCTTAGTCACAAACTCATTATTACTGTTTATACTTGAAATGATCTCATTGCTAACTTTATTAACATTGTCTATTATCTGGGCTATTTCCTTAGTTATTTCGTTCATTTTGATTTCCAATCCATTAAACTTATTATTTTTTTGTTCTATTAACTGAGTAATATATGCCGTTTGACTTTTCTTTAATTCAAATACTTTAACATCAACGTATTCTTTTATTACCAAATCATTTTTATTTATTGGGCTAGCTGAATTTTTTATGCGTTTGCTCTGGGCTTTTAAATTACCATCCTCATCAAAGTGAATTCCAACTACAGTTCTAATCCCCCTTTTTAATTTCTCCGAGCGTTCTTTATCGTTTGAGAAATGACTAAACTTGTCAAGAGACATATTAATAATAAGACTATTCAATGAGTGTAGACCATATTTATTAGAAAATTATGTTAGCCTCTCGCAACTCTTCAATTATCGATACAATTTCATTATTATGACTTATGTTACCAGCTGTCTGTGAGGCGATCAAAAGCTTAAGTCTATTAACAATCTCATTAGGATTATCCCAGTATACATAATTTGGTTTATGGCTGTTTAGCATCATGAGAGTTCCGCCTTTATGTGTAGATTTTTTATTATTTAGAGGTGTAGACATTGCGCTTGGCTCAACAACTTTTGTGAAAAGGTTTTTTATTATTTCAGTGTACTTTTTGGAGCGATTACCCTTTAGTGCTCCATTAGGCTGATGATTTTTTCTATGAGCGTTTGTTTTTTCTAAGATTTCCTGGTAAGAGTCCAAATCCATTTGATTATAGTTATGTGGATTTTTTAAAAAGATTAAGGAATATAACCTGGGAGTAAGATTCCAATTTTCACCGGTTTCCAATTCTATTCTCTTGTTGTATAAATTTATCTTATAGCTCCCTAATTTAGTTTCTCCTTTATTTTTAGTTGGTCCAAATGCTTTGTCTAGTTGTCCTGCTCGCTCTAACTCATTAAGACTGAGATTATACTCTTCATTACTAACTACATCAGAATTAATATAATTTTCTTCTTTTGGTATAAGCGATTCATGAAATGATTGATTTCCATCTATTTCCCCATCTATTGCATCATAAAATTCACTAGTATAATTTTCATTCTCTTCAGCCTTATTTATACTTGTATCTTTTTCTTCTTTTTTTATTCGGGGAGGTGGTTCAATTTCTATATTTCCTTTAATCATCTTTTTAAGTGGTTCTGTTAACGGTTTAAATGTTTCTTCCAACTGATACTCATTAGCAGCTTTACCTAATTTAATGCTTCGAAATTTTCTTTTTAATGCGTTACTTGTTTTTGTTAATTCCTTTAGTATATGCTCATTCATTTTAATATAAGATGTTGTTGTTTAGCTGTTATTTTGTTGAGGTTATTCAGAACAGCTTGATGTTTAGCTGTTATTTTGTTGTGGTTTCTGACAAACAGGTTGTTGTTTAGCTGTTATTTGTTGCGGTTTTTTAGAACAGCTTGATGTATAGCTGTTATTTTGCTACGGCTTTCAGAACAGCTTGATGTTTAGCTGTTATTTCGTTGTGGTTTTTTCAGAACAGGTTGATGTTTAGCTGTTGTTTTGTTGTGGTTATTCAGAACAGCTTGATGTTTAGCTGTTATTTTGCTTTGGCTTTCAGAACAGCTTGATGTTTAGCTGTTATTTCGTTGTGGTTTTTTAGAAACAGGATGTTGTTTAGCTCTCGAGAAGTTTAATCATAGGACTGCTATATGTGACCTATTCAGATATTTGTAACAAACTAAGACAGTTAAGTAGTAGGGAACTGGCGGTTCTACGCCAATCAAACCCCCCATTAATTTTGACAGGTTAATTACCCCCCGCTGATTTTTTTTCGACCCTTTTATTACCCCCCGCTGATACCAGGGGTGGAAAACAAAGGATTGAGAATTTCATCAGATCAAGCGTGGACACCTGTGAGTGCATCAAAGTCAAAGGAGGGTTGAGAACAAAGGATTGATAATTTTGTCAGTCAAAAATCAAAACACAGTCAAGGTTGGTTAGTACATCATAGTCAAAGGAGAGAACATTCCTATCTCGCATTGTTATTAACAATAGCAGCAACAAGCACACCAGGATTTGTGAGAATCGGTGCTCAAAGGATCTGTTTTGGCTATTTTACTAAGAATTGTTAGAGACAATTGTGTGCCTGTTAATACGCTTTACAAAGCACACCTGCATGCAATAAAAAACGAATTTTTTATGATAGTAAGAATCAGTGAACAAAGAATGCAAGGATAGAGTCTAGTGAGTGCCTGTTTGATGTGCGTTGTTTTGCACACCCGCAAGCAAGCCATAAACAACGAATTTCGTGATCGTAAGGGTCAGTGAGCAAAGTATGGGAATTTTCTTTCGCAGCAGCAGCAGCAAGGTCAATACATAGATTCTTAACAAGAGTATTGATACTTGTAGACAAAGAAAGTGTTAGAGGGAGAAAGTGTTAAAGAGAGAAAGTGTTAGACGGGGAAAGTGTTAGAGGGGGATAGTGATCCTCCATATATAAGTATAATAAGACACGTCCAATCATGTTATTCTGTACACGATCGTCTATGAAAAGCAGGTGGGGGTGTTAATTGATTGGTCCCCTTTATCCATAAGATGAATACTTTTAACCAATCCTGTAGCCATAGCATTTGAATTTTTAGCGCTATCTCTTTCTTACATATACTCAACTTTTTTAGTGCGTACGTTTCTAACCTTTGTTTATTTATTTCTGTTTTAACTATTAGTCAATTGCTAGGAAAATCTTATATCCTGTATTGACTTCAAAATCAATTAAAGAGATAGTTTTGGTTAAATAAACGATCAGTAGGTCAAGAAGTTTTCAATAGTTTCTTTTAAAATTTTATCTTGCGTGTTTTCAAACGTTTATGTTTCTTAATATTAATTTTTAAATCATATTAAAATGTCTTCGAACGCAATTAAAAAAATTGTTTACACCACTGCCTCCCTAAACGCATTAGCAGAGTGTTTCAATACACATGCATCTCCCAACACTCCAGGAACCACAAAAAAAGTAATATGCAGTACGGCCTGCCTAAACGCTCTAGCCGAGTGTTATTCAAACACTTCCACCACCCCTACTATGAAAAACACAGCCTACCTCAACACTATCGCCACCACTTCCACAAAAACACCCATCGCCATCACCTCCCATTCTACGTGGTGTAACACATGTAAGATTTTTGTACTATTTTCAAAGTGGACTGGACATTTAAGATCCAATACCCACAAAATGCGTGTTTTTATACCTGTGAATAGTGCTGCTAAGCAGATTTCAGGTGGATTTAAAAACCGCATTCCTACGTTATCGTTTGATAATTCCAAGAAAAAGTCACATTGAATTATATGGATACAGACTCATTCATATACTCGATACAGACTAAAGATTTTTATGCAGATATTGCTCAAGATGTTGAAATGAAGTTCGATACATCTGAATATCCTGAGGAGTTAGCTAACTTATATGGGATTAAAAGGTGCAATAAAAAGGTTTTGGGTATGATGAAGGATGAGAACTGTGGTAAACGAATGCTAGAGTTTGTTGGTCTCAGAGCGAAAATGTATTCATTGTCTCTTGAGGGGGGTGGATGTATTAAAAAATCTAAGGGTGTTAAGAAGTCTGCATTAGATAAGGTAACTATAAATAGTTATAAAGAATGTCTATTTGATAAAAAGATATTCAAAGATGAAATGATGTTATTTAGATCTAAAATCCACAACTTATATACACATAAGATAAATAAAACTACTTTAAGCTCTTATGACGATAAGAGGAAAACAAGGTCTGACGGTATTAATACATATGCGTGGGGTCATTATAAAGTTGATTCCCACATAACGTAATAACTTTATATAGGTGAAGTTTAAAAAAAAATGAAATTGTTTATTCATTTACCAAAACTATAAAAAAAAAAAAAAATCTAGAAAAAACTTAAATATAACAAAATCTGTAAATAATAATAAGATACACAAAAAATCTGAAAGTAAAAGTAATATAAATATCTGTAAATAAAAATAATACAAGAAATTAAATAAATAAAAACACACATTGTAAATACAGTTTAAATCTTTTATTTTTATTTTAAAAAATCTTTTTATTAGATATATAGCCTGAAATAAAATATGAATATCTGTAAATAAAAATAATAAAACAAGAAAGTAAATAAAAAGACATCATAAAATGCAGTTTATATGATTTATTTATTTAGAAATGTATTATTATGTATTAAATTACAATTTTTAAAATGAATAATTCATCTCATTTAATATAGCATCCAGCTCATCATTATTAAAAATATTGAGCACCTCATACAGAGGTTCCGGAGTGCTCGTCCGAAACGAACACTCGAAGACCGGTGATGGTGTCCAGCTTCGGTCGAGCATTTCCTCGACTTGTTGTTGATTTTGTCTCCTGACATAAGGGACAGATCTCATTGGGGCAGGCGACGACAGTCTGATCACCCAATTATCCATCGTTGTGAACCGGCGGCGACGTCTCCGTGTTTCACCCATGTTAAGGGGGTCATACACATCAAATGGGGGTGGCATCTCCTGCTCATCCTCACCAAGCAGCTCCACAGCTGGCTTCCTTATTAACCACCCATCAAGGGTGTTTTTTTGAGTTCTCATCGATTTGTTTGATGTTTTCATTTTGTTTAATTTAATTTAGTTAGGTGTTTTGTGTTTTTTTTTTTTTGAGTGTTGTGCTCGTCTTGCTGCTTTTTGATTTTGGATGTTTGAGCTCCAATCTGCACACCTTTTATACTCATCAGATGACACACACTCACACACACACATATGCACACAAAAACAAGTAGAAACGTTGCAGTCGGACGCACCCGACTGCGGTATACTCGATACCAGTAGTAAAACAGATTAAAAGAGAGAGCTGATTGCAATGGTGTGTGGATACGGCAGGGGTGTATGCTGCTGCAGGGGTGTACGCTGCCTCAACGATTGTCTGATGCAGATGGGGATGCCAAAAAGCTATCTTCCTTCCAAATTTGGTGATTCTAGCTCAAAGTTAGAAGAATATGGTGGATGGTAGGCTGGGGGAGGTATGGGGGGGGGGGCTTGGCATCAAAATTTTAGCTGAAGATCTGTGTATGATGTCAATTGCTATCCTCATACCAAATTTGGTGACTCTAGCTCAAAAATAGTAAAATTTGGGGGAAGGGGGGATGGGGTTGGTAAGGGGGGGCGTGGCATCCAAACTTTTGCTGCAGATCTATTTATGATGTCAATAGCTATTCTCAAACCGAATTTGGTGACTCTAGCTCAAAGTTAGTAGAATTTGGTAGAAGGGGGGCTGGGTGCTGGGGGCTGGTATGGGGGGGGCGTGGCGTCCAAAGTTTTTCTGCAGATCTGTTTATGATGTTAATTGCTATCCTCATACCAAATTTGGTGGCTCTAGCTCAAAGTTAGTAGAATATGGTGGAAGGGGGGCTGGGGGCGGTATGGGTGGGGGGCGCCATCCACTTTTTTTGGGTTTCTTCATCACCTATCTTGGCCCCAAATTTGGCGGCTCTAGCTCAAAAAATGTGGAAAATATAGGCGTTTTTGATTTCAAAATGCAGGGGGCTCGGGTTCAGGGGGGGCGCGGCTCCAAAACTTTAATGCAGTTTTTTGGGGATTGTTAGTAGCTATCTTCCTACCAAATTTGGTGACTCTAGCCTTAACGCTTTGGAAAATACACGCATTCCCGTTTTTAGTGAAGCATTGGGGCGGTTTGGGGCAGCTTGGTCAGTATGGATTGGCGTGGCATCCAAAGTTTTTATGCATTTATTTTGGGACTATAATCACCTATTTTGGCACAAAATTTGGTGGCTCTAACTCAAAAACTGTAAAAGATATAAGCATTTCTGTTTTTCAACTGCGGGGGGGCTGGGGGCGGAATGGGTGGGTGGGGCTCCAAAACTTTGATGCAGTTTTTGGGGGGTCGTAACCAGTTATCTACCTACCAAATTTTGTGACTCTAGCTCAAACACTATGGAAGATACACGCACTACCGTTTTTAGCGAAGCGTTGGGGTGGTTGAGGGCGGATAGGGCAGTATAGATGGGCGTGGCATCCAAAGTTTTAATGAATTGGGTTCGAGATCGTTACCACCTATCTTGGTACCAAATTTGGAGGGTCTAGCTCAAAAACTGTAGTAGATATGGGCATTTTAAGTGTTAAACTGCGGGGGGGCTGGGGGCGGTATGGGTGGGCGTGGCTCCAAAATTTTTGATGCAGTTTTTTGGGGATTGTTAGTAGCTATTTTCTCCCCAAATTTGGTAGTTCTAGCTGTAAGGGCTTGCGAAATAGCTGGATCTATCGATTTTGCGTTATCGAGTTTATCGATTTGCCAGCCCCCTAGTTATCGTAGAACTCCAATCTTGACACTTTAATTTACTATGCCATAGATAAACAGATTTGCAAAGTTTGAAGTCTCTAACTTGAAGGGTGTGGAAAAAAGTTGCGAACATACAGACGGACAGACGGACAGACGGACAGACACCATGACGGACATTGCACAAACCCAATATACTCTTTACCTTCGGTATCGAGTATAAAAAAAAATGTCCTGCTTTCTCTTAAAAAGGAAAAGGGGGATCAATAGAGAGATACGCCCATCACTTGACGCACCAATGGAGAGATGCGACCAATACATTTTACACCAATGGAGTGATGCGGTCAATACCTGATGCACGCTTAAACAATGTCATTGTTATCTATCCAAGAATTGTGCGCATTCGAGAACCCTAACCATTTAACTAGCACCTGACCTTTTCGTCGTTCTATTATTTTCGCAACTAGATAAGTGTGTGGTAACTTTGTTTTTGTTAGTTCCTCTTTATAAAAACCGCCTTTCACTTCGGTACCCTCATAATCTTTCAATATGTATGTAGTAGGGTATGTATTCTGTATTTTTTTAATTTGGAAAATTTCACTTGTCCAGTTTGGTGTATATCCTTTCTCAAATAAATGTTTATGTTTACTTATACGCACATGATCATTTACTTTGAATTTACTGCCAACAAAGATTTTTAAGTTGCTATACACAGTATTTAACAATATCCGTTCATTTGAGGAATTTACTTTTAAAGGTGGCATTTTAATTGTCCTATGATATTGCTTATTATACTGTTTAATCAACTGCTTGTACATTTCAATCCAATTGTATGTTCCATTAAAGCTAAACTCTTTCCACATCATTTCCTTTCAAGTTCTATTAAAATGCTCAACAATTGATGCTTTAAGAACACTAAAGCTTGAGTAATGATTAATGTTATGTTTCTTGCACAAGTTTTTAAAATCAGTATTAAAAAATTCTTTTCCATCATCCGTTTGTAAATTCTTGGGAATTCTCTGCAATTTAAAAATGCTTGCGAACGCTTTTGTAACTTCTTTTCCAGATTTAGTTTTTAATGCTACTCCCCACGCATATTTAGAAAACGTGTCAATGATTGTCAATAGAAATCGATATCCCTTATTAGACGAGGCGTACTTTCCCATTTCTACTAAGTCTGCCTGCCAAAGGTCATCGATCCCCTTCATTACAACTCTTCTTCGTCTAAACTTTTTACGTGCAGGAGCATGTAACTCGTTCACTAATTCCCGTTTACTCATACTAGAATGTAGCTCTTATTAGTTTAACTTGTAGTATTAAGGTTCTGAACAACGTCGTTGAATAAAGGAATGCTTCTTGAGTGCTTGGGTTTAATTTTTATTTATTTTTTTTTTTTTTTCACTACAAAGTAGTACAAGTATGCTCTTTCATTGTTGCGAACCATACAACACATATACACATAAAAGATTTTAAAGTCATTTTTTTTTTCCTTTTATAGTCACAATCAAATGATTTACAACCATTCGTGATGAGAGTCAAACAGCTCTTAACAAGCTTGGCTGGGTTGTATTTACATTTATATCAATTTAAATGTTAATCGGTAAAGGCACCCCATTCACTCTTATTATTTTTATTCTTTTTATTTTCCTTAATGCATCCAATTAGAAATGTAAAATATTTATCAAGTTTTTCTTTTATACTTTCTATCCTGTTTTTAGTATCGTTTATATTCTTTTGTAATAAATCAACTTTTTTGTTTCTTTGTTTTATTAATAATAACAAAATAGTGTGACTTATATCATCATTCACTTGAATTAATAGATCATCCACATATCCTTTTATAGCCAAGTCATTCGCATCTTGCGGGTGTATACAACATATGATTCGTTTTTTCTGTATATTCAAATTACCATCCTCATCAATGAGAAAACCCACTAATGTTTTGCTTTTTCTGTTTAAATACTCCAAATGCTCTTGAACGCTTGAATAGTGTCCAAACTTGTCAAGACTCATAATGACTCCACATTGCTGCCAATAACTATTTTTTTTTTTACTGACGTCTCATTGATCTATGATTTCACAATCGTTTTTTTTTCTTGATGTAAGTGTTTGGTCACAAACTCATTATTACTGTTTATACTTGAAATAATCTCATTGCTAACTTTATTAACATTATCTATTATCTGGGTTATTTCCTTAGTTATTTCGTTCATTTTGTTTTGCAAACCTTTAAACTTATTATTTCTGTGTTCTACTAACTGAGTAATGTATACCGTTTGACTTTTCTTTAATTCAAATACTTTATCATCAAAGTATTCTTTTATTACTAAATCATTATTATTTATGGGGTGGACTGAATTTTTAATACGTTTGTTCTGGGCATTTAGATTACCATCCTCATCAAAGTGAACTCCATCCACAGTTTTAATCCTCCTTTTTAACTTTTCCAAACGTTCTTTATCGTTTGAGAAATGTCCAAACTTGTCAAGGGACATATTAATAATAAGAATATTTAATGAGTGTAGACCATATTTATTAAAAAATTATGTTTGCCTCTCGCAACTCTTCAATTATCGATATAATTTCATTATTATGATTACTGTTACCAGCTGACTGTAAAGCGACCAAAAGCTTTAGTCTATTAACAATCTCATTAGGATTGTCCCAGTATACATAATTTGATTTATTTTTGTTGAGCATCATAAGAGTACCGCCTTTATGTGTTGTTTTTACTATTTAGAGGTGTAGACATTGCGCTTGGTTCAACCACTTTTGTGAAAAGTTTTTTAATTATTTCATTATACTTTTTGGAGCGATTACCCTTTATTGCTTCATTAGGCCGATGATTTCTTCTGTGAGCATTTGTTTTTACTAAAATTTCCTGATATGAGTTCAGGTCCATTTGGTTATATCCACGTGGATTTTTTAAAAAAATTAAAGAATATAATCCAGGAGTAAAATTCCACTTTTCACCCGTTTCAAGTTCTATTATTTTATTATCCACATTTATTTTAGAGCTCCCTAGTTTAGTTGCTCCATCAATTTTAGTTGGTCCAAATGCTTTATCTAGTTGTCCCTCGACTTCTAAGTCTTTTAAACTGAGATTATAGCCCTCATCACTAATTTCGTTTGTCTGATTATACTCTTCATTGCTTACTAAAGCGGGGTTAATATAGGTTTGGTCGCTCGGTATAAGCAATTCATGAAAGGTTTGCCTCCCATCTATTTCTCCATCTAATGCATCATAAAACTCATTAGTGTAATCTTCATTTTTTTGCACCTCATTGTTACTCATATTTTTTTCTTCTTTTTTGATTCGGGAAGGGGGTTTAATTTCTATATTTTCTTTAATCATCTTTTTAAGAGGTTCTGTCAACGGCTTAAATGTTTCCTCTAACTGATATTTATTAGCAGCTTTTCCTAATTTAATACTTTGAAATTTTCTTTTCAGCGCGTTTCTTGTTATTGTCAGTTCCTTAAGTGTATGTTCATTCATTTTAATATATTTATAGAAGGAATCTAATAAACTCGATCAGAGAGTAAAACCTAAGTTGTTGTATAGATGTTATTTAAACGTGCCTCTAATATCAGAGGCTTGTTTTGCTGTTATTTTAACTTTGTTCTAATAACAGAGGCTTGTTTTGCTGTTATTTTAACGTTGTTCTAATAACAGGGTCTTGTTTTGCTGTTATTTTAACGTTGTTCTATTAACAGGGTCTTGTTCAGCTGTTATTTTAACGTGGTTCTAATAACAGGTTCTTGTTTAGTTGTTTTTTTTTTTTGTTTTTTTTTTCTTTAGCTAGTAAGTGGTGTAACCATAGGGCTAGATGTGAACTAGTCAGTTAATTGCAACAAACTAAGATAGTTTAAAATAAAATATATATATTTATATTTTTATTTCTTCTTTATTCAATCATTTACTTTAAAAGCGATTTTGAGACAAGGATTAAAAACTTAAGACATAAGTGACCGCAGTTAAATGTTCCAAATCGTTGTACTTGATTATAATTGTATTTTATGTTCTCTCCCAAATATCTTATAAGTTCTAAAGGTGGTGTAAGATTTCCAAAACTATCAAAATATCTGCATTCCTCATCCGCCTTATAGTAAGCTACCCAATGCGTTCCAGCTCCAGTTGACTAGTCCAAATTAACAATACCACATTCTCTTTTTCTTACTTGTTTCGGTAAGGAGTTTCTCATATAAACGCCTCTAAAAAGTGGGATATGCTTGCGCGCGAAGTTTATAATATCAATGTTCGAAAGTGGTTTGTTGGGCAGCTCATTAATAAAAAATTAATTTTTTTATTTGATGTTATACCAAAACCTTTTTGATACGGTTTTAAGTAGAGTCCGTTACCTAAGGCAATAGCTTCAATTTTTCTGTTATGCCGTTTATTCTCTTCTAACTCTTTTTAGCATTCTTAGCACTATTAATGCTTTTAACAATAGCTGCTCCTCCAGATGAAATTCCACCTAATGCACTGAGTGCTGTTAAAATTGGTACAAGTGGTAAAAAACCTCCAATTTTAGGAATGTTGATTACACGAGGAATAATAACTGTATTTTTCTTATTTCCAATGGTTTAAGATATAGCTTTTCGTGCTACTTTAATCGCAGATTGAATGTCAAATGGTTTTTCTTTCTTTAACACTTAGGTTGCGACTCGAACGATATTCATAAATGTTTTTTTTTTTTACTACTTTTCGTTTCTTTTGCTTTTGTGAGAGAGCCATTCCAAACTTTTTCTTTGCTTTCATTGCGTTGGTTACGAAGTATGCAGAGGATTTTTCTCCGAGATTACTATCGGAGGCTCTAACACGCTCCCACGCTCTTTCTGCTAGAATTGAGTCGGCTTTATAACGATTTTCCAGATCTTTATGTTTAGAATAGGCAATATCGTGCTCTCTACAAGCAGCATCTAATGGATTTATTCCTTTGTCACCACGTTCTAAACGAGTTTTAAGTTTTGTACCTGGACCGCAAAACTAATAACCCGGTATGTGTAGCTCAACTGGAAGGGAGTTTATTATTTTATTAACAATGCCTCTGCCTATGTAGAGTGGTGGTTTGCTACTAATTGTTTTTGTTTATTCTTTAACGAGATTTTAGTGAGTAACGATCCACAAAAAAGGATTACGCTAATATGCGTTTAGTAAAACAAAAAACTGACATAGAAGTAAAAAATATCGATTGTAAAAATGGTGATGTCAAACAACTTAGACACAGTAGCTTGTTACCCAATTAAACGGATAAAAGTTTGAGAATATTTACTTATATTCAAAGTCATTATATCAGCCTAAATATGAGTACTTAAAAACACTTATAAGACCAATAAAAGGAATGGGTTATTTCACATTTTCTGAAAATGAAAATGTTGTGGCACCTAACGATGCCAAAAAGAACTCTATTATGATTTTCGATGACATAGCATGTGAAAAACAGGATAACATTCGGGCATACTTCTGTATGGGCAGACATAAAAATATAGATGCGTTCTATTTGTGCCAAACGTATACACGTATCCCAAAACATCTTGTGCGTGACAATGCAAATGTAATTATTATGTTTAGACAGGATGAAGTTAATATGAAACATGTGTACCTGGACCATGTGGGCGTAGACATGACATTGGAGTCATTTAAAAATTTGTCAATTTTGCTGGAGAGAAAAATATGGATTTTTATTAATAAGTAAAGATGATCCGCTAGAAAATGGACGATATAGAAGGGGGTTCGCTGATTTTATTCAAATTTAAAATAAAATAAAATAAAATAAAAGAAACTAGAATTATTAATTCACTTAACAATAATCTTTCGGAATGGCAACAACACTAACTTTGACGGGTAACACTTCGATTTTAATGGCAAATTATCATCCGCCCATAGAGTTAAATGGAAGTTATGAGTGTGCACTAATTGATTTCCATATGTACAACTCAATTCCAAATGTGGATCACGATAATAATTTATTCCATATTGAAGAGTATATTTTTGAGATACCCATAGGATCGTATGAGCTAAGTGACATAAGTGAAATTATTAGTGAGAAAATTGAGCGAATAGAGCCAAATAAATTAAAGCATCCTCTAATCGAAAGCAATAATAATACCCTTCAAGTAATGATTTCATCAAAAGCAGATACAATTTCTTTAATAAAGAGCGTTCTATCGGCCAATTATTTGGATTTAATAAAAAATAACTAAAACCAAATGCAACGCACATATCAGATCAACCTGTTGACATTTTAAAAGTAAATACAATTGGTTTAGAATGTAACATTGTTTGCGGTTCTTATGTAAATGAGGTATCAAGTCATGCTCTCCATGAATTTGCACTCAACGTTCCTCCAGGCTATAAATTAAGTGAGAAACCAAATAATCTTATTTATTTACCAGTTAACACGAGAGAGATACAGTCGATAATAATACGGATTACTGATCAGAACGGAAACTTGATAAATTTAAGAAAAGAGAGTGTAACACTTCGCTTACATTTGAGGCAACGAGAATGATTATTTATAATAATAAAAACGTTAGCTATCCGCCAGCTAACACTTTGAGTTTTACTACAGAAGGCGACAGGTCGACGAAAAAACTACTAACACTCGAGAACAAATTATTTTTCAAATCATTGGGTCTAAAATTAAGAAAATAATTAGTAGTGTATTGAATGTTCGAGAGAAAGCATATTCAGATGAGAGTATAATTAAAAAAGAGTACGATAGTTATTTTCCCTATCTACAAGCATTTAAAAGCAACGATGAAGTTGCAATTACAATTCAGAATCAGGACTTATATGTACTACCTTGTGAGAGTTTTATTAATGTCGAGGGCTCAATTTGTTTGGCGGATAATACGGTTGCTGTAGACGGGAAACTAAAAAACAATTGTATGAGTTATCTATTTGATGAGGTTCGCTATGAGTTAAATGAAATTGAAATTGATCGTACTCGATTTGTTGGTATTTCAACCACATTGAAAAACTATGCTTCTTTAAACAAAACGGAAAGTCACATGCTAGAAAATTCTGGCTGGTTCAATGGAAATAATAGACAACAAGGTTTTACTATATTGTAAACATGAATTGATAATACTGATGACTAAGAATATGGAAGATGTATATTGTAGTAAAATTGCATCTAAGGAGTATAAATTAAATATTTCTAACATTACATGGAAAATATCACATGTTACTCTAAGTGATGAGAAGAAATTGCAAATGTATAGTCTAACGAAGAGTGGAGGCTCACTACCACTTGCATTCCGCAGTTGGGATTGTTATCTGAATCCAACATTATCAGAAGGTACCCAACATGTTTTGAATGTTAAGCTGGCAGCTAATAGAGAACGCCCTCGATTTGCAATAATAGCTTTTGTAGTGGATAATAAACTAACACATAATAATTTGAGGAACTTAAAAGTGTATCTAAACTCAGAGAACTTTCCGTACGATGACATGAATATAAATTTTAATCGTGAACGATATGCAAGTTTGTATGACATTTATACAGGATTTCAAGCAAGCTACTATATGAAGGAATCTGAACCATTACTAACACCCATAGAGATTAAAGAGAAAGCACCGATGGTTGTTGTGGACTTGTCACATCAGAATGAAACAGTTAAAACGGGGCCAATCAATGTGAGAGTTTCGATCGACCTAGAAAGTGTTAGTGTTAAAAATACTAAGGTATATTGTCTGCTTATGCATGATCGATTAGCAGAGTATTCGCCTTTAACTGGATTAGTTCAACGCATCGTTTAAACCAATTTAATTCAATCACATTTATAAATTAAAATACTATGTAAACCCTCTAAAAAAAAAAAATAAATAAATAAAATCATGATGAAATTTATAAGAAAAATTATTTTTTATTTTAATCAATTATACTAGTATAAACATTTTCATTTTCAGACACTGTTCGCAGCAGCAACAGCAACAGCCGCATGATCAACAATAACATTTGTACATATTAGTTGCCCTGTGCGGCATACCCTATGCTTATCTCATTATAGAGTATCTAACGTTATTCTATTATGTTCACTCTACACTTTATGATGTTTACTTTACACCTTAATTCGTTAAGCATCGGCCCGCTTTGTATGTCGCTGCTTGCATATCATTCTGTTAGTTGTTCAAACACATTCGGTGTGAACAGGTCAAAGTTGTTTGTGACAATTGCAAATAAAGCATCGGTCTAATTTGTAATTCTGTCTATTGGTTTTCATTTCGGAAAATAAAGCGCTAAAAAATATTAGTGCTCAAAACAGACACCTCAAAATTATTGTTTTCTAAGATTAGAAATAATTTAAATATATTATTTAGTGCACATTGATTAACTTTTTTCTTATGTACTCTGCAATTTGTAAAGAAATTTGGCAATCTCGCTAAACTCTTTTCAAGATATAAATCTATTATTTTAGAGTGTACAAATTTACTTAAGAACTCTTTTTTAACTCTTCCTCTTACTATAACAGTTGTGTATCTATTTAATGGCTTTAGAATATCACCAAGACTTAGATAAGAGATATCACCCTCAGATCAATCTAGTCCGTCAACATACTGTTTGGTTATTTTTAAGGTTTTTCTAGTTTCTTCATCCAACTCCCTTATATGGTAGTGTGGTTTAAAGTGGAAAAAATTGGGTATGACGGACCCAGCTTGCATAAATGCTAACTCTTTGATAAACATCTGCCGTTCGTTTCCAAAAACATATTGAAAGTCAACTAGAATACAAGAGTTTCTGTCTAGAATGACCATTTCGCTTCTAATGTTAATAATGTACTGAGAAGCCAAGCGAAAATTAATACCTTAAATAACATGGATGACCTAATTTAATGGTTAGTTTGAAAGAACAGTTAAGACAGGATGGATACGCTTCACTTGAAAAAAAAAACAAAAATTCAAGGAAATATCAAGATCATGAAATAATTTTTGGATTTGAGTATTTTGTTAGTCTAGAGCTTAAACTAAAATGTGGGTTTTCTACGAGTAGAGAGTTTACACCTATTGTTTGGATGCAGCAACATAAACATAACTTCATTGGATTGCGAAAAGAGGAATGGATTCAACTATTAACGTATAAGGAGTACATCCAAATGAAACTTGAGCACTTTGACTTCTTGATGCCAGATACAATAATTGAACATCCAATGCTTGATACTGTTAAGTGCTATTTTAAAATTCGAAAAGCGGATAAGCAACGAATACTTATACTCAATCAGTATGGTAATAGAATTGAATTTGACAGCGATTCATGGAGATCGTTTATAAGATTAGGAATTTTTCTAACAACATTTTTGTGTTGGAACACGTTGTTGAAAAATCAAATAAGGAATATATATTATAATTACATTATATATACAACTTGCAGATTTAGATGCAACTTATGATTATGAGTCGGAAATTGATCTTACTCGTCTATTGTTTGAAATTTCAAAAAAGATGGGTAAAGAAATAAAAAGAGATGTCAATACTTTTAGAACACAGTTTCACCAGAATGTGAAACTTGATAAGAAATGAAATGTTTGGAGGAAAGTAAAAATAATCCTTTAAGTCAGTCTTAAGTAAACGCTTGCCTAGTATACTTCAAAATGGAGCTAACTTCTAACTTTGGGTTTAAAACAATTGTTAAGCAAATCGATGAATTTTCAAAAGAGTTCGATGAAATGATTTTTCCCGAACATCATGAACTGTTGGAAGAATATCGAGAATTTTTCTTGCAGTACGAAAACTGTCATCTGCTTAAATCTAAATATGGCGAACACCTTTCAGCATGCTGTTGGTCATCCGACCTGGCCACAGAGGGAGTTGATACATGTGGTTGTTTTGACTACACTATGCGTCTTACAAGACTAGAACGTTTAATTGCGAAATACAGAAACTTGAATAAAAGATTAAACAAAAAACATTTGAGTCAGTAAAAGACAAAATGTACGAATAATAGGTTAAAATAAAACATGAAATATTTTAACTATACAATAAGCACATTTATGTATCTTAGTAAAAAAAATTAATAAAAATAAAAATATTTATAAATAAAATAAATTTTATATTACAACTTCAACCAAAACTATCTCTTTTATTGATTTTGAAGTCAATACAGGATATAAGATTTTCCTAGCAATTGACTAATAGTTAAAACAGAAATAAATAAACAAAGGTTAGAAACGTACGCACTAAAAAAGTTGAGTATATGTAAGAAAGAGATGGCGCTAAAATTCAAATGCTATGGCTACAGGATTGGTTGAGAGTATTCATCTTATGGATAAAGGGGACCAATCAATTAGCACCCCCACCTGCTTTTCATAGACGATCGTGTACAGAATAACATGATTGGACGTGTCTTATTATACTTATATACGGAGGATCACTATCCCCCTCTAACACTTTCCCCCTCTAACACTTTCTCTCTTTAACACTTTCTCCCTCTAACACTTTCTTTGTCTACAAGTATCAATACTCTTGTTAAGAATCTATGTATTGACCTTGTTGCTGCTGCTGCGAAAGAAAATTCCCATACTTTGCTCACTGACCCTTACGATCACGAAATTCGTTGTTTATGGCTTGCTTGCGGGTGTGTAAAACAACGCACATCAAACAGGCACTCACTAGACTCTATCCTTGTTTTCGTTGCTCACTTATTCTTACTATCATACAAATTCGTTTTTTATTGCATGCAGGTGTGCTTTGTAAAGCGTATTAACAGGCACACAATTGTCTCTAACAATTCTTAGTAAAATAGCCAAAACAGATCCTTTGAGCACCGATTCTCACAAATCCTGGTGTGCTTGTTGCTGCTATTGTTAATAACAATGCGAGATAGGAATGTTCTCTCCTTTGACTATGATGTACTAACCAACCTTGACTGTGTTTTGATTTTTGACTGACAAAATTATCAATCCTTTGTTCTCAACCCTCCTTTGACTTTGATACACTTGGCGGTTCTACGCCAATCAAACCCCTCATTTGACTTTGATGCACTCACAGGTGTCCACGCTTGATCTGATGAAATTCTCAATCCTTTGTTCTCCACCCCTGGTATCAGCGGGGGGTAATAAAAGGGTCGAAAAAAAATCAGCTGGGGGTAATTAACCTGTCAAAATTAATGGGGGGTTTGATTGGCGTAGAACCGCCAGTTCCCTACTACTCAGTTTGAAAACATTTTTTATTTATATACTCAAAAACTAATAACAATGTTGTTTTTCTTCTACCATTTTTTTTTATTTATTCATTTAAATGTAAAGTCTTAAATTAAAGTGAGTTAACAATTACTTTAAAACTGATTTTGCGGTAAGCATTAGAAACTTTAGACATTAGTGCCCGCAGTTAAATGTTCCAAATCGTTGTACTTGATTATAATTGTATTTTTTGTTCTCTCCCAAATATCTAATAAGTTCTAAAGGTGGAGCTAAATTTCCAAAACTATCAAAATATCTGCATTCCTCATCCGCCTTATAGTAAGCTACCCAATGCGTTCCAGCTCCAGTTGACTAGTCCAAATTAACAATACCACATTCTCTTTTTCTTACTTGTTTCGGTAAGGAGTTTCTCATATAAACGCCTCTAAAAAGTGGGATATGCTTGCGCGCGAAGTTTATAATATCAATGTTCGAAAGTGGTTTGTTGGGCAGCTCATTCATAAAAAATTAATTTTTTTATTTGATGTTATACCAAAACCTTTTTGATACGGTTTTAAGTAGAGTCCGTTACCTAAGGCAATAGCTTCAATTTTTCTGTTATGCCGTTTATTCTCTTCTAACTCTTTTTAGCATTCTTAGCACTATTAATGCTTTAAACAATAGCTGCTCCTCCAGATGAAATTCCACCTAATGCACTGAGTGCTGTTAAAATTGGTACAAGTGGTAAAAAACCTCCAATTTTAGGAATGTTGATTACACGAGGAATAATAACTGTATTTTTCTTATTTCCAATGGTTTAAGATATAGCTTTTCGTGCTACTTTAATCGCAGATTGAATGTCAAATGGTTTTTCTTTCTTTAACACTTAGGTTGCGACTCGAACGATATTCATAAATGTTTTTTTTTTTTACTACTTTTCGTTTCTTTTGCTTTTGTGAGAGAGCCATTCCAAACTTTTTCTTTGCTTTCATTGCGTTGGTTACGAAGTATGCAGAGGATTTTTCTCCGAGATTACTATCGGAGGCTCTAACACTCTCCCACGCTCTTTCTGCTAGAATTGAGTCAGCTTTTTGACGATTTTCTAAATCTTTGTGTTTAGAATAGGCAATATCGTGCTCTCTACAAGCAGCATCTAATGGATTTATTCCTTTGTCACCACGTTCTAAACGAGTTTTAAGTTTTGTACCAGGACCGCAAAACTGATAGCCCGGTATGTGTAGCTCAACTGGAAGGGAGTTTATTATTTTATTAACAATGCCTCTGCCTATGTAGAGTGGTGGTTTGCTACTAATTGTTTTTGTTTATTCTTTAACGAGATTTTAGTGAGTAACGATCCACAAAAAAGGATTACGCTAATATGCGTTTAGTAAAACAAAAAACTGACATAGAAGTAAAAAATATCGATTGTAAAAATGGTGATGTCAAACAACTTAGACACAGTAGCTTGTTACCCAATTAAACGGATAAAAGTTTGAGAATATTTACTTATATTCAAAGTCATTATATCAGCCTAAATATGAGTACTTAAAAACACTTATAAGACCAATAAAAGGAATGGGTTATTTCACATTTTCTGAAAATGAAAATGTTGTGGCACCTAACGATGCCAAAAAGAACTCTATTATGATTTTCGATGACATAGCATGTGAAAAACAGGATAACATTCGGGCATACTTCTGTATGGGCAGACATAAAAATATAGATGCGTTCTATTTGTGCCAAACGTATACACGTATCCCAAAACATCTTGTGCGTGACAATGCAAATGTAATTATTATGTTTAGACAGGATGAAGTTAATATGAAACATGTGTACCTGGACCATGTGGGCGTAGACATGACATTGGAGTCATTTAAAAATTTGTCAATTTTGCTGGAGAGAAAAATATGGATTTTTATTAATAAGTAAAGATGATCCGCTAGAAAATGGACGATATAGAAGGGGGTTCGCTGATTTTATTCAAATTTAAAATAAAATAAAATAAAATAAAAGAAACTAGAATTATTAATTCACTTAACAATAATCTTTCGGAATGGCAACAACACTAACTTTGACGGGTAACACTTCGATTTTAATGGCAAATTATCATCCGCCCATAGAGTTAAATGGAAGTTATGAGTGTGCACTAATTGATTTCCATATGTACAACTCAATTCCAAATGTGGATCACGATAATAATTTATTCCATATTGAAGAGTATATTTTTGAGATACCCATAGGATCGTATGAGCTAAGTGACATAAGTGAAATTATTAGTGAGAAAATTGAGCGAATAGAGCCAAATAAATTAAAGCATCCTCTAATCGAAAGCAATAATAATACCCTTCAAGTAATGATTTCATCAAAAGCAGATACAATTTCTTTAATAAAGAGCGTTCTATCGGCCAATTATTTGGATTTAATAAAAAATAACTAAAACCAAATGCAACGCACATATCAGATCAACCTGTTGACATTTTAAAAGTAAATACAATTGGTTTAGAATGTAACATTGTTTGCGGTTCATATGTAAATGAGGTGTCAAGTCATGCTCTGCACGAGTTTGCACTCAACGTTCCACCAGGCTATAAATTGAGCGAGAAACCAAATAATCTTATTTATTTGCCAGTTAACACGAGAGAGATACAGTCGATAATAATACGGATTACTGATCAGAACGGAAACTTGATAAATTTAAGAAAAGAGAGTGTAACACTTCGCTTACATTTGAGGCAACGAGAATGATTATTTATAATAATAAAAACGTTAGCTATCCGCCAGCTAACACTTTGAGTTCTACTACAGAAGGCGACAGGTCGACGAAAAAACTACTAACACTCGAGAACAAATTATTTTTCAAATCATTGGGTCTAAAATTAAGAAAATAATGAGTAGTGTATTGAATGTTCGAGAGAAAGCATATTCAGATGAGAGTATAATTAAAAAAGAGTACGATAGCTATTCTCCCTATCTACAAGCATTTAAAAGCAACGATGAAGTTGCAATTACAATTCAGAATCAGGACTTATATGTACTACCTTGTGAGAGTTTTATTAATGTCGAGGGCTCAATTTGTTTGGCGGATAATACGGTTGCTGTAGACGGGAAACTAAAAAACAATTGTATGAGTTATCTATTTGATGAGGTTCGCTATGAGTTAAATGAAATTGAAATTGATCGTACTCGATTTGTTGGTATTTCAACCACATTGAAAAACTATGCTTCTTTAAACAAAACGGAAAGTCACATGCTAGAAAATTCTGGCTGGTTCAATGGAAATGATAGACAACAAGGTTTTACTATATTGTAAACATGAATTGATAATACTGATGACTAAGAATATGGAAGATGTATATTGTAGTAAAATTGCATCTAAGGAGTATAAATTAAATATTTCTAACATTACATGGAAAATACCACATGTTACTCTAAGTGATGAGAAGAAATTGCAAATGTTTAGTCTAACTAAGAGTGGAGGCTCACTACCACTTGCATTCCGCAGTTGGGATTGCTATCTGAATCCAACATTATCAGAAGGTACCCAACATGTTTGGAATGTTAAGCTGGCAGCTAATAGAGAACGCCCTCGATTTGCAATAATAGCTTTTGTAGTGGATAATAAACTAACACATAATAATTTGAGGAACTTAAAAGTGTATCTAAACTCAGAGAACTTTCCGTACGATGACATGAATATAAATTTTAAGCGTGAACGATATGCAAGTTTGTATGACATTTATACAGGATTTCAAGCAAGCTACTATATGAAGGAATCTGAACCATTACTAACACCCATAAAGTTTAAAGAGAAAGCACCAATGGTTGTTGTGGACTTGTCACATCAGAATGAAACAGTTAAAACGGGGCCAATCGATGTGAGAGTTTCGATCGACCTAGAAAGTGTTAGTGTGAGAAATACTAAGGTATATTGTCTGCTTATGCATGATCGATTGGTAGAGTATTCTCCTTTGACTGGATTAGTTCAACGTATTGTTTAACTTAAATAGAAAATCAAGTTGTAATCAATATTCACTCAAATTTATGTTAATTACACAATAAAAACATCTTTAAATTTAAAAGAATATAGTTTTTGATTTATTTAAAATATATAAGAACTTATTGAAATTTAACAATAATAAAAAATAAAAAAGTATGGCTAAAGAAATAAAGCGAGATGACAATACTTTGATTACATAATTTCACAAGAATGTGAACCTTTTAAAAATAAAATGCTACGAGGAAAGTAAAAACAGTCATTTGAGTCAGTCTTAAATAAACGCTTGCTGAGTATACTTCAAAATGGAGCTGCTTTCTTGGATTGGATTTGAAACAACTGTTAAGAAAATCGATGATTTTTTAAATGAGTTTGGTGAAATTAGTTTTCCCGAACATTATGAATTGTTTAAATAATATCGTCAATTTTTCTGGGTGTACAAAAACTGTCATCTAGTTAAATCTAAATTTGGCGAACATCTTTCAGCGTGCAGCTGGTCATCCGATCTAGCTATAGAGGTAGTTGACACATGTGGATGTTTTCACTACAGTATACGTCTATCAAGACTTGAAAGTATAATTACAAAATATCGAAATTTAAACAAAAGAATGAATAAAAAACCTTTGAACCTATAAAGAAACAAATGTTTAAAAACTAGATTTTAAAATAAAATATGTAACATCTTATAAAAAAATACAATTAAAAACATTACTTTATAATATAAACCAAAACTAGCTCTTTTATTGATTTTAAAGCCAAGCCAAGACATAAGATTTTCCTAGCAGTTGACCAATAATCAAAACAGATATAAATAAGCAAAGTTTAGAAACGTACGCACCAAAAAAGTTGAGTGCGTGTACGAAAAAAAGAGAGGACGCTAAACATTTTAAATGACAAGCCTATAGGATTGGCTCGGAGGATTCATCATTGAAGGGGACCAATCAATTAACATCCTACCTGCATAGACGCCCGTGTTTTAATATATTAATATAAGCAGTATCACTTTCCCCCTCTATCACTTTCGCTATGACTCACAAGGATGTTGTTGTTGGTATTGCAGGCAGGTCAAAACAATGCGAGCGGCTCTATGATTTTACTTGTCCTTGATTATGATCTGTCTGCAGGAGTGCAAAGCAGCGCCGGCAAACCGGCGCACACTTGACTCCTATCTAATACTTGCTAGCTAAAAATGTGCGCACGCACATTAAACAGGCGCCCACTTGACGTCTCTATCACTTTCGCTATGACTCACATGTATGTTGCTGTTGTTTTTGGTATTGCAGTTGACCATAACAATGCGAGCGGCTCTATGATTTTACTTGTCCTTGTTTATGATCTGCCTGCAGGAGTGCAAAGCAGCGCCGTCAAACCGGCGCACACTTGACTCCTATCTAATACTTGCTAGCTAAAAAATGTGCGCACGCACATTAAACAGGCGCAGACATGACGTCTCTATCCTTTTCTCCTTTGTTCATTGATTCGCACGGATGGTGTTATCTTTAACAAGGAGGCTGACTAATGTACTTGACCTTTGATCTTGACCTACTTCTAGGTGTTGATCCTGGACATCCTAGGTTCTTATCTTGCTACCTGTCAAAAAAGGGTCACGCTAATTGAAAAAAGTAATAAATCATAAGATCCTTATCTGAGCCAGAACCGGCAGTTCCCTACTACTCCTATTTTTTTCAATACACTGATATTCGTTTCGTCCATCAATTCTTAATAAAAGTTCAAACAACTAATGTCTACAAAATAAATTACTAGCTTGTACTAGCTTTTCTTAAAAAACGTCTTCACTTGTCTCGAAAAAAACTTCTTCAAGTTTGCAACTTGGTCGAACAAGAGTGTATCGACTATCGAAATGTTTTTCTCCAAAAAATATGCAACACACTTCGCTACACTTTCTTCATACGAAAGGTTCTTTGTCCATTCCTTCAGATATAATAAAGATTCACTATACACAAGAAGGATCCTGGATTCAAAAATGCGGCAAGTCTCTACCTTACCGTTTTCCTTCAAGGACTTTAAAATCGATCGAACACACAAAAAGTTGCATTCTTGCCGGCTTTCTAAAATCTCAGTTACTTCGTCAATCACAGTAATTATGTCTGTTATTGAGTTACTTTTTCGCTCCATTTGCTGCATACTTTTGTGAAAAATTGACATTAATGAATGCTCGAAACAAAGGTAAGCCTCGCCCAAGTCGTGTTCAAAAAATTCTTTAAGTTTGGCTGGAGGTTTTGATACCGAACTGAAATACGCTTTAAGAGCTTGAAATAACTGGAGGATTCATTCAACAGCTGGTCTAAAGCTAAGCCACCTGACTTCACTGTGGCTCCGCAGCTTCTTGAACTCAATGTCTACGAAATCGCAAAACGCTTTGAGTTCATTCGTCCTAAAAGTATATATTGAAAAATAACTATACAATTTCTAAACGAATACGTCAATGTCAAAAAGCACGAACTGGTCAAGTCCCTGATGAACCGCGTTATGTAGGACATGCGCAGGGCAGCCAACGCCAACTAAATTATTGTTAATTTTGGACTTTAACAAATGCATTACATTATTGTGCCTTTTACGGTTAAGTCCACCAAAAATTGTATTTGTGTTGTCTGCAACAAAAGCAGATAATTTGTTTTGTAAGTTATTTTTTGAAAGGGGAAAGCATGAGTAGAATAGAGAGGGGAGGTGCACGAGTACAGTGTACGCACGGACGGTTATTTGAGAGGCCCGCAAAGGAATAGATTGGCTAACCCAGAGTAATACTCGTGGAGTTAACCAATTATTCCTCACAACCGGCCAGGGCATCGAGCGAAGTTTGTTGGGTACGGGAGGGGGATAAGGGTAACCAGCTCGGCGGCCAGGCTGAGGGTAAGACCCGGAAGCCTGCGCGCCGGTCGGCCAACCCCATCCGCCCCTCGCACAACTGCAACGCCAGGGCACTACCCACTTGTCGCTACACATGGAACCTACCCAAGAGGCAAGCGTCGCAGAATCCAGAGTAAAACTCGGAAGATTCGCTAGCATACCCCTCAGGTCTGCTCCACGTGGGCCTAATGGTGAGGCGCATCGAAACACTGGCTCAATGCCGACCCGCTGAAAAAGTGTAGAAAGGGGGGAAAAGGGGAATACGAAAAATACACAAATTCACTCTACATTTAACTCTTTATTATATTTATTTTGCGAATAAAACATTTAATACGACACGGTGGATATGTTACCCTAGGGCCACAACAAATCTCGGTGAGGCTGCCTGAGCAACCATTTGGCCCATTGAATGTGGCCATCACTTACCCCGATCTACCACCGCGTGGGTATGTACGAGCGCTTCTAGGTGTGTGTCGGTGTGGGTGTGTGCCTGCGTGTGTGTAGGCCTGTGCGTGCCGGTGTGGGTGTTTGTTTCTTGTTTTTTTTTTTTTTTTTTTAAATTCATTTATTACCTAACCTACATATTGTAAAGCTCGTTTTTATTTAAAAACATCCGTATTGCTTGGTGTAACTTTATTGAATGTCCAAATAGTTCTTAACTTATTTTACATGAAGACTCGCTGCATCAGCAGCGCAGTCGGCGTTTATGTATTTACTTATGTATATGCTTATATATATGGAGGCGAGAGTTGTGCATTCATATTTGGCATGTTTATGGTCATTGACCACTTGAGAATGCTGACGCGGCATCATGTGTCGCGCTGCAGTCTCAGGCGGTCTAATTACATTTGCACTTGAATTGTGCTGGCCTTATGCTTACGTAACGACAAAGTGTCGTTGCCCCGTTTTGGGTTTAAGCGTGCACTTGAATTATATCAATTTATACATGCACTTGAACTGCAAAAAAGTGTTGTTGTTCTTATATTAATTTATACATATATTGTATGCTACAATATATACATATATTTTAAATATAAGGGGTTATTTATAAGCGAAACGTGACACTGGCGGTACGGCCGTGAGGTAATGCGTCGCCATTGCCTGTGTTCCGCCTAATCCACTTGTCCTCTGCGCTCGCGCTCAGCCGCACGCAGACCGGTCATGACTGACGCTGCAAAAGCACTGAACGCTTCCCAGTTAGCGCCGTTGACCAGCATCACTGGCACGAGGCTGTCTACCTCGATCCTGCAGCCAAGAGCCCTCTCCAGATCTTCCCAAAGCCCGGAGAATCGTCCGCAGTGCAACAAGACGTGCTCGGCATCCTCGACACACCTGTCTCCACAAAAAGTGCAAAACGGGGCACCCTCATGCCCAAATCGGTGCAGGTATTGGCGGAAGCACCCATGACCACTTAGTACTTGGGTGGTGTAGAAATTCAGCTCACCGTGCCGCCTGTTTTGCCACGATGAGATGCTCGGAATGAGGCGATGTGTCCAGCACCCTTTGCTAGACGCATCCCATTGCCTCTGCCAATTCTCCAAGGTATGCGTTTTGGCCGCAGTGCGCACGGACTGCTTTTGGGGAGCTGAAAGTTCCCATCCATGCGTTTCCTTGTAGATCTCAGCGATTTCCCTGGCCAACTCGGCTATGGGTGCTACGCCAGCCAAAACCAGACATGCATCATCCGAGATGGTTCTGAAGCCACTACATACCCTTATCGCTCCAAGTCGGTGGGTAGCTCTAAGACCGCGGGTGTAGTTATCGAAGCGGCAACCTGGTTGCCATATTGGTGCCGCATTCAGCATCGTCGCTCTTATGACGCTCGATAAAAGGAGTCGCTTGAGTTGTTTTGGCCCTCGCGTGTTTGGCATGATTCGCGATATTGCCCGATTTGTGATGGCGGCCTTCGTGCTAGCGTACTCAAGGTGCTCCTTGAAGCATAGCCTGGTATCCAGCATCACTTCTAGGTATTTTATTGCCCTCTTTGACCTGACTGAGGTGTTAGCCACGTTGATGGAGGCTGTCTCCACTGCTTTTCGGCTGCTGATTAAAACTGCCTCTGTCTTTTGGGGTGCTATCTGAAGCCCTACTGAAGACAGCCACTGTATGACATTTGCAATGGCTAAGTTGCAATTTTCCTCCACGACCTTTAGCTCCTTGGCAACAACCATTATTGCCACATCGTCAGCAAAGCCCACAAGGTGAACTCCGTCGGGAAATGATAAGCGAAAAACGCCGTCATACATGACGTTCAACAGTAGTGGCCCCACCCGGTGTGGGTGTGTGCCTGTGTGTGTGTATGCCTGCGTGTGCCGTTGTGGGTGCGTGCCGTGTGTGTGTGTGTGTGTGTGTATGCCTATGAGTATGTGTCCAGAGTGTGTGTCCAAATGTGTGCCGATGAGTGTGTGTTCAGAGTGTGCCTGTGTGTGCCGAAAAGTGTGTGTCCAGAGTGTGCCTGTGTGTGCGGAAAAGTGTATGTCCAGAGTGTGCCTGTGTGTGTGCCGAAAAGTGTGTGTCCAGAGTGTGCCTGTGTGTGCCGAGAAGTGAGTGTCCAGAGTGTGCCGAAAAGTGTGTGTCCAGAGTGTGCCTGTGTGTTTTTTTTTTTTTTTTATTTCAGAAATATAATTAGCCTTATGATAATTTATACAATATATAACCTACGCAGTCATTACCAGCCTCTGCGGGACCGCCGTGAAGCATTGCTTCGCAGAGGCATTGGCAATGACTACGATGAGATCGCCCTTTCTCGCTCTAAACGTCGTAACTCAACCATCGTAGAAGCTGCAAAAGTTCAAACCGCATGCCAGATTTCTTCCCTCTCATCAGGGCCACCATGTTGGTGGGAGATAGATGCTGGCCTGCGATGTTTTCCACCACGAGACGTTCTTGGGCGAATCGCCCACAGTGGAAGATGACGTGCTGAGCGTCCTCCTCCAAGCCATCTCCACACTAGCTGCACACTGCACTGGAGTCGTGCTGAAAACGCATCAGGTACTTCTTGAAGCATCCATGGCCCGTAAGGAACTGGGTGAGGTAGAAGGTTACCATCCCGTGCTTCCTCTCAACCCATCGACGTATACATGGAATGAGCAGATACGTCCATCGCCCTTTGTTGGAAGAGTCCCACTGCTGCTGCCAGGCCTCAATGCTCCGCTCGTGGGCAGCAGCCCGAACGGGTCTCCTCTCCAACGGAGCAGCTTAGAGGACAGCCACGGCTTCCAAGGCAGAGATGCGGATCGGAGTCATCCCACCAATCACAAACGCTGCCTCCGAGGACACAGTGCGAAAAGCACAACATACACGCAGGGCCGAGAGCCGATACGTTGACTCTATGCCCCGCATGTAGCTGGCCACCGACATAGCACCGACCCAGATTAGAGCAGCGTACAGGATGATCGACTTCATCACATGCATTAGCAGCAACCTCGTATGCTGCCTTGGACCTCGCGTGTTAGGCATCATCCTTGCCAATGCGCGCCCGGTAACCGCCGCCTTCCTATGGACGTACGCAAGATGTTCTCCGAAGCTGAGGCGACTGTCGATGACCACGCCGAGGTAGCGGATCCAATCCTTAGACCTCATCGTGACGCCATCCACCGTGTAATCCACGTATTCCGCCGTTTTCCTGCTGCTGATTAGGACCGCCTCCGTCTTATGCGCAGCCAACTGCAGACCCACGGACGATAACCATTGAGTCACGGCGTCCGTACACCAATTGCAGAGCTCTGTGACTCGCCGTAAATCCTTAGCCACAAGAACCAAGGCTACGTCGTCTGCGTATCCAACTGCGGTTGCCCCAGCTGGTAGCTGAACTCTTAGTATGCCTTGAGGAACTCCTGCAGAGACAGCATACTCCTTTTCGCCTTCGTCCGTTTGATACTGAAGGATTCGGTTTTCAAAATAGCTCCTCCTCAAATAAGCCCGGCCCGGCCACGAGTAAAAAAATCAGAATATAATAATATTGAAGGTCAAGCAGTTGATCAATTTATTACATATTTATTAATTAATCAAATTTTTTTTTTTTAAATCAAACTTAAATTTACATATTTTTATACAAAAAAATTAGCTTATCAAGGTTTTGACTTTTAACCTTGTTCTTTTTTCATTTAAAATTTGCCCTGATGCTGAAAAAAGTCGTTCGCTTGTAGCTGAACTGACCGGAATATTAAGAATGGTTCTTGCTAAAATTTGTAAATATTTTAAGTGCTTGGCATTTTTCCAAAACGTGAGAACGCACTTTTCGTCGACAGGTGTTTTTAAGTAGTTTTCTGTTTCCTTGTCTACAACACTCATTTCCACTTTTCTTTTTTTACAAAAACTGGAGTCCAGAAATTGTGAAAATTCGTGCTCACTGTGAGCGGGCGCATTACGATTTTCCGGTGCTGATGTTCCGTTTTCATGGAAAATTTGTGTGAGCATCGACCGCACCGTGGACTCAATGTTTTCTCGCTTATCTTTAGTTAAAAACAGCGTCTCCTTAAATGGTGGATTTAAAAATAATCCAACCAACTGAGCTGTAGTGGGAGCAAATCGGAGCTTTAGCGATTTTAAGATTTGCTCCGTAAACTCTTGCATTACTGCCGAGTTAATTTGACTCACACTGCACATTTGAATTGGTTTATCACCAGTTTCATTTGTTAGAGCTGAGTTTAGTATTGTTGGTATAGAGATATCTAAATTGAATTTTTCTTTAATGGATATCAAATTCGATCGTAGTCGGATCAAAAATTTTGATACCAATGATCTTGATTTAATTGTTTTCTCTGATTATGTATTAGTAGACGTGCTTTATTAAAGCTGTTTACTACCACCTGTTTTTTGATTGTACTTCTTTGAATAGGTCTGTTTTGTACTAGTGACTTATACGATTTATCGAAGTCTATTTTTATTTCATTTATTTGTCTAGTTAACTCATTCCATTCCATTATTTAATGGATATGAATTGTTCTTTAGGAATAGAGTTATTTGAATGCATGATACGTTTCTTAACTGTTTTTTAGTTTAGCCATACTTTGTAAATATATTTTGTGTGAAATTTTTATTATTATTTTTTTTTAAATTGTTTCAAGGTCATTTGCCTTACTCTTATATTTTTTTATTACATTTTTATTGTGATTTTTATATAATTTTATAAGAGCGTTGAATACCATTAGTACAACAATGACAATCAATAACGCGCTTATTAAATTTGAATTTAAATTTTGGACTTCAACTTTATTAATAACATTTGCAGTTGAGTCTACAGATTTTACATCTACTAATCCCATTGTGTATTTGTACTTTACTGTATCTGTTTGTACTGATTCTTCTAATTTTTCTTTTAATTTATCACTGGTTTCTCCTTTCTGTATTATACCAAATAACATTTTACTAGGAAAATCTTTTGTGCTACGATGCTGCGTGTTGTTTAAAGCAAATTCTACTTTTTCAACTACTACATCCCAATGTTGACCATTTTCCGAATCAGTAAGTTTCGCCAACATTGGTCCTAAACTTCTATTTATCCTCTCTACCTGTCCATTAGCTTGTGGAGAGCCTGTTGCGATTTTCACATGTTTCACTTTAGCTTCTACTAAAAAGTCTTCGAATTCTGTGGACGTAAAACAACTTCCTCTGTCCGATACAATACAGCTCGGCCTACTGTATGCTCGAAAATAATCATTTAACGCGCTAATTACTTCTTTAGTATTCGTTGTTTTTGTGGTGTACAACCTTACAAACTTTGTAAATGCATCCACTACTACAAATATGTACTTTTTTGCTCTACCTTTGTCCACTGGACCATAATGATCAATATGAATTATTTCAAACGGTTTATTGCCTTTTGGTATGCTATGTAAGAAACCCTCTCCTTGTCCTGTTTTAGGTGAAAATGCTATACACTTCAAACAATTCTCAATGTGTTGTACAGCTTTTATTTTAATATTTGGAAACCAATAACTTTTTCCTATAGCATCTACCATCTTATCTCTACCAACGTGTCCTAATTCATCATGATACTTATATAACACATGATGCTCCATCTCTCCAGGTACATAAAATAGCACCCGTTTATCATTTGTTTTTCTAAATACAACTCCATTTCTCATTTCAAATAGTTTATGCTCTCTTTTTTCTAACAATTTTCTAATATTAAGTATTTTTTCATCTTTGGTTTGGCAAATTACTAAGTTAGTTTCAAAACTGTTTGCTTCAGTTATCATAATACTGTCATTACACCTACTTAATGCATCCACATGTTGCATCATCTTACCACTCCTATGTACTATGTCAAAATCATATTCTTGTAACTCCAACGCCCACCTTGCTATTCTCGGATTAATGTCTATTTTATTCAATGTGGCTGCTAACGAGTTACAATCTGTCATGATTTTAAACCGTTTTCCTTGTAGGTATATTCTAAACCTGCGTAACGCATATATTATTGCTAACGTCTCCAATTCAAAACTATGGTACTTTGCTTCAGTTTCGGTTGTACGCTTTGAAAAATAAAAAATCGGATGTAATTTTCCATCTTCTTTTTTCTGCAACAAAACTGCTCCATATCCCAACGCACTTGCATCACAATGCAGCTCAATATCGTTTTTATAATCATAAATTGATAGTACCGGGGCTTCTAACAGTTTCTCTTTCAAGTACAGAAAACAATTTAATTCCTCTTCTTCAAACTTAAATTTTCTGTCTTTTCTTATTAAATCATACAACGGCTTTGCGACTATAGAAAAATCTTTAATGAATCTTCTAAAATATGAACACAACCCAAGAAAACGTTGTACTCCTTGGGCCTTAATCGGAGTTGGAAAATTTCTTACTCCATCTAAACCTTTGTCATCTGCCTTAATGCCTTCTTTTGATATAAGAAATCCTAAATATTTAACTTTATCCTGCAAAAATTCACACTTGTCTAATCTCAACTCTAACTTATTATCCACTAACCTTTTAAACACCTCCCTCAAAATATCTAAATGTTCTTTCATGTTTTTGCTTGCTATCATAATATCATCCATGTATATTATAACCTTATTTTCTCTGATCATGTCTACAAATATGCTATTGATAAACCGCTGAAAAACCTGTGGGGCATTTTTCAGACCCATTGGCATTCTTAAAAACTCAAATTGTCCTAATGGAGTTACGAACGAGGTGTATTTGATTGACTCTTTACTAACAAAGACATGAAAATAACCATTCTTTAAATCAAGTTTTGTAAAAACCGTTTTTCCAACTAGTCTATCTAGTAAATCATCAATTAAAGGTAATGGGTAGTTATCTTTAACTATGACTTTATTAAGTCTTCTAAAATCAATGCACATTCTTAAATCACCCGACTTTTTCTTGACTAACACAATTGGTGATGCGTAATTAGAACTACTTGGTTGAATAATATGGTCTTTGAGATATTCATCTAACATTACTTGCAATTTTTCTTTTTCTGCATATGATAACCGCCTTGGGGAACAGCTAAATGACTTGGCGTTTTCTACTAAAATATTCATCTCGCACTTTATATCCGGTTCATTTGGTCTTTTTGCATTCACATAAGTGCTTTCTAATAACTGTATGAACTTATTTTGCCAATAACATTCTACTTCACTTCCAATGTTGTAAATAATTTCGTTTCCACTTGACTCTAAAATATTTATTCTCAACATTGATTGTTCAAAATTATCTTCGCATATTCTCTGATTGTTTTTAAAACAATTTCTTGCGGAACTATCTAAATTCTCATTATCAACCAATTTATCGCTATCTAAATTCTCATTATCAACCAATTTATCACTATCTAAAAGTTTTCCGTAATCTAACAATATATCTTTGTCTAAAAATTTTTCATAATCTAACAATTTATCTTTCTCTAAATATTTTTCATAATCTAACAATTTATCTTTCTCTAAATATTTTTCATAATCTAACAATTTATCTTTCTCTAAATATTTTCCACTCTTTAACAATTTATCTTCTAATTCTTTGTTATTTAAAATTGTAGTTTGCTCTATAACAGTATCATCCAATACTTTGCTTTCCGCTAAACATTTATCCTCTAACTTCTTGCCATCTAATAACTCTATTTTTCTACAATTTGGATCCTCAGTATTCTCAACTGAAACTATTTTCAAAGCACAAGGGTCAATATTGATATCACAAACTTGCATAAAATCTCTTCCTAGCACAACGTTCCACCTCATAGACTCATTTGCCACTGCATATAAATCAAAATATATTTTATTCATTTCTTTATATATATAACATTTAGTTTTTCCAAAAATATTTAATTGGCTTTCATTTAGCCCAAAATACTGATTATTTTGCTCATGTAGTTCCACTCCAAAAGGAACACATGCATATTTGATAAAAGAAATGGGGCTTCCTGTGTCTATGAGGCATTCTGAAATAATTGATCTACTATTAACTATACCAAAATATATCTTCACTTGTCTTACGTATTTATTTTTTTCCATGTCCTTTCGCCCTGAACATTGAGCAACCAAGTGATCGCCCGAACCACAGCCGTAGCACGTACCTTTCTCCCTCTTTGGCTTACGGCAGTCTTTTGCCCAATGTCCTTTGATGTTGCAATTGAAGCAACGCGAAGATTTGTCGGTTGTTCCAGTTTGTCCAGCTTTTGCTTTTGCTGGTAGACCAATCTCTGCGAACGCCTTGAGCATACTTTTAGGGCTATTAAAGCACTGGAGTCTGGCTTGAATACGCAAGCTTTCCAGTGGTATGCCATCAATTAAACCATCCAGTAGTTCACCCTCGTCCATGTCAACGTCTCGAGCCAACCAAGCTTTACTCTCGTAGTAGCTTATGAACTTTTCATCTGTTGTCCAACGGCGCGCCTCAAATTTACGTCGCATTTCCATTTTGGACAATCTCTCGCCAAACGCCGACACTAATTTTTCCAACAGTTCGTTTGTTCGCATGACTATACGATATGGATCAGCATGCATCCACTCTCTGGCATTTCCTTTGAGTTTGCTTATTAATAACATTTGGCGTTGCGCCTCGTTAAGCTGATGCAATTGACAGACATTTTCAAATTGCATGATCCACTTACGTACCGTAGCTTGCCCAGTGAAGTCCAGTAAAATTTCTTTTGCCAGTTGAAATGCGCCAGATGTCCACATCATGTTACCATAAGATTCCGGCTTTTGCAAAATTTCATTCTGCTCATCGGGCCTATTGGCGCCCATTCCATTCGTCGCTTCATCTCGCTCTAACTCACTGCCGCCTACTGACTGCACACTATAGTCGTCCTCTTCTAGCACTCGCTGCTGCTCTGGGCTTGCAATCATGTTGCTGTTGCTTGCCGCCGTTGTCGCTTTGCCGCTGTTGTCGCTTGCCGCCGTTGTCGCTTTGCCGCCGTTGTCGCTTTGCAATTTCATTTGCTCAAATTGCTTTTGCGCTTGCTGAATTTGTTCGCGCAAATTTTGTAATATTTTCTGATTCTCCGAAATTTCCCTCTGCTGTTGCACAACTGCATCCTCGTCGTCCGTCTGCTGATTTGCAATTTTTGGATCCATGTTAGGCCCATCGCCGCGATCCGCCATTGGTACTGCGCAAATACGTGCAAAGAGCTCAGCCTTCGAGCCGTTTGTAGGCAATCCCAATTCTCTTAGCCAATTTTTTAATTGACTCACGGAGAAATCATTTATTTTTATATTCATGGCGTCTTTATCCCACTTCTGAATATTGTGGCCGGTTCTTTTATATATTTTAATAATCTTTATTCTTTTTGACGTCTCTCGCGTTCATTCCTCCACTTCAAGTGAAGTTGGATGCGCTTCCATCTTCGCGCAGCTTGACACACCACCACATTAATCGGTAGTGTATCGATTGTATCGATTGTATCGATCTGTGGTACTACCACCTACCACTATCAGCCTACTACACATGCGGGTAATAATAATTATTTTTTTTTTTTTTTACACAGTAACCTGCCTAGTTTTTCAGTTTGGCTTTATGGGCCTCACTTCTGATTGGGCAAAAGATATTCTGCTCAATTTTACATTTGTATATTTAATATTAATATTATTTTGTATCCCTCGTTGTAACTGCTCTTCGTTTGTGTGTCCCTCGTTGTGAAGTTCCTTGTTTTTGATTCCCTCGTGGCTGTAGAGGACTAGCAGACCGCTGTCCTCCGCAGTGATTTCACGTTCAGTGGCCGGTGCTGGCTGCACAGGCATTTGCTGCTCTTGTAACTCGTTTGGTTTATATCCCACGTTGCCGTAGAGGACTAGCAGACCGCTGTCCTCCACAGAGATTTCTCGTTCGGTGGCCGGTGCAGGCTACACAGGCATCTAATTTAATTGTATTTGGAAATTTTTATTTCTATCCCACGTTGAAAAGTTTTGATGATACTGCGCATTATACAATATTTTCAGGCGTTGTTGTTGTTGTTTGCTGTTACTGCTGCTTTTTCGTCGTTCGCTTATCAAACGGGCAGCGACTGCGCGCACATTGTAAATCAGTTAATCGGAATCACAGCGATCAATTAACACAACATTAGCTTGAACATATTCGATGTTTATAAAATTCACTTTATTATAAAATTCACCTTTTTAATTAACGTTTGTTGTCATTGTTGTTAAATAATTGAGTATTTGCGTTACGCAAATCAATTTATTATTATTTATTATAATTGACGATGCGAGCTGTTTGTTTGAATGTGCGGTTTTGTTTATTGTAATTAATTAATTATTTTGTGCAGTTTTTCGTTAAATCTGCTATTTGATGTCATTTGTTTTGTAGAGCCGTTTTATCTGCTTTTAGTTGTAGTTTAGCTGTCGTCCGTTCTCCCGACGAATATCACACAAAGCTGAGTGTTGACACATGTCACGGTCGCCATGTAAAGCTCGTTTTTATTTAAAAACATCCGTATTGCTTGGTGTAACTCAGGCGGTCTAATTACATTTGCACTTGAATTGTGCTGGCCTTATGCTTACGTAACGACAATGTGTCGTTGCCCCGTTTTGGGTTTAAGCGTGCACTTGAATTATATGAATTTATGCATGCACTTGAACTGCAACAAAGTGTTGTTGTTCTTATATTAATTTATACATATATTGTATGCTACAATATATACATATATTTTAAATATAAGGGGTTATTTATAAGCGAAACGTGACACTGGCGGTACGGCCGTGGTAATGCGTCGCCATTGCCTGTGTTCCGCCTAATCCACTTGTCCTCTGCGCTCGCGCTCAGCCGCACGCAGACCGGTCATGACTGCCGCTGCAAAAGCACTGAACGCTTCCCAGTTAGCGCCGTTGACCAGCATCACTGGCACGAGGCTGTCCACCTCGATCCTGCAGCCAAGAGCCCTCTCCAGATCTTCCCGAAGCCCGGAGAATCGTCCGCAGTGCAACAAGACGTGCTCGGCATCCTCGACACACCTGTCTCCACAAAAAGTGCAAAACGGGGCACCCTCATGCCCAAATCGGTGCAGGTATTGGCGGAAGCACCCATGACCACTTAGTACTTGGGTGGTGTAGAAATTCAGCTCACCGTGCCGCCTGTTTTGCCACGATGAGATGCTCGGAATGAGGCGATGTGTCCAGCACCCTTTGCTAGACGCATCCCATTGCCTCTGCCAATTCTCCAAGGTATGCGTTTTGGCCGCAGTGCGCACGGACTGCTTTTGGGGAGCTGAAAGTTCCCATCCATGCGTTTCCTTGTAGATCTCAGCGATTTCCCTGGCCAACTCGGCTATGGGTGCTACGCCAGCCAAAACCAGACATGCGTCATCCGAGATGGTTCTGAAGCCACTACATACCCTTATCGCTCCAAGTCGGTGGGTAGCTCTAAGACCGCGGGTGTAGTTATCGAAGCGGCAACCTGGTTGCCATATTGGTGCCGCATTCAGCATCGTCGCTCTTATGACGCTCGATAAAAGGAGTCGCTTGAGTTGTTTTGGCCCTCGCGTGTTTGGCATGATTCGCGATATTGCCCGATTTGTGATGTCGGCCTTCGTGCTAGCGTACTCAAGGTGCTCCTTGAAGCATAGCCTGGTATCCAGCATCACTTCTAGGTATTTTATTGCCCTCTTTGACCTGACTGAGGTGTTAGCCACGTTGCTGTCTCCACTGCTTTTCGGCTGCTGATTAAAACTGCCTCTGTCTTTTGGGGTGCTATCTGAAGCCCTACTGAAGACAGCCACTGTATGACATTTGCAATGGCTAAGTTGCAATTTTCCTCCACGACCTTTAGCTCCTTGGCAACAACCATTATTGCCACATCGTCAGCAAAGCCCACAAGGTGAACTCCGTCGGGAAATGATAAGCGAAAAACGCCGTCATACATGACGTTCAACAGTAGTGGCCCCACCCGGTGTGGGTGTGTGCCTGTGTGTGTGTATGCCTGCGTGTGCCGTTGTGGGTGCGTGCCGTGTGTGTGTGTGTGTGTGTATGCCTATGAGTATGTGTCCAGAGTGTGTGTCCAAATGTGTGCCGATGAGTGTGTGTTCAGAGTGTGCCTGTGTGTGCCGAAAAGTGTGTGTCCAGAGTGTGCCTGTGTGTGCGGAAAAGTGTGTGTCCAGAGTGTGCCTGTGTGTGTGCCGAAAAGTGTGTGTCCAGAGTGTGCCTGTGTGTGCCGAGAAGTGTGTGTCCAGAGTGTGCCTGTGTGTGTTTTTTTTTTTTTTTTTTATTTCAGAAATATAATTAGCCTTATGATAATTTATACAATATATAACCTACGCAGTCATTACCAGCCTCTGCGGGACCGCCGTGAAGCATTGCTTCGCAGAGGCATTGGCAATGATTACGATGAGATCGCCCTTTCTCGCTCTAAACGTCGTAACTCAACCATCGTAGAAGCTGCAAAAGTTCAAACCGCATGCCAGATTTCTTCCCTCTCATCAGGGCCACCATGTTGGTCGGAGATAGATGCTGGCCTGCGATGTTTTCCACCACGAGACGTTCCTGGGCGAATCGCCCACAGTGGAAGATGACGTGCTGAGCGTCCTCCTCCAAGCCATCTCCACACTAGCTGCACACTGCACTGGAGTCGTGCTGAAAACGCATCAGGTACTTCTTGAAGCATCCATGGCCCGTAAGGAACTGGGTGAGGTAGAAGGTTACCATCCCGTGCTTCCTCTTAACCCATCGACGTATACATGGAATGAGCAGATACGTCCATCGCCCTTTGTTGGAAGAGTCCCACTGCTGCTGCCAGGCCTCAATGCTCCGCTCGTGGGCAGCAGCCCGAACGGGTCTCCTCTCCAACGGAGCAGCTTAGAGGACAGCCACGGCTTCCAAGGCAGAGATGCGGATCGGAGTCATCCCACCAATCACAAACGCTGCCTCCGAGGACACAGTGCGAAAAGCACAACATACACGCAGGGCCGAGAGCCGATACGTTGACTCTATGCCCCGCATGTAGCTGGCCACCGACATAGCACCGACCCAGATTAGAGCAGCGTACAGGATGATCGACTTCATCACATGCATTAGCAGCAACCTCGTATGCTGCCTTGGACCTCGCGTGTTAGGCATCATCCTTGCCAATGCGCGCCCGGTAACCGCCGCCTTCATATGGACGTACGCAAGATGTTCTCCGAAGCTGAGGCGACTGTCGATGACCACGCCGAGGTAGCGGATCCAATCCTTAGACCTCATCGTGACGCCATCCACCGTGTAATCCACGTATTCCGCCGTTTTCCTGCTGCTGATTAGGACCGCCTCCGTCTTATGCGCAGCCAACTGCAGACCCACGGACGATAACCATTGAGTCACGGCGTCCGTACACCAATTGCAGAGCTCTGTGACTCGCCGTAAATCCTTAGCCACAAGAACCAAGGCTACGTCGTCTGCGTATCCAACTGCGGTTGCCCCAGCTGGTAGCTGAACTCTTAGTATGCCTTGAGGAACTCCTGCAGAGACAGCATACTCCTTTTCGCCTTCGTCCGTTTGATACTGAAGGATTCGGTTTTCACGAGTAAAAAAATCAGAATATAATAATATTGAAGGTCAAGCAGTTGATCAATTTATTACATATTTATTAATTAATCAAATTTTTTTTTTTTTAAATCAAACTTAAATTTACATATTTTTATACAAAAAAATTAGCTTATCAAGGTTTTGACTTTTAACCTTGTTCTTTTTTCATTTAAAATTTGCCCTGATGCTGAAAAAAGTCGTTCGCTTGTAGCTGAACTGACCGGAATATTAAGAATGGTTCTTGCTAAAATTTGTAAATATTTTAAGTGCTTGGCATTTTTCCAAAACGTGAGAACGCACTTTTCGTCGACAGGTGTTTTTAAGTAGTTTTCTGTTTCCTTGTCTACAACACTCATTTCCACTTTTCTTTTTTTACAAAAACTGGAGTCCAGAAATTGTGAAAATTCGTGCTCACTGTGAGCGGGCGCATTACGATTTTCCGGTGCTGATGTTCCGTTTTCATGGAAAATTTGTGTGAGCATCGACCGCACCGTGGACTCAATGTTTTCTCGCTTATCTTTAGTTAAAAACAGCGTCTCCTTAAATGGTGGATTTAAAAATAATCCAACCAACTGAGCTGTAGTGGGAGCAAATCGGAGCTTTAGCGATTTTAAGATTTGCTCCTTAAACTCTTGCATTACTGCCGAGTCAATTTGACTCACACTGCACATTTGAATTAGTTTTTCATACCACAACGGGTATATACTCATTGTAGGCTCTTTGTCGGAACTCAATTTTTCTGAACACTCTTTAAAAACTTTGAGGAATTCTAAAAGGGAGTCCAAAAGCGTAAAATTGAGGTCGACAATGCGGTTTAGCTCATTTTTTTCAACTAACAAACTTTTTACTTCGGTCGGAACATTGTTAACACTCTCCAGCATGATGTAAGTGGAATTCCACCTGGTTCTTATATCTTGTTTTAATGTTTTCGTAAGCTTACTATTAAGTCCTGAGTGCTTGAAATATTTCACAAGCTTCTTAGATTTATCAATAAGAATTTTAATGTCCGGAAGGGGATTTTTTCAATCACATCATCCATGACTAAGTTTAGATTGTGACAAGCACAAGACAGTCTTTTAAAATGTTTAAAAGCTGAGACAAAATTTGCTCCATTGTCGGTAACAAAAACAGAGGAGTCTATTTTTTCGAGTATGTTAAACTCTGCTAATATGCTCTTAACCTGGCAAATTATATTTTCTCCTGTCTTTCGTTCTTCTTCGAATTCCCTAACTCCCAATAGAGCAAACTTCAGTTCGAAGTTTGCGTTAATGTAGTGGGCGGTCAGGGATATAAAGCTCCTTGTAGTAAACTCGTCAGTCCACATGTCCGTGGTGAATGACAACTGCTCCTCAGAAATCTCCAGTACAATTTGTTGCTTTAGTTTGTCATACTCCTCCTACATGGTCGTTGTACTGAGTTTCTTCCGGGAGACAACGACGTCGGTGAATCTATGTTTGCCAAAATTAGCACCAAGATCAATTAAAGCTTGAGCAAAATCCGGAAAACGGAAGCTTAAAATATTTATGAGTCAAGGTAAGCAATAATTCAGCGTTCGCAATTACTGCTCTGTAGTAGCAACAGCAATATAAATATTGCTATGCTCTCGCTACCGCTGTCACTTTGATTTACTACGTAGCATAGCCATAGCCGATAAAAAAAAAAAAATATTCTCTGCTCTATAGTTCGCTAATCTGTAGCCGTAGCAATAGCAAAAAACGAAAAATTTGAATATGCTGCGCCGGAGCGGTAGCCGAAAAACGATAGCGAGATGAAAGCATAGCACATGAAAAATTTGTATGTTCTACGGCTATTTTGTGTGTAGAGAAAACGACGGTTCTTTACGAACCCGCGATGAAAAGAACGATCGCAAAAATGCACCAAAAACAAAAATACACAAAAAAGAGCCGTAGCCGAAGCACATAAAAATTTATCAAGTGGCTACGGCTTTTTTGCTGTAAATCAAAAAGAGAGCGTTAGCGAGAGCACAACACATAAACTACGTAGCAGCGTAGCATTTTCAAACGCTGCAAAAACTATACTAAAACTTGAATTTAACTTACCTTCAGTAACATTAAACGGATGTATGTCCTTAGCCACTAGGGCAAGCTGCTTACGAGCCAGTTTCTCCAAAACATTTTGTGGAACTGGTTTCCTGGCAAAATCGTAAATTTTTGGCTGGCGGCCAGACTCTTGCACAACCTGCAGTACACATTTGTGGCGACTCAATGTCCCTGTGCCATTTTTTGCTTTGATATGCCAGCGCTGTTTTGCATTCCATGCAGCAAACATAATAAATCAATTGGTTTTCATATTTAATCAATTGGAACTTTTTCCACACCTCGCTTTTACTGTCCGATTTTACCACAAATTCAACTTTATATCTTTACTGGACACAGCTTCTTGAATTTTTACCTTAATCATTTTTATATAAAATAAAATTTTACGTTGTGACGCTACGATCGTTGTGGCAAAGTGCGCTCGATTACTCACAATGATCGATAGAATATCTATTATTGCGATGATTTACACATGTGCGATATTTAATCTATAAGAAATTAAGTGTTGCATAGTGATTTTGAGTTAGGATGGGCACAGTGTCTTGTCGGGCCTGACGGGCTTTTCAGGCCCGCCGGGCTTTCCCAGTCCCGGCCCGGCCCGTGCCCACCTCTACTAGATACTCTGGTACCTGAAGATGCACCAGGGCATCCAAAATGCAGTTCCAGTTGGCGATGTTGAACGCATTTTTCACGTCGATCGTCACGACAAGACAATATTGCTTGCTGCCGAAACGCCAGCGGGTGCCGGCGATAGCCTCAGCCGCTATGCTGACTACCGATTTAATGGCATCAGTAGTAGATCTTGCCTTTCTGAAACCATACTGGAACGGCGATTGGTCACCAGTGTTCCGTACGGCTTCCTCGAGCCTGGCACAGATCAGCATCTCCAGAGTCTTGCCACCGTTATCGATGAGGCATATAGGCCTGTATGCCGTGGGTTCATCGGGGGGCTTGTCGGGCTTTGGTAAGAGCACAAGTTTTTGTACCTTCCACCTGTCCGGGAAAGTACCTTCGAGTAGGCATTTAGAGAATGGCTCTGCAAACAGGCTAGGCTTCAGGTCGATTGCTATTTAAAGGCAACGATTTGGCACACCGTCTTGTCCCGGGCCCTTGTTGGCGGTCAGCTTGCGTGCTGCGCTCTTCAGCTCCTCCATCGTGACCGGAGCGAAGCCCTTATCCGTGGACGGTCCATTAATCGGTGGTAGTGGACTAACACTCTGAGGAAAAAGTGTTTGCTCAATGTCCCTCACTCGAGTGCACTCAGTAGGCGCTTCACTCCTACCTCTGCCAATGCGCTTGACCACCATCCTGTAAGCTCGGCCCCAGCGATCCTTGTCCGCAGAGTCGCAAAGCTTGAAAAAGCACTCCTTTTTGCTGACCCTGATTTTGTTTTTTAGTGCTGTTCTTGCCGACTTGTACTTCAACTGCAATGCACGTGTTGCACTCGAGTCTCTTTGCGCTGCTCGCTGGTAGCACCTTCTCGCTCTCAGGCATGCACGCCTAGCCTCCGCGATTTCGTTGTTCCACCAGAACATGCAGGTATGATGTCGATTGTAGTGCTTTCGCAGGGGCATGCTTGCAGCGCAAGCAGCACCCAGTTGCTGAGCAACCTGTTCCACCATAGTCAGCGCTGGCCCGCTAGCTGCCATACCTGACATGGCTTCGACAAAAGTGGCTATGTTAAGCGACTCAACGCGGTACGCTACTCCAGAGGGGGGCCTTGCCAGCGCCCGCTGAGTTTCGCCTACTGAGAAAACGATAGCTTCATGGTCGCATCCAGTGTAGCAGTCACATATACGCCACTGAGCCGTACGGGCGAGTGCACTACTAACGTAGGTTAAGTCGATGATTGACCCAGCACTGCCCCTGCTGAACGTATTTCTAGTCCCAGTGTTGAGAAGAACCACGTCCAGATTTACCATCGACTCCACAAGGATGGTTCCTCTGGCGATCGTTGACGAGCTGCCTCACTCCGTAGACCACGCGTTGAAGTCTCCAGCAACTATGACATTGCTGCGGCCCCTTGCCTGTGTGTGCCGAGAAGTGTGTGTCCAGAGTGTGCCTGTGTGTGACGAAAAGTGTGTGTCCAGAGTGTGCCGAAAAGTGTGTGTCTAAATGTGCGTGTGCACCTACTTTTTGTTGCCACTTTATTTTCTGCACTCGCTGACTTGCTGTTCCGATTTTCCACTGCCGTTGCTGTTGCTGCTGTTGTTGCACGATGCAGTCGCTGCGCACCGTCTTGTTACTGCCGTTGTTGTTGTTGCTGCTGCTGTTGCACACTGCAATCACTGCGCACTGTCCTGCTACTGCTGTTGTTGTTGTTGCTGCTGCTCTTGCACACTGCAATCACTGCGCACTGTCT